>OZ038518.1:23512181-23542181 GCA_964036315.1 Acanthosepion esculentum | reverse complement strand
CAACGAGCTTTAGTTAGTTTCTGGGAAAGCGCGCGTTATTAAGCGTGGTCAAGAGCCTGAACAAGGCCAGCAAGCTCAAACTTTCGCTCACAAATCGTAGCACGGCCATTGACACCACACAATCTGTTTACTCTACGCCGTTTCACTCACTGGGCTTGGGTCAACCCCTGCTATGGTTTTCAGACAATTTTTCAAACCGATAAAATCAACAAGTCATCTTTCTGACAAATCGACCATGGTGAGATTCGAGACCGGGTCTTATGGTCAGAAAGCGAACGTTTTAACCACTCGGCCACGTGACCTTATTCCTTCATGAAAAAAAAATGGATAAAAACGACAGTGCAGATATTGCAACGTTCGGACGCTCAAAGTCTATATTAATGTGTAGATGAGCCTTATACAAACTTGCGTGACATTGGGTTTAGGTTTCTGGCTATTTTGACTGTGATTTAAAATTTCGGCTCCTATAATAAAAAAGACGCCGTCGATTGGAATGTACTGATTTGAAAGCACAGTTTTCTCAATATGAGAAGATAATTATATTTTCAAAAGCATTTATTCTCATAACGTATGCGTTCAGCAACATTGCACACAGAAGAATTATTGACATTTGTATTTCATGTCTAAAGATTTTTTAGGGCTATTACGTTGCCCAAAATACAGGGTGCGACGGATAAGTTGTTGCCATTTTATATTTTTATTTTTGCGCATGCGCGCTTTTTGATTTTGATTTTGCCGACTGCACAGTCTCGTAAGGTCATTTTGGCACCGTCTTTGGGAAGAAAAAAAAAAACAAAAAAAAAAAAATCATAACGCAATTTACTCCGCCAGTAATTCTGTACTTCTTTGCATTCGCACCGGAAGCTGCAATACGAACAGAGTGTTTGAATGTCAATCCGAGTATAGTGCAGAGGATGCACAAAGGGTTGGATGAGTCGAATGTGTATTACGAAGGTACGGGGCTCGGAAAAATCACTCTGATCCTTATGATAAGAAAAGAACTCAAAAGATCTGTTGGTAAGGTCTTCAGACTCAACAATTCGCTTTACATCCATCAAGTGCCTTCAGGAGGTAGTTATTTCCAGTGTCAACAGAGTGTATACTGGAAGTCCCTATGTCTGGCAACAGGGCCCTGCACCATGCCGCACAAGTAGGAGAACTCAGTCAAGGCTGACAGATAATTTCTGCGACCACATCAACGCTTACACCAGGTCACCTAACTCCCCAGACTGCCATCCTCTTGATTATTATGTGTGGGGCGCAGTTGAGCAAGAGACCAACAAAACTCCTTGTAACACCAAAGATGAACTGAAGGCAAAGATTATAGCAGCATTCACCTATTTAAACAAGGAGACCGCCCAGAAGAGTTGCATGAGATTCTGAAGTCGTCTGGATTCCGTGGATGAAGCCAATGGCGATTTTATTGAAACAATCTACTTGCTAATATTTCAAGATATTTTTGTACAATTTCGGTAAATGTATCTGTTAAAATCAGATGTCAGTGTTATTTTCAATTTAGTATAATTTAGACGACAGTTTATCCATCGCACCTTATATATTTATGAAAACAAACTTTTCGACAGGTCGTAGAAAAGAATGTAATTATATATGGATACATTTACAGTTAGCTTCTAATTTGATGTAGACAAAATTTCGAAATCGTAAAGTACATATAAAATACGGTATTTTCTTATTTATATGCTTTATTTCATAAACATTGTATTACACAACATTCTGTTCACAGCTGAATTGATATTGATCCTTCAGCCCACACGAACAGAATATTAGACAAGGCTGGATTTACAGAGGGTCTCCCACGCGTACATGCGTTGATAAGAAAACTGCCCAGAACACGCACAGGATGCCTCTGGCGTCAGCACCAGACACTGAATCTTTCCTCATAAAGCAATGGGCGGCAACACTGAATAATTATGGAGTTTTATTTATCAAGTTCAAACCTGCGTAAGTTTTGTATTTCTAACTGAAGAATTCATATGCTGGAGAAGGATGGTTAGCACTAGAAGCCATTAGACAGAGAAAGCCAATTTCATATCTTTACATCATGTGCCGAGGAGTTTCACATATTCTGTGTCGATCTCCGAAACGGATATTGACACAGTATGTAGAATTGGCCGCTACATAATTTTTCTCTCGAGAATCTTATATGTCTATAAGCCTACCATTCGTCAATCCTTTGAATATTGCTGCCACATATGGTGTTCCAAGAGTATATTTAGAGATTAATGATAAAATACAAAGAAGTATCTGCAATATTACTAGTTCTGACCTGGCATCAAAGCTTCAATCATATTCCCACCACCGTAATGTAGCTACCCTGTGCCTTTTCTATAAATAGTTTAATGGTAATTGTTTGGATGAACTCTTCGTGATGGTGCCTTGATTTTATTAATAAAGTATAGTACAGTACTATAGTGACATCACGGTCTTATCTATTTACAGTTGAGTTGCCTAGATCTAACCGTAAATTCTATGCTAACAGGTTCTTTTCGCTTGTGGAACTCTCCTCCGGCTGCATGCTGTCCAGCCAACTTTGATCTTCAAACATTTTAAATGCAATGCCATTCGTTATGTCCTCTTGATTACTCTTCTATTGTTTTTGTCCATTAACAATATTTCTGTTTTTTTTTTTTATTATTTAATACACAATTCCCCCCTTGTGTCTTAGTGGCTTTATTGCCTTGCTTGGGGTGAAATGATTTTTGAAAAATTATATATAACGTATATATTCGAGGATATTTCACACTTTCCTCACAGCAAGATTGCGATAAAAATCAGAGGTGCGTCCTATCCACTCGACATTATAGAGAATCTGAAGTTCACTGGCGTGTATCAATAATCCAGGCGAGTACCCTGGGTTCTATCATAAGCGAAAACAAGAAGGAAAATGAATTTTCCTCGGCATTTCGTTCCGACTTAATTGCCTTTTCAGACAGTACTACGTAACCCACCGAATAAAAGCGCTCGGTCTGTAGAGCCCATATTTTACCAGTTCTTATCTAAACAGCAGCACCGCATTCGATAAGTAAATCCCAAGCTATTAAAACCAATCACTTTTCTTATATTCTAATATGCAAACAAGGAGGAAGCTTATGTTTAACATGAGAAGCAGATGAAATTTCTGGGACATGTGGTGAGAAAGGAGGGCCTGGAGAATCTGATACTCACGGGACGAATAGAAGGAAAAAGAGCCAGGAGAAAGCCGCGCATGATATACGTCCAGGTGAATGACGGAGTGAGTGGTCTGGGGGAGTTGGCAGAAATATAAAATCTGTTGAGAAGCACAAGGAATAGGGGGAAGTGGAGGGCCATGATCGCCTACGCCCTGAAAGAAGTAGTAAAGTTTTGAAATAAAGGTGAATATTTGAAAATGTTTAACAAATATTAGTTATATTTACGTTAAAACAGGCCCATGTAACTCCACAGATTATAGTGCAACCTATCTATGAGTCAACTGTAAATACCTACTTTGACAATTCAAAAACTAAGGGTGCGACCGACCTACTGTTGCGACCTATATGTAAGTATATACGGTATTTGTGAGATTTTCTTGCAATGAAGAAGTCTCAAAGTGTACCTCGAAGTACGATGTACAATGTCAGAGATAATGGAACTGACATGACAGACAAATATACCTCAACCTTTGTCACGAGGTCAGAAACCATTGTGACAGGTTTAGACATATTACTACCAGCAGTTTTGAGAAAAATCATTATTCCTATTTTTTTTATACATAAAATCTGCTTGTATTGGTGAATGTCGTTACCACAAAGATCTTCTAAATTCAGTCTTTAGCATCCTCATACAAGAAAAAGAAAAATCGTAATATAGATATTTTCCCCTTTTTCTAAGGATAAATTTTATTAGTTTGATATATTTTATCTTCATGCAAGCTTACAAGAACAAATTTTCACAGTGGAAACTTCTAGTGATTAATTTCTATTTGGGTGTGGCAGTGAGGGTATTTGACCTCATAATAATGGGCATTATACCACCATATCGGAGAGAAAGAGAAGTCGATAGAGAACAAAGGAGGGTGACAGAATGAAAGAACAAGAGGGAGTCTGTGAGCGAGAATGTGAGAGCGTGTGTAAGAGAGAGTTAGGAAGAGAAGCTGATAACTAAATCTGGTGCCCACATCGAAGTTTTAATAAACCCTCATGCTAAAGTATTTCCTCTTATATCCATTTCATGTAAAAATTATTGTTAAACACAAGTATTTTAAAATGGGGCATTACTTTTAGTTACTTTTCAATTATCCTGCCATATATATATATATATATATATATATATATATATATATATATATATATATATATATATATATATATATGCTGACTACGAGACGCGGGTACGATTTGTCAGAAAGGACACTTCCTCATGTTATCGGAATGGATCGAGGTCGATCCTAGCGTGACGAACCTTTCGAAAACCATACCACCGGTTGACCCAAGCCTTGCGAGTGAAATTGGATAGACGGAACTCTTGTTGGTTGCCGTCGATAGCCGTGCAAGCACACAGTTACAAGTCATCGTGGCCGAGGCGTGCTGGCCTTGCTCCAATTGTTATATGACGCTCTTTCCCCAAAACTGTAACTAATGTCTGCTCAGCATAGTTGCAGTATAAACCACAGTTGAGTGTTGAACAAACACAAATGTGTCTGAGCGAGCGTCGGCAATAGGGATTGGCTAGCCACCCTAGTAGACGGGTATCCACGAATACGAGCGGCCATATATATATATAATATGTAGTGCAGTTCAATTTATATTACAATGAATCATTCATACAAAAAGTAGATTAGTAAAGTTAATGATCTAAAATGGCGAAATCCTTTCTCAAACAAATTTTTAAAGTTGCATTAACCTACGAATAACTTGATGAATGTTATGATCCTTGTTTTCAATAGCTACAAGCTGTATAAGGTCTATTTTTTTAATCTGCAAGTACTTTCAACTGTACATTCAGTCATCCTCATGCATGGAAATTATTTTGTTTTTAGTAAAATCCAGGTAAAAAACATATTTCGATTCGCATTTAATTTTTTCGTCTCTGATGCTACCTGGATTTTACCAAAAGCAAAATAATATCCATGCCTGAGGATGACTGACTCTACAGTTGAAAGTACTTGCAGATTAAGAAAAGACCTTATACAGCTTATAGTTATTAAAAACAAGTATCATCGATTGATTCGTAGGTTAATACAACTTTCAAATTTTGTTTGCGAAAAGATCTCGCCTTTTTATATCATTAACGTTACTAATTTACATTTTGTATGAATGATTCATTGTAGTATATATATATATATATATATATATATATATATATATATATATATATATATATATATATATATATGTGTGTGTGTGTGTGTGTGTGTTAGCTTTTTTATATTACTTTTTCGACTGTTCTTTTTGTGATAATTTAGGTTTCACAGTGAAATTTCTATTTCTGACACGAACTCAATCCACATCGGGTTTGATAAGACAGACGAAATAGACTATTCCCCATATGAGTTGTTTTGGTATTTTATTGTGTATTAATTATTTGCACTGTAATAATAAATACAGTGAGCTCATTTTGTGGTTTAGTTTTAATATTTTATATTACTAGTATCCACTTGGATTATATACCAACGTATTTGTTATCTTTACTATATATATATATATATATATATATATATATATATATATATATATATATATATATATATATATATATATAAAAGTGAACATAGAAGTCAACACTTAGAGGCGACAGTCTGTTTCATGCTAGATGCAATCATCGGGCCACCTAGCATGAAACAGACTCTCGTGTCTATGTGTTGACTTCTATGTTCACTTTTATATTTGCACACGCTCTATCTCTGATATTGAGCACTTTATCCCATAAATATAGCACACTTTAAGACTATATTTCCTCATATATACATATTTAAATATATATATATATATATATATATATATATATATATATATATATATATATATATATAGTAAAATTATGAAATAAAGCATAATATATATTTAAAAAGAAAATCCACATTGCATCCAAAAACGTTTGCGGTTTCTCTCTTATTCTTAATATCTATCTATCTATCTATCTATCTATCTATCTATCTATCTCTCTCTCTCTCTATATATATATATATATAGAGAGAGAGAGAGAGAGAGAAAGAGAGAGAGGGAAATAGAAAGAGAGAGAGAGAAAGAGAGAGAGTGAGAGATTTTTGGTAAACTTGTAAACACGCAGGAATCCTGCAACGTATTGGTAAAAAAATCTAAATCTAAATACACGAACAATGAGTCAGCATTCTTCTTCCGATAGTTATTTTTTCGTCTCTGATTTAGTTTTTCAAATAAGGGTTTTTCTGATTAGCACAGAAATAAATAGTTGTTATTACACGTAGAAAGAAAGTTAATTCGATATCGTAAATATATATGTTGTGCCTTAAAGTTAAAGAAGATAAACAATGAATTATTAGACGTTAGATATTTTCTTATTTCCGTTCGTGTTCTGATGCAACTAATAGTTTAATGTATATCACCATGTCATATTTTTTGTCTACATTCGCATCTATTTTCTTAAAGGTTAATCATTTTTCCAGATGAACATGGCACATTTCTTAATGACGATGTATTCTCATATCTACCGAAATAGCAACTCGATAAATACCCAGTCATGAAAAAACCTTCGAACAAGAAAATCAACACACGAAGAACAGGCGCCATTTAAATCGAACTTTTCCAACAATTATAATTTTTTTTTATTTGTTTTTATTTAAACTTACTTTTAACTGATTTATTTACACTACGATTAATAGTACTACAATATAAATACTAGTAGAATGTTGGGCTACGGCCTTTAGGAGTATAGTGGGGAAAGTGTGACGCAGTGACACAATGTCATTGGCATTTATTATATAGAAGAAGAAGATGAGCTAAAGTGAGTTGTGTCCCTTTAATTGAAAAAGCGGGATTATTTTAAATGACATATTGTCAAGCATTATTCATTTTAGACTAGGATTTCTTTCATCTTAATTACAGTTGTTTTATTTCCACTAGTTGCATTAGTAGTAGTAATATTATCTGGAATTTTTATTTGATGAAACCTAATCAACCATTACGCCTTTTTTTACTAGGATTTCCATCAGGTTAAATCCAGTGGCTTTCATCGCATCATCATTTTCTAGCCAAAAACAAATGGCGCACGTTTGATGGTTTCTACAGTGGCGAGAGGAATGCGAATAAAATTAAAAGGAAAAAATCCAAGTAAAAATGAATACTTGTCCGTCAAACGCGCGGTTTTCGAAATATCATTATGCTTCTATCTTGTATCTTTTAAACCTTACTAATTTATATATAATGTGAAATACTGACCGGACAAAACCATTAATGTGCTGCGTCCCTCCAGAACGTGGGTGATCATGGCTCTCCACAACTTCCTATCCTTTATAGCTCTTAGTAACGTTAGTAAGGTTACTTGCTACTATCCTATGTCTGTCATCTTTTCAATAAGGCCTGTGAGTGTCAAATACTTTAAGCTCTCTTTCAACATTATCTGTCCTCGAAATTTCAACTCCCTCGTTCTGATTATAAATATAAGTTTCCTTTTTGATTCCATTTTCCTTGAAATTTCCTCATTACTCAACTTTCCAGTCTATGGTATTCTCATCATCCTTCATTTGTTACAAAATGCAGTGGCCAGAGCCAGAATGGTCATCAATTGGCCGGTGTGCCTCGTGGGCTGGGCATCCTGACTGATGGATTAACTTTGTTTGGGTTGTGAATATGTCTAAAACGGCGCGAATTCAACAGAGGGTCTCAAGAATTCTGAAGCGCCGATACGCCTCACACACCCAGGTTAGCAATCGGCTGAGACAACCGGTGGAGGAACGCTGAGTCAATGTGCGATATGCGTTCGTGTGATGTCCTTCCTCCTCTTCGAATCCAAGCTGCTACATTTTCTCATAATAAAACGAATAACAAAATGATCATTTTCGTTGATACCGTTTTATGTAGTAACGTGGGGATCCAGAGACGACACGGAACGAGACACATTCTCCATAATTAAATACGGATGGATCAATGTGTTCATAGTCTGAGTGACAAAATTTATCTTTATCATAAATGTTTATGGGAAAATATATATATATATACATTTTTATATAACACGTCTCGAGCTTTAGGACTTCATCAGACTAAAATGGTGTTTATGTTAATGTGACTACACTCGTACAGGAAAGAGAGGAGATGCTGAAATTTTAAACATTTTAATTATGTTTTTATTTTTAAATATGTGTTTGGCTATATAGTCTAACCAATTTCATTTAGATTCTTTTTCATTTTGTTTATGTTTTTAGCACTTTTATTAATAAGTATCCAACATTGTGATAATAGAAAATCTTCCAAGAAAGTTTAAATGTTTGTAAGAATGTTGACAGAAATTTAGTGCGAATTTACTATCGATCAAATCACTTTCTATATTTTTTGTCTTAGTTATTTTCTATTTAATTAGAGCAGCATTTTTAAATTAAATTTATAGCCAGGTTTATTACGGTGATCATTTAATGCGTTGTGCGTATTGTTTTCTAAAATATCTCTTTTGTGTTCATATAATCTTTTATTTAAATTCCTTGCGGATTCTTTTATGCATTACTTGTAGCGATTATAACTTGTGATAAAGTAAGTCCGTCCTTTAAGCAGTTGAACAAATCAGAACAGTATTTTTGGCTATGACTCTTGATCAGATCGTTGATTTACTGTGTCGAACCAGACATTTCTCGCCAGAATTCATTTATAAATCGACAATTATTCGGTGCCGTGAATATTTAGTCTCTTGCTATTGCTATATATCTTGTTGCGGGCCGGTGTATGAGATAAACAAGTGTGTCTCCTAAAATGCCCTTAACACACATGGAAGATTCGGGATGTGAGTCCACGTAAAAAACATGTAAGGAAACGACGAGTACAATATATAAGTACAACAAATGATAATGTATTAAAAATAAACGGTTACAAATAACAAAGACAAAGATGCGTGTGTCAAATGATTGTGAAAAGCTAATAGTCTAAAGTAAGTGTAGAGAGTGAATGTGCGTATGCATGTAAAAATGTATGTGCGTAAAAAAATTATCGCAGAGTATTTATAGTCCTGAGAGCGTCTTCTACGAGCAGTTTCGAAAGTGTAACCGGACATAAATTCTAAAAAGTATATTATATCTCCTGACTTCACATCTCGATTTCATTCGCTTTCCCGCGTCGCAACGTGGCTTTCCTCTGTTTATTCCATAAATATTTTCACCGCAATTGTTATAATGCAGTTACCTCCTTGATACTTCGAACACATGAATTGAGTCGTAGTACTAGATTGACAATTTGGTCACATCGTTTTACTATTGAATGGGCTAGAGGTAAGCATAAGTTCTATTTTGCTTTCCTGCCACTTACGCTATTCAAAAGGTTTAAATGTACAATTCTACATTTCTTTCTGTAGATGAAAGTATATAACAGCTTTTAAAATATATTTAGTTATATAAATATATATCGATATATATATATATATATATATACCTATATAGATATATATATACATACATATTTTTGTCATCCAGAGACAGACTGTTTCGCTGTTTCACAGCTCATCAGTGTGGATAGACGTCCGGTTGGCTCCAGCTAGGATCGAAACCAGACTGAATTTGCGTCAGTCCGAACTTCTCCCACTAAGGCGTCAGCGTACGGTACGGGATGAAGGTATATATATATATATATATATATATATATATATATATATATATATATATATATATATATATATATATATATATATATATATATATATATATATATATATATATATATTTTAAAATATATTTAGTTAACAACATTATTGAGATTTCAGCGTTAAATAACGCATAGAGGGTGATATGCCGCTAAACAAAATGCAACAAGCTTGCGATTCAGCGACTTTATCACCTTGCTTGGAGTGAAAAAAAAAAACAGAAACACTCACGGTGTAGATATAATTTGTAACAGTCGATAGTTATATATCCAAGTACAAACAATTTCGTGTACAGCTCTCAAATTTTGACAGGAATTTTTAAAAGCATCAGGTCTTGTGTCCAGCAGACGCGGATAAGGTAGATATTATTTTTTTCAGAAGTAACTTTTTTTTATATAAATTCAAATGTAGGTAATTTTTAAACTGTATTTTTGGCAACGTATACTGAAATTTGAAAATGTAATATCATGTAATATATATATATATATATATATATATATATATATATATATATATATATATATATATATATGCGCCTCTGTCTATGTGTATATATATATATGTATATATATGTTTGTGTACACACACACGAACACACACGCACACACACATACAAACACACAGACACATATATATACATATACATATATATACATATATACATATATATACATATATATATATATATATATATATATATATATATATATATATATATATATATATATATACTGTGTGCGCAAGCGTGTGTATGTGTATGGGTGGGGGGAGTGCTGACATAGCGACTGTTAGATCAAAGCATAAAATTTTTAACCATGTGGCAGTTTTGAAAAAATTACGCTCGGCACATAAAACATTTCTTAAGAGCCTGGATATATTTTGGCAAGATATGAAAGAGTTCAGAGCCCAGAAACTACAAATACAAATAGAGAAAAAAATACAAATTAAAAAAAGGCCCGCGGGAAGCAATAAAACGCAACATGGACTTTCCCAAGAATGTCTAGTGAGAGCTTAAAAAAGTTTGATTGGATGCACACAAGTACGAATTCTTCTGCTTGTGTGAACGATGATTTTCGTAACAGAAGTAATACATATATATATATATATATATATATATATATATATATATATATATGTACTTGTGTTCTTATATATATATATTTTTTTTTTATACTTATATATATATATATATATTTGTATCCTTATATATATATGTGTGTGTGTGTATCTATGTGTATGTATACAGAAAGTTAGGAACAGACTGAGATAGATCAATCAACAGCTTTCTAGCGAGGTAAGTAGTTAGGTAAGTAGGTAGATAACAAGATAGACATGTGTTTGTGCATATGTAATCATACATATTCAACATTTACCCCCACATATATATATATATATATATATATATATATATATATATATATATATATATATGTATATATATGTATATATATATATATCCATACATGTTTCATTAAATAATATAGATAAGTGTTGTCTATATATTTTATGTAAGTTCTTTTCATATTGTCTGATAAGTTTAATAACGAAAGAAAATCACAATATTGATACATATTTTTTAATCCAATCTAAGCTTTCGGCTTACATTAGCCATTATCAAAGATGACAATTACACAATATATTAAACAATACACCAACAAGAAATTGATGATAGTCTGTTTTTGTTTACATACCAACGGCTTTCCATACTCAATACTCATCGGATTCACTCTCGCGTGGTCATGTGTGACGTTATGAGCTGTTGTGCGATTTTCGCTTTCAGCGTCTTATATGCACGTGTTTATCGTTGCTTGGAAATCATCCATGTAAACAAAAACAGACTATCATCAATTTCTTGTTCGTGTATTGCTTAATATATTATGTAATTGTCATCTTTGATAATGGCTTATGTAAGCCGAAAGCTTATATTGGATTAAAAATATGTATCAATATTGTGATTTTCTTTCTTCGTTTAATGATAATGTTATTAAGCTTATCAGACGATATGAAAAGAACTTACATAAAATATATAGACAACACTTGTCTATATTATTTAATGAAACATGTATGAATGAAAAAACTGCTGCCTTATATTTAAATATATATATATACATACATATATATATATATACATACATATATATATATATATATATACATATATATTGTTGTGGTAGGATCCACCTAATTTGCATAGTGGAGTACCGACGATATAAATATGGTTGGTACCGGGAAGACAGGGAGGCAAATCAAGAGATCCAACTAGAGACTCTGCCCGACTGCGACTTAGTCAACACATTCTCCAGGAACGGTCTTCCCAGAAATATACAAAAGACTATATGTAAATATTGTGTACACTTTCTTGTTTCAATGCATTTTATTCTAACTACATTTTGTGTTTGCATTATTATTCCATGCATTAGTCAAGTTTCAACATATATATATATATATATATATATATATATATATATATATATATATATATATATATATATATATATATATATATAAACATATATATACATACATACATACATACATACATACATATATATATATATATATATATATATATATATATATATATATATATATATATATAGTGAATTGGAGCAGCGGCTCATTATTCAAACATATTGTTTAATATAACAGAAAACGAATGTCTATTATGCTTGATCATGAGCCGTTCTAAGCTTCGTATTGTGGCCTTAGATTCAGGAGAAAATAAAGACAAAAACTGCCCAGCATTTGGATATTTTTATTATGCTCTTCCTCGATCTAAGCTTTCGGCTCGTGTGAGCCAACATCAGAGTAGATATATGGACATTACAACAGAGATGTTCACCATCAGCGATGACATTATATAAGGCCTGCTATGCGAGGATAGCGGTCGCGGAATAGCAGACGCAGTTCATTCATTCGTAATGCGGTTCTATGATTTTGTACATGACCACGCGAGAGAAAGAAATATTATGTTTAGATTCAATGTAATATGTTGTGACTGGCTTGAAATGTAATTTGTTAAGTATGGCCTCCAATATCTGAAGGTTCTTTTTACTGTGTGTATGTGTGAGTATTATTGTGTTATCAACTAACATCTAATATCATGTACATGGCTATGTTTTTCTAAGAAATGTTGTTTAATAGAACTAAAATCGGAAAGATGACAGGTAAATCTACGGGAGAGCGTTATTGGAGTAAAACTCATATAATGAGTGAGTTTATTGTTAGTATTAGAGTTAATATGTCTGAACGGGCATGTGAATTGATACACTACACTTTTTTGCAGAGGATTTAATTATATGGTTGCAAGGTTATTACAGACTGAGGTCAATTGTTTTAAATTTTTTATAGTATATGATGTGTTAAGGAAAGAAAAGAGGAAGAGAGAGGGGGGTACTTACGGAGCGGGTTGCCTCAGTCTCGGGGGAATTGTGCCGGCTAAACAGGAAGCAAGTGACCTATTGATATTTATGGAACTACTAACCTGTATTCCTGGAACTACTAACCTGTATTACCAGTTTGCATTATTACGTTAATACATTTATTTTCCTATATTCATTCTTGAGGTTTGTCATTATTTGATACCGGATTTTATCCCGGAATCCACAACACAAACATTATATGCTTTAATTTTAAAATATGGCTGAAATGCATTTTAACCAGAGCGTAGCTGTGTGTGTAACCCGACAGTAGCTGTGTTGCTATTTGACAAGGTGCTGACAGGTTTAATGTTGTTCTACGGAGACTTTATCTGTAAAATATAATTGAAGACATTTACGTGATCACTTTTTTTTATATCCTTTTTAACGCGGTTAAGGAATTGTGCCCTATCATGTCGTATGTAAATTTCAGTGTTTGTTCGACGTTGTTTAATTGTTTTACTAGGCCAGGTAAATCAATATCACGAGCATATATAAATAAAACATTATCAATATAACGGAAGTATGTTGGTTGTTTCGGTAAAATATTTTAGAAAAGAACCTGATTCAAGAGATTCTAAGAAGATACATGCCATCACTCTACTAAGAGGCGATCCAATTGGTAATCCAAATTCTTATTTATAAAAAATCGTTATTAAATGATAAATAGAATTGATTGGTGATGAGACGGCAGATTTTTATTATTTTACACTGGTACATCATTTTTAAAGAACACATTTGACGGGAAAACAAGAAGCCGGGAGAGAGTTCTACAAGTGAGAAGTGTGATAAAAGAAATTGTTAGCGTAGAACTTACATCTAGATATTTCAACTTAAAATGATAAGACTTTGCCACTAATCTAGTACTGCACTTAAATTCATAAAGTCTAAAAAGCATGGCGAGTAATTCATCCAAACTAATTACCAGGAAAGTATTTTTAGAAAAATTACAGGAAAGTTACGTTATTGTGAAAGGGAATGGAGTCGAGATCCTTGGACAGCTCTAATAAAAACAAACTCATCATTTTCAAAGTTCATAGCTTTTTTAACACAAAATTCTTCATCACGAATAGTGTAAATATGCTTGTTTTTTTCTTCTCTTTTTTCGAGATTATTTCCTGTCTTTATTTCTGAGATGAGCTATTCTAACTGTTTACGCTATTTACATTGTTTGGAATGTTGTCTTCATCTTTATTGTCATATTCACGACGTTTCGGTCGTTATACGTTCCGGCCTTCGTCAATATCTGTCTATATTTCCGAAATGAGGTATTCTAGCTATTTATGCTATTTACACTGTTTGCACTGTTGTTTTTATCTCTATTGCCATATTTACGACATTTCGGGCGTTGTACGCTGCGGCCTTCTGAGATGAGGTATTGTAATTATTTACACTATCTACATTGTTCGAAATGATGTTTTCATCTTTGTTCCCATATTCTCGACGTTTGGAACCCTGTATGCTTCGGCCTTCTTCAGATGGATAGAAGTTGAATCCAGTGAGTTAACTCAAAGCGCCATGGGTTCAAAAACTGGCCTCAGCAGAGGAGAATAAAACCTTGGAGAGTTGAGTTACTACAGGGGAAACAACTGATACTGAGATATCCGGAAGACGCATGGAACAATCTATCCCTGCGGGCAAAGCTTTTGTTTCGAAATTCCAATCACCTGAATATATATATATATATATATATATATATATATATATATATATATATATATATATATATATATATATATATATATATATATATATATACACATATATATATATATATATATATATATATATATATATATATATCCGATGCTGTGGGAGCGAAAGTAATCTATAAAATGTATAAATTCTAACGTTCGCAGCATTAATTAAAAAAAGAGCTCAATACAGATAGTAGAGCGATAATTATTTATTTATTATAATTTTATCATATAGACAAAATGATAAAATTATAATATATATATATATATATATATATATATATATATATATATATATATATAGTGTATTTAGACAGCAATATTTCTTTCATGCAAGTTTCATTTAATATAACAGACAAGGTGCTTTAAGAATTTTTCTGTGAAAAATTATAGAAAAAACACTTAATCAAAGGACCTTATCTGTCATATGTAATGAAGCTTGAAGATATATATATATATATATATATATATATATATATATATACAGGGTGTCCATAAAGTTCGTGTGCACTTTTAAAAATTTATAACTTTATTTGTATTTGCGATAGAACTAATTTGTAAAAAGGATTAGAAAGAAGTAAATCTATATTATTTTATGGTTTTATTGAAACTTTATTTAAGTTTACACATGTCCTTCATCATTAGCAATACAAAGGGTAATACGAATTTGCAGTTTCCCGGAAAACATTTGCCAACTGATTTACAGTAATGCCTGAAATCACATTAGTTATTTTAGCTATACTTAAAACTAGGTACATTAAACTTTATAACATTTTTTCAGATTATTTCTATCGCAAATACAAATAAAGTTATAAATTATTTAAAGTGCACACGAACTTTATGGACACCCTATATATATATATCCGATGCAATGAGAACAAAAATGATATATAAATTCTAACGTCCACAGCATTAATTTTAAAGAGGGCTCGATACCGATAGTAGAGCAATAATTATTTATTATAATTATTTCATATAGACAAAATCATTTTAATCACTACAAAGATGCAACTTCGTTTCAGTGCATTTCAATTGTACTTCGACTGGTGAGAACAAAAATGGCCATTCTGTTTTGTATATTGACAGGGTTCAGCAGAAATACCATCCACATATACCACCCATAACGGCATATCAACCACCATGGGTTATTTAATAACGACAATATTTTTATGATAGGTTCCTATGAAAAGAATATATATTTGTAAATAATCAGTTTGTATGTCCAGTTTCATTGAGATATTTTTGTAAAGACGTTTTCTGTCGAGAGTCTGGTTTGGTCTGGTTTATTGTGATATGTTATACCAAACTTAATTGGTTATTTAATGCCGATTTTTAGATTTTTGGGATAGGTTCGTATGAATAGGATAAGTATTTTGTAAGTAACAGAGATCTTTCTTTGTATTGACAACTAGTCTGGTGTCGAGTGAATGAACGGACAGTAATGGCGGTTTGTTGGAGTTTGTTTTTCTCGGTCAATGCGTGTGGGATACATACGTCTTGTTTCGGGATGTTACCCAGAGAGTGAAGACGAGCGACAGTAACATGGGAACTTGTCATCTTAGGCAATTCCCTCGTCTACATGGATTTCCTTCAAAGTGCTTTAATGGTTAGTGTTCTTGTCTTGCTAGACCAATTACGACGCAAAAGCGAGTTCGATATTCACTATTTGATCCCATACTTTCTCCTTGTGCCACATGTGAGCTACGATTAAGAAATGATTTTGGGAACCTCGGTGTGGTGTAATGGTAGGCAAGCGTGTCTCTCTAGAATAATTACGACTGCGTGATGAGTTCGAACCTCACTGTGTGCTTCATATATTCTATCTTGTGTCGCATCTAAGCTATGCTTAGAAAATCGCAAGAAACACGCATAAAATCTGGCAGACATACGTATGCATCTTCTACACGAGAGACGTTTCGAAACTCATGGTGATGATACCTTTCCATCGAAAGTACTTATATTAAGAAATGAATGTGAGTGAAGGAGAGAGAAAGAAGAAAAGAATGAGAGATAAAAGATCGATAGCATGATTATATTTTGATTTTCTTCCTCTCCATAACTATTCATCTCTCTCTGCCTTCAACGCTCTTCCTCTCTCTCTCTCTTTCTCTCTCTCTCTTTACATGGAAAATACTTATATTAAGAAATGAGTGAGGGAGAGAAAAAGAAGAAAAGAGCGGTAGCTTTATTTTATCTCTCCCCTTCTTCAACATTATTCCTCTATCTTTGCCCTCAACTCTCCTCCACGATCTCCCTCCCTCTCACCCCTCTCTCTCTCTCTCTCTCTGTTTACATCTTTCTCTATCATTGAAAATGCATTATTTAGAAGATCAATCTCGATTTTTACGAAGAACTTTGACCTGTCTATCAAAGATGTTTTTGTAGGGACCAAAAACCAAAAAATTACCAAAAATATTTTCCCTTGTCAGGCAATTGCTTAACATACGCCAAAAAATTCTTAGGAATATCGAATTTAATGGGGATTGATTTTATATCGATTTTTAGAACAGTAATATTCATGATTACATCCGCTGAAAATTAGTGTTTCTTCCAACAATTACAGATATCATTTATCGTAAAGTTTTGTGCTTCAAATTGATTGCTATTGTTGGACAAGTAAGTTTATTTATACCACAGCTAAATGATTAAAATCGGTAAATTCGATAAGTATCTTGGCTGGTGTTAAACATAAATATTTGATTGCAGGTCAAATTCTTCGTAATCAATAAGCCTTCAATATGCTTTTTCGCTGTGAGGGGGGAGGGAGATCGTGGAGGAGTTACTCGTTCCAATAAGTTGTTTCCGTTTTGGCTTCTGCTATGAACATTTGCTTTTTTTTTGCGTTCATCTATTCAGAGGTGACTCCCTACTAAGGGATCGAACCCTTGTAATTTAACTTTGCGCATTCATTCAATTTGGTTTCCTTATAGACTTCTAAGATTTTCTCGTTTCACTTTCGTTTTCCCATTCTATCTCCTTTTTTTAAAAGATTTATTTCATTTTTCTATTTATTTTTGATCATCTGGTTTCTTATTCTCAGAGCTTCGGATTTCTTCATTTCGTAAACCTTTCTCTTTTTCATTTCATTATGTACACTTCATTCTTTCTATCGCGATTATCTATCTATCTATCTATCTATCTATCTATCTATCTATCTATCTATCTATCTATCTTAGGCGATTCATTATCTATCTATCTATCTATCTATCTCAGGCCATTCATTATCTATCTATCTATCTATCTATCTATCTATCAGTATTTTCCTATTTATTTATTTATTTGTCACAGTCTCTTCATATCTATCTATCAAACTATCTATCTACTATCTATCTATCAATCTATCTATCTATCTTAGGCGATTCAGTATCTATCTATCTATCTATCTATCTATCTATCTATCTATCTATCTATCTATCTATCTCAGGCCATTCATTATCTATCTATCTATCTATCTATCTATCAGTATTTTCCTATTTATT
Organism: Acanthosepion esculentum; assembly: GCA_964036315.1. Classification (NCBI taxonomy): domain Eukaryota; kingdom Metazoa; phylum Mollusca; class Cephalopoda; order Sepiida; family Sepiidae; genus Acanthosepion; species Acanthosepion esculentum. The sequence continues at coordinate 23,523,791 of OZ038518.1, read as the reverse complement.
TATTTGTCACAGTCTCTTCATATCTATCTATCTATCTATCTATCTATCTATCTATCTATCTATCTATCTATCTATCTATCTATCTATCTCAGGCCATTCATTATCTATCTATCTATCTATCTATCTATCTATCAGTATTTTCCTATTCATTTATTTGTCACAGTCTCTTCATATCAATCTATCTATCTATCTATCTATCTATCTATCTATCAGTATTTTCCTATTTATTTATTTGTCACAGTCTCTTCATAACTATCTATCTATCTATCTATCTATCTATCTCATGCCATTCATTATCTATCTATCTATCTATCTATCTATCTATCTATCTATCTATCTATCTATCTATGTCAGGCCATTCATTATCTATCTATCTGTCTATCTATCTATCAATCTATCTATCTATCTATATCTTAGGCGATTCATTATCTATCTATCTATCTATCTATCTATCTATCTATCTATCTATCAGTATTTTTGTATTTATTTATTTGTCACACTCTCTTCATATCTATCTATCTATCTATGTATTATTTCCACATTTATTTCTTAATTTCATTTATTTTTATACAAGCATATGTATTATTTTTTTTTTACTAATAATCATTATTCGACACCCTTTTTTTCAAGCAATAATTATTGAAGACAATAATTTTCCATCGAAAAGACAATTGGCAAAAAATAATTCTTTTCCGGATGACTTATTTGATCTTAGACTTCCCCAGACTTTCTTTCCTCGTCGCAAGACAAAATTTACAAACTGTATACAATGATTTGGTACATTTCCTTTTCATGACACCTGGACGTAATTGACAATTATGAATGAACAAGTAACAATTAAGGTAAATGAGAATATTGACCACTTACCGATGCACTCTGTCCCAAAAATGAAACGGTGGGCAAGTTATGTCGATGTGATATTTTGTAAATATTAGGAACTTGAATAAGTTTTCGCTGTTTTCCACCAGATGCTTTTCCCAGAACTGCGTGCGTGTCGTTTCAAATTATAACTCATTTATAAGGAAATACTATAAGAAAGCTTGAATTTCAATGTATATCATTTCGCCGAAGTGTAAACAACTTTGTTTTTCAAGATTGTTAAACATGTATTTCGTGCCAAAGAAAGTGTATTTTCGGGGAATTTTAATGCACTATTTAAATATTCTGATGAATCTTAATGCTTAAGGTCTAGGACAATAAAATATCCATAGAAATTCCCCTATCACATCATTAAATATTTGAGCTTAACAACTTTAACAAAATGTTGCTATAACCATCAGAAACACAAGTGCTTGTTTTAAGATTTGAAATTGACAGTTTTTTTTTGTTTTGTTTTTTTCCCCTTTTCACTGAAACGGATATTAAATACTTTTATCTTCCCTTCTTTCTTTCTTACTGAAACCAAGTAGCATCTCTGATATGTTATTTTCGTCTTTTCACACAGTCAAAACAGAATAGTCTATTATTTATGAGGTTTTGGCAAGGCATAACAGTCGTGTGGACTAAGGAACTAATGAATGAAGTGAGGGACAAGCAGACTTATAATAATAAGGATAATAATGTCAATAAATAAAGTGTTTACTTATTTCACCGATTCTTCAAATCTTACTCATTTCACGAGAAATCTACAGCTGAAGCACACAGAGACTTACGGCGACCGTGATCTATCAGAAACAACATGCAGAGATTGGTTTAGACGATTCAAAAATAAAGAATTGGATATTGAAGATAAAGAACACTCTGGTGCACCGAAAAATTTTGAAGACGAAGATTTGGAGGTATTACTTCATGCAGAGTTATGTCAGGCTCAATCCTAACTTGCAGAATCATTAGGAGTTAACGAGATAACAGTTTCGAACCGTTTGAAAGCATTAGGAATGATTCAAACGTAAGGACATTGTGCGGTGTACGAGTTGAAGTCGAGAGACGTTGAATGGAGTCTTGTCACGTTTGAACAGCTGCTTCAACGACAGAAATGGAAACGTTATTTGTATCGTATTATGACCAGCGATGAAAAGTGGATACACTACGATAACACTTAGCGTAGAAGATCGTGGGGTAAACCCGGCTATGCATCAATATCTGTCTGTCTGTCTGTCTGTCTGTATAGCTAGGTAGGTTGATCGGTAGTTAGGTAGACAGCTATCTATTTAAGTCTTTTCATTTTTATGTATATATATATATTTGGATTTGTTTCGTTCTATCTATCTATTTAATCTATTCCTATGTATGTATGTATGTATGTATGTATCTATCTATCTATCTGTCTATCTATCTATTTGAATCTATTCCTATCTATCTATCTATCTATCTATCTATCTATCTATCTATCTATCTATCTATCTATCTATCTATTTGAATCTATTCCTATCTATCTATCTATCTATCTATCTATCTATTTGAATCTATTCCTATCTATCTATCTTTCTATCTATCTATGTATTTTAATATATTCCTATCTATCTATCTATCTATCTATTTTATCTATTCCTATGTATGTATTTACGTATCTATTTGAATCTATTTCTATCTATCTATATACCTATCTATCTATTTAATATATTCCTATGTATGTATCTATCTATTTGATGTCTGTCAAGCTAGTGAAGCGACTTTCGTAGCAGCTTACCTAGCAATGGTTTCAATATAGTATTTTCACTTCATTTCAGTTTAGAATGGTAGCCTGAAAAAGGCACACAGAAAGACTTTCCTGGAGGTTAGAATCAGCCACTCTGATGGTAGGCAGAGGAAGAGTCTTTCAGATGATTAACAGAAAGAAGATTAGTTTTGGAGTCATTACAATTAACAAGGCATCTTTTGCCCTAGGTAACAACGGACCTGAGGTCGTTTTGGACATCCGCTGCCATTTTGACGTTGACAGACTCACCAGACTTACTATCGAGGAATGAGTAAATGGTTGTGTTATCAGCGCAGATACCAAGTTGAGATCTGAAGTCATCGGGAAGACCATCAATGAAAATTAAAAATAAAGTAAGATAAAGCATGGAGCCGTGGCGGTCACCCGCGTTAGTACGAAAGAATCTAGATGAGTGGCATGTCAAGAAACAAATCAATTCAGGATTTGATAGGAAAGACGGTGTCAGTTTAAAAATTGCATCCAGAGACACCGTAAATTTTCAACTTTGGATAAGACCGCTTATGCCAAACTCTGTCAAAGGCTTTCGAGATGCCTAATCCTACGGCCCTGGTTTCACTGTTTTTATCTAGGGCATGATAGAATCTTTCCGATATTATCGTTAGGACGTCAGCAGTTGACCTGTAAAAACGAAAGCCATATTACTTGTCTGAGAACAGGCCCAGCGATAAGAGGTGATGAACCGATTCGGCATTGATTAGGGTCCCTAGAATTTTCCCAGAAAGAGGTAGAAGACAAAAAGACCGCCAGTTCAAAGGGTCGAACGGTCCACCAATTGTCACAACCCTTTGAACCCTGACCGCCGCTTTACCTATTGAAGAGATAAATGACGTAATGCCCAGCTACCGGTTGAATGGTGGTATACACTTGTAACTATATTTCTATCTATCGTAAAATATTTTATACAAGGAGATCAGGAAGACGGGTTGAAATTATTCAGGAACGCATGGATGAAAGGGTCAAAAACTGGAACAACAGATGATGATTTCCAGCAGGCAAGAAAGCAGGAGGCAATGATGCATTTATTATACAGCTTAGAGAGAACAAGATCCAGTTCGGGGGCACCGTTCTTAATGTCTATTGCACAGATACGATTGGGACCACATGCTTTGTGGGGATCTAGGTTAGAGATAATAGCAGAAACAATGGGAGGGGTTATATGCATATCACATAACAAAGAATCAGTTCTAAGTGGAAAGTTAGGCAGGGATATTCCTGATGAGTGAAGAGTTTAGCTTAAGGAGAATTTACAAGCGAAACATTCAGCTTTATCAGCAGAAGATACTAACATCTCAAATTGAAAAGTGTTAATGTAACGCCAATTGCCATCTTCTGTTTAATCAAAATCTGTTCTTTTATTGCCCTTTCTCTTCTCCTCAGTAAAGTCTTTTTTAATCCTTTTAACCTCCTGTACTGTAATGGCACTATCGCATTACTTTTCTCCCCGGACTCGATCCTCCAAATCTATAAATCGACCATTCGCCCTTGCATGGAGTATTGCTGCCATATATGGTCTGGAGCCCCTACTGTTTGCCTCAGGGTTCTTGATAAGATCCAGAGACGGATATGCAATGTAATTGCCCGTGATCTGTCATCTCGTCTGCAGTCGCTCTCTCACAGACGCGACGTTACCTCGCTCTGTCTTTTTTACAAATACATTCACGGTAATTGCTCCGAGGAGCTGCTTTCGCTGGTTCCTAGGACTCATGAATTTAAACGTCCTACGAGGCTGGCATCCCGTTCCCACCCCTTCACCATTGAAACTGTTAGATGTAGACGTCTCTTCTACTCCAATAGCTTCATGTCTCACACATCTCGCCTGTGGAACTCCCTTCTTTATTCCTGTTTCCTTGACAAATACAATTTCCATCTTTTTAAGTGTAACGTCAATCGACATCTCCAGTTGCCTTGATCTATCCACTTCCCTTCTCCACATCCTTTCACCTATCATTCCTATCTGCTCTCGCTTCAAATCTTTTGTAACCCCCTTGCCTTGATCGATCCACTATCTTTCTCCACATCCTCTCCTTTACCACTCCTATCTGCTCTTCCTCCAAACCTTCTGTAACCCCTTGCGTGCTAGTGGCTTCCAGCCTTGTTTGGGGTGATAAGCTTAAAAAAAAACTTTGCCGATATCAGGCGTATATCAAAGGGGGCGGTTCAGTGTCTTTTAACTATATGGGAGAAGATTCAGCACGATTTCAATTTTTAACACGTTGATACCGCAACAGTGATCCCAGTAGGTTTGTGATTCCACCAAAGGCTCGTGATGCACCTTGGAAAATGTAACGAACTTGGGAAACGATTCCAGCAATTAATCCAATACTTGTTAATTAAATTGAGTAGAGGGAACAGTTTGGAAGCCGTCGAGGATTGTGCTAGCACGAAATCTCAACTCAAGTCATCGTGATAGAGAAGCCGAGCGTGTTGGTTTTGCTAAAAAAAGAAAAAGAAAATTGATTACACAGTCCGTTTAACATAGATGGACATTGTTGTTTGAACAGGCACCTGTAATAAGGTTTTCTTGGCTGCTTTGATTGAAAATAAGTAGATGGTACGATTCGAAAGCCGTCGATGTCACGAGTCTTCGTGATAGAGGGTTTGGACATACAGGCCTTGATAAAATAATTGAACAGCTCTTTCTCAGAAAATATTACTACGGTCCACTCATCATGGACGCAGTATAATTAACAGGGGACTGTGGGTTGGGCAGGCGTCTTTAATAGGGTTTGGCTAGTCGCGCGGGGAGACATAAATCAATTTTGGTCGTCAGTTTGAATATTTCGGATTATTTTCAGCCAGTTATATGCCATGCGTGATACACGCGTAGGCGATCATGTATCTTGTAATACATGACTGACGAGACAGATTTTTTCCAGAAGTAGTTTTCCATTTCTTTCTGCGGTAGACCCGTTGCCACCCAAGGCCGGTCTATCCTGCTATTTGCCCATAGCTAGTTGGAGAAGAAGAGGATTCATAACTTTCCCAAGGGTATAAGCACAAGTGAATGTAATGGATTCGACTAGAATTTGAACTCGGCTCTCCGATTCCTCAATCCAAGCCGCTATCCATTACTCCACCCTTTCGGAATATTGTACTCATCTTTAATGCCATATTCACGATCTTTTTGCTGTTTTAATCTACGGTTTTCTTCAAGTGATTGAGCACATGACCCGGTGGATAAAAGCGTTGTTTGAATCCAGTGACTTTGTGAATTCAATGCCTTGGAATTTCGAATTGAGGTCATTATTTTTTTTCCACTGGAGTAGATTTTGGACAAAATAAAGTATATCTCCTGATGATGGCCGGAGAATATAACAACCGAAACGCTGCAAATATGACTGTAAAGATGATGAAAAACAGTCCAAATAATGTAAATAGTGAAAATAGTTAAAATATCTCATCTCAGGAATACAGACAGATCCTGAAGGAGAACCTAGCGTACAACGACCGAAACCTTTTGAATATGTCAATAAAAATAAGGACAACTGCCCGAACAATGTAAATAGTGTAAATAGTTACAATACTTCATCTAAGAAATATAGACAGATGTTGAAGCATATAATATTTAATTTAAACCATTAATCTTTTAATTTAAACCATTAATCTTCTTTTAATTTAAACCATTAATCTTTTTTTAATTTAAACCATTAATCTTTTAATTTAAACCATTAATCTTCTTTAAATTTAAACCATTACTCTTTTTTTAATTTAAACCATTAATCTTTTAATTTAAACCATTAATCTTTTTTTAATTTAAACCATTAATCTTTTTTTAATTTAAACCATTAATCTTTTAATTTAAACCATTAATCTTCTTTAAATTTAAACCATTAATCTTTTTTTAATTTAAACCATTAATCTTTTAATTTAAACCATTAATCTTTTTTTAATTTAAACCATTAATCTTTTAATTTAAACCATTAATCTTCTTTAAATTTAAACCATTAATCTTCTTTTAATTTAAACCATTAATCTTCTTTTAATTTAAACCATTAATCTTCTTTTAAATCAATAAAAAATAATATTTATTAATTTTAACTATTAATCTTGTTCACAAGTCAATAAAACTGCATTTATCGTCATTTAAAGGCTGAGTACATTTTGGGGGACACCCTGTATATAGATATATATATACGTTTCTTCAGTCTAATTTTAACGTTTTGTTCCAGTATCAGCTTTCAATTTACCGGCAACATTATAATTACATGCAATATAAATGTTATCTTTTTATTACTAGTTATTTTGGCAGTCTTCTGGGGAAATTAATATTTTAGTAATACAAAAACATCAGAGTAGATGATAAATTATTATTTCCTTTCTATTAATAAATTTCTGGCGCTTTCAATCGATTATTCCGTTCGATTTGTTTAGAGGAAGCAACGTTGCAATCAAGTGTTTCCTTGTCAAGAACCCACTCTTCATGACGATCTCTTTTCCTATCACAATATATTCATCGTCCTTGAATAAAGAAATAAAATAAATATTTTGTACAATCAAGGAGGAGGTAAAATATCCATTTTACCCCGTCTGAATTGATGCAAGAATGTTTTCTTCTTCTTCTTCTTCATCTTTTGGACGTAGGCGATCATGGCTCTCCACATTTTCTTGGCCTTCGTAGCTGATAATAAACTTTGTCTATTTTTCATCTATCCTAAAATATGTTCTGCCATTCCTTTACTCAAGCTTTTCTTCTTGTATATGCCGTACCACTTCAGGGATTTGGATCACATGGCTCTCCACACTTTCCTGGCCTTTGTAGCTCCTCATACACTTTGTCTATTTTTTTATCTCTCCTAAAACTTGTTCTGCCATTCGTTTACTCAAGCTTTTCTTCTTCTTCTTCTTGTATATGCCGTACCACTTCACGAAGTTGGCGAACATGGCTCTCCACACTTTCCTGGCCTTTGTAGCTCATAATAAACTTTGTCTATTTTTTATCTCTCCTAAAACTTGTTCTGTCATTCGTTTATTCAAGCTTTTCTTCTTCTTCTTCTTCTTGTATATGCCGTACCACTTCAGGAAGTTGGCTCTGTACTCTTTCCTGGCCTTTGGAGCTCTTAAAAATGTTGTCTTTTTGTTATCTCCGACTAAAACCTGTTCTTCCATCCGTTTACTCCTACCCGTTATTCTTCTTTCAATTCTTCTTGCTTGTGCCGTGTCACTTCAATAAGTTGCAATCATTGCTCTCCGCCATTTCCTATTCTTTGTAACTCTTATTAAATTTTGTCTTTTTGTTATGTCTCCTAAATATTGTTCATTAATCCATTTAGACAAGGTGATCTTCTTCTTCTTTTTCACCTACTCCTCCTCTTCCTCCTCCTCTTCTTCTTCTTCTCCTCCTCCTCTACTTTGTCCTCTTCTTCTTCTTCTTCTTCTTCTTCTTCTTCTTCTTCTTCTTCTTCTTCTTCTTCTCCGCTTCATCTTCTTGTATCTGTTGGTACCCTTGCCTTTCACAATGTCCTCTCCTTTGCAAGTCGTAATAAATTTTTCTCCCCTAAACCCTGTTCTTCTATCCATTGGCTCAATTTCAATATGTAGAATATACGATGTTTTCCTCTGTCTCTCTTGCCTTCATTCTGTCCTGTGAGTATCAAATTTCCAAGCGATCTTTCCTCATTATGTGTCCTAGAAATGTCTACTGCTTCTTCCTGATGTGAATTAAAAGTTTTTCATTCAGTACTTTTTTCTTTGTCTGTGCTGCTTCAAGTCTCTTCTTCAACTGTCAGAAGATTGTCCTGAATTCATTTCCATATAGGAGGTCTGATATCGGTAGCGGTTCATTACTTTTTCTTTGTTTCTAAAGTACAAAGAAATATGGCCTTTGTCGATTCATTCATAGGTTCTAAGGAGAGAAAATTAAAAATGACCGAATTAATGTAACTTAGTAGTAGATTTGAGGCTAATGTAGCGATTAGCGACTTAGAGTCGAGTTTCAATTTCTTGCCGAGGTAAAAAATTATACGCAGAAAAATAGACTGAATGTTTCTCTTCTCTCGGCAGCTATTAAACGTACCCTGATATTTATCAGGGTACGTTTACCGTCCCAGACAATTTGATGAAATTTACTGTACAACAGGATTCTCAGTTGTTTTAGAGAAATATTATCTATTATTTTAAAGACTAAAATTTGGATAAAGACGGGAAAGTTGTTTGTACTTTAAAAAAAGATATTCAATAAATTTCGATGAATTTTTTAAAATTTTATTTTAATCGATTCACCCCAAGCAAGGCATTGGAAGCACTAAGACGCAAGGACTTACCAAGGGTTAAAGAATATGAAAAAAAAAATTTAATGGCAGAAAAGAAAACATTACAAAAACAATAATTAAGAAGACAATAGATAAAGATTGAGATTGCATTTAAATTTTTGACAATCAAAGTTCACTGGGAACAAAAATTCGGAAGATAATTCCACAAGCAAGAAGTGCGATAGAAGAATCTGTCAGCAGAGAACTTACGGTTACATCTCACTATTTCATCTTAAGTAAATATACGATGTGTATATTTGACATGACACGTGGAACTAGAACAGTTTCCCCCAGCGAGCGAAATAAAGGGTTCAGTTCGACATTCCAACCACCCGAAGAAGGCCGGAACGTACAACGGCCGAAACGTTGTGATAAATATGGCAACAATGATGAGGATGATAGTCCGAAAATGTAAATAGTGTCGATAATACCTCATCCCAGAAATATAAACAGATGATGCTTGCTATTATTTTTGATTTTTAATTATAGTTAATTTTGTTTTACAGATATTTTAATAAATGTTTAATTAATGTATAATTTAATTTAAATAATGTTAATTAAGGTTTGATTAATGTTTAATTTAACTGAAATACTGTTTAGGTAATGTTTAGTATAATTTAATTAAATTTAAATAAATCATAATTAATTTTTATAGTTTTTTTAATTATAGTTTAATTATAGTTATTTTGAAATCTTAATTTAAAATTCCAGTTCGGTGAAAATATCAAATTCTATGAAATAAATAACACTGTATTCAGTCTAATGCGTGATTAAATAAAATTCAAAAGCATTTTTGACATAACTTTTTGTATTGTTTTTGTCAATCTTATACGTTATGCAGTTTCAAATGCTATGAAATAAATAACACTGTATTCAGTCTAATGCGTGATTACATAAAAGTCAAAAGCATTTTTGACAGAACTTTTTTGTATTGTTTTTGTCAATCTTATGCATTATGCAGTTTCAAATGCTATGAAATAAATAACACTGTATTCAGTCTAATGCGTGATTACATAAAATTCAAAAGCATTTTTGACAGAACTTTTTTGTATTGTTTTTGTCAATCTTATGCATTATGCAGTTTCAAATGCTATGAAATAAATAACACTGTATTCAGTCTAATGCGTGATTACATAAAATTCAAAAGCATTTTTGACAGAACTTTTTTGTATTGTTTTTGTCAATCTTATGCATTATGCAGTTTCAAATGCTATGAAATAAATAACACTGTATTCAGTCTAATGCGTGATTAAATAAAATTCAAAAGCATTTTTGACATAACTTTTTGTATTGTTTTTGTCAATCTTATGCATTATGCAGTTTCAAATGCTATGAAATAAATAACACTGTATTCAGTCTAATGCGTGATTACATAAAATTCAAAAGCATTTTTGACAGAACTTTTTTGTATTGTTTTTGTCAATCTTATGCATTATGCAGTTTCAAATGCTATGAAATAAATAACACTGTATTCAGTCTAATGCGTGATTACATAAAATTCAAAAGCATTTTTGACAGAACTTTTTTGTATTGTTTTTGTCAATCTTATACATTATGCAGTTTCAAATGCTATGAAATAATAACTAATGCGTGATTACATAAATATCTGGATAGACTTAAAAATGGCATAAACAAAACAAGACAGTATTATTAGTAGTAGTAGTAATATCTACATTGATAGCTATATAGCAAACAAATGGAGGAATTCAACATGGCTTCATCTTAAGCATTACAAAGGCTAGCACCTTACATAGTTTAATTTGCATATAGGTTAGTATAAACATGTACCATCTTCATCAGATATATGATCACATAATGTTTATATTCCAAAATACCCCACTTATAGTAAACAATCCAACAATTTAAAACTAAGATATATAAAATTTAAGTCTGAGGTTGAATTTTTATAAGGACTTAAGCTTCTTCAGTTTAATTCCAGTTTAGTGAAAATATCTGTGAAATTTTAATCTAATATAATATATACAAGTTGTTTATTTTATGTTGATATGTCTTGATATTTAATGTTGTACAGAATTTTTCATAAAACAAAAATATGAAGATTGTGAATTTGATCAAAATCTAGTTTCCAAAAACTCAGTTAAACTCATGCGTTTAATTGGTTTCTTTGATGTGGAATGGGTTAATTTTAAAGACAGTCATAATATTACTGGTTATGGTTTTCAGCTGTCACCAAATAGTTCACTGATATCTTGTAGAAAATGGAAAACAACAAACTTTTGTATTATCTTCCTTTGAGGCTGAATACATAGATTTAACAGCAACAAAACATGAGATAAAGTTGTTAACACAATTATTGGAAAGAATCAAACTCTTTACATATAAATTCTGTATAATGATCACAATTTTATATAAACAACTCAGTAGGCTGAATTTGATTCGCCAGTGGAAAAAAATCACCCGGTTCTGTCTTTTGAACAGGTGTAGAACTGTTTCCTGTTTAGGATTAAGTTTCCGGTTTCTTCTTAAGTCTACTTAAAATCTATACTTCCAACCTCTCCGCCGGAACTCTGAAATTTGATCGAATAATTATTTTTCTACTCAAGAGGTTCGTATATCATCCGGTTCACACTTCTCTTCGGAATATTGAACAGGAGTAGAGGTATATCCCTTGTTTGCTGTTTAGGATTAGGTTTCCTTTTTATTCTCAAAACCTTCTCTCCCGGCAGCCCATTGCGTCTTAGT
>OZ038518.1:23489681-23507181 GCA_964036315.1 Acanthosepion esculentum | reverse complement strand
CTATCTATCTATCTATCTATCTATCTATCTATCTATTACTCTCTCTCTCTCTCTCTCTCTCTCTCTCTATATATATATATATATATATATATATATATATATATATATAATGACTTTTATATTGAAGATATTTGTTTCTATTTATAGTTCATAAATACCTGGCACTCCTTATATATCAGCGCGTAAATATGCAGTTTCTCGTATATAAGTTAATCACAGAAACGCAGGACACATGACTAAATATCAGACAACTTCGTAAAAGGCAAGAAGATTGTGTCTGCCTCCTTATGTAAAATGTAATATTACTCATATGTATCAGTAGCCTTTCAAGCAAGACATATCGACACAAAGACACTTGTGAAAATATTTCATGCAAGCTACTTAAAGAATGCGAAATGGTGCTGCATATATTTGAGCGGAATGGAAACGTCGCAAGATATGTCTCAAAGTTTTCATGATTTCTCTCAATTTAAGGCTTTAGATTTCTCATTGTCCCGACATGATGGCAGATATGCGAACGCATCAACAAAAGCAATATCATCTCTTAAAGTTAACTTCCTCTCGTGACAATGCCAGTCATATTGTTGCACTATAGATTGACAATAATAACAATAGATATAACAGAACACGTTACTATTTAAAAAAAAAGTTGTTTTTTTTAATAAAGTTAACCAAGAGATCCATTCTTGAAAGAGAGTTACGATTAAAATTATTATGATTAATGAGGTGTATAAAAAAGTATATAAGAGGTGGAAGGTACTGAATATTATGAGATGGATAACTGCTCTCTATGAACCACCACAGGGATCCATCCCTGCATCCCATTAGAATGTCTGAAGACCAACTTCTTGAGAGCTCCTCTCTGCGGCTGCTCGGTCTCACGCTGTCCTCTGATCTGAGATGGAACAAATACATCGAGTCAATTGCATCATCCACCGCAAGGAAAGTCGGCTCACTGAGCCGAGCCAGGAAATTTTTCTCCCCGGAATCGATCCTCCAAATCTATAAATCGACCATTCGCCCTTGCATGGAGTATTGCTGCCATATATGGTCTGGAGACCCTGCTGTTTGCCTCAGAGTTCTTGATAAGATCCAGACACGGATATGCAATGTAATTGGCCCTGATCTGTCATCTCGTCTGCAGTCGCTCTCTCACAGACGCGACGTTGCCTCGCTCTGTCTTTTTTACAAATACTTTCACGGTAATTGCTCCGAGGAGATGCTTTCGCTGGTTCCTAGGCCTCATGAATTTGAACGTCCTACGAGGCTGGCATCCCGTTCCAACCCCTTCACCAATGAAACTGTTAGATGTAGACGTCTCTTCTACTCCAATAGCTTCATGTCTCGCACATCTCGCCTGTGGAACTCCCTTCCTTATTCTTGTTTCCCTGAAAAATACAATATCCAACTATTTAAGTGTAACGTCAATCGACATCTCCAGTTGCCTTGATCTATCCACTTCCCTTCTCCACATCCTTTCACCTTTCATTCCTATCTGCTCTCGCTCCAAATCTTCTGTAACCCCCTTGCCTTGATCGATCCACTATCTTTCTCCACATCCTCTCCTTTACCACTCCTATCTGCTCTTCCTCCAAACCTTCTGTAACCCCTTGCGTGCTAGTGGTTTTCAGCCTTGCTTTGGGTGATAAGCTTAAAAAAAAAAAGAAAAAAAAAGATAATTGTTCCTAGTGTCAATGGAATCATCTTCAGGAGATTATGTGTCACAATGAATTAGGCTGTTACATACAGTGAACTATAAGTGCTTAGCCACCCTTAATTACAGCAGTTTTGGCTTATGTAATAACGTATCGTCTTTTTTTTCAGACAATGCCGTGTTAGTATGAAGCTACTCTAATCTATGAACGATAATTGACTTATATTTTGCAATGTAAGTTCGCGGAAGTAAGGAAATTGGTGAATTTGAAAGAGGGCAAATAATAGTATGACATCAGTGTGGCAAGTCAAACAGAGAAATTGCTAGGTTTTTCCTGGTTAATCATCAAACGGTTAATAATATTGTCAAGAAATTTAATGAAGAATCACATTGTCGAGTGGAACAACGTTCAGGAAGACTAAGCATCGTGTGTGAGTGAACGAAAAGGGTGCTGAAGAGGGAAGCCATTAGAAACCGTCGCTGAAGATGTCGCCAACAGCATGGAAATGTCGTCATATGCGGTTAGAAAGACTCTGAGAGAGCTAGACTATGAAAGAAGATTTGAAGAAAAGAAGCCCTTGATTTCAGAGGTTAACAAAAACCTTCGTATGGACTGGGCGAGAAAAATTCGAGAGCAAATATAATGAAATTTGTCAGTCTGTAATTTTGACAGATTAAAGTGAATTCTGACAACATTCTAATTCGAGACGGGTTTATGTTTGGAGAAGTCAGTATGAGGCTTGGAACACTGAATATGTGCAGGTGAAGTAATGGTGTGGGGCGCTGTCTGGTTTGGAGGGAAATCTGAGCTGATTCTTGTTGACGAGCGGTTGGATGGTCCAAAATACTTTCAAATGTTAGAGAAAGCACTACTCCCACTATTTGAAACCAATCAGATTGACAAGAATGTCTACCTTTTTCAGGAAAATGGAGCGCCATGTCATACGAGCAAAGTAGCAAAGGCCTGCCATGTGTAGCCCAAAGTCCTGACATGGATACAATAGCGCATGTTTGGACACCTTCACCGAAAACCTCGAGGTCATCCTACCAAAACCACATCAGTGGGAATCCTTAAAGAAACATTGGTAAAGGAATAACAGAATATGGCTCAGACAATTATTGATAATTTGATCAAATCCATGAAAAATCGAATACAAGAACTGAAACTAGCAAATGGAGGACCTACTCGATACAAATTCCAAATACTCTTTATGTTGAGTAAGGATTACGTAATTAAATTTTGTAATTTGATATAGTTTATTTCTCCTGGTTAAAAAAACGTTTCTCAGGCCAACTGTATATCTGATCGTTCTGAAAATTATACCGGAAAAAAACATATTCCCTAACTTTTTTTTGCCAACTTTTGTAATGTGAGTGACGATGACGATCGACAGTAACATATGGTCATCATATCTTCTGAGACAATTCCTTATTTGTCTGGAACGGTTCTTTAATCAGAGCGTGTAATTATTTCTCTTCTAGCTGAATAGATCGGCCAGAACGCGGAGAATATTTGAATTCGAAATTCTCCTCCTTGAAACAGGGAAAGTATTTATGCCCCGTTCTGTCTGTCATGAAGCCATCTCCATACACAGCAGAAATATCTCGAGCACCTTTCTAAAGCGTTGGTACCTTGATTAAAAACGAATGGTAGAAGATATCCAAGATTCTCATTTTTGTCTACTTTACATTCAATCTTATAGAGGAGGGGGGGGTCTAATCTGAAGTAAAATTTCAACAACGTTAGACAACAGTTTCACTGGATGACCAGAGTTACTTAGAAGCAAAATAATACCATGAAAGATTATTCCTCGAGAACATTTGTAGAATATAAAAAAAAAAAAACACGGACTAATATATGTAACGACCTGATTATTTAATAAAAGACAAAAAGGATAAAGTATTGCATTACCTTTGATGTTTATTGGATTTGCAGCGATGTAATGGATAGTTGCACGATTTGAGAAATCAGAGAACAGGGTTCGAATTCAAGTCGAGTTCATTATATTCACTTACGCTCAAATACCATTGCGAAAGTTATGGATCCAGATTTTCTACACACAGCGTTGGTTAAATAACAAAAATAGCCTTGGTTGGTAACCAATTTAGGAGAAAGAAAACGAAGGAATACCTAATTATTCAATATTTGAAGAAGGGGCTAAAGTATTGGGTTAGTTCTAAAAGAAAAGGTCTCCAGCATATTTGGCAGCTTTGTGACCATGATTCAAAGTCTGCTTGGCATTCCATCTGAAACCGGTGTCTAATCTGAAATAAAAATCCAATAACGTTAGACAACAGTTTCACAGGATTATCAGAGTTGCAAAGAAATTAAAAAGATTATTCTTCAAGATTATTCGCAGAACATTAGAAAAAATAACGAATATATATACACGATTCTATGAAATACTCAGAAAAATAGATCTATCTTCTCTCCTGACTTTAGAAATATATCCTCCTTAGAATATAGGTCGACTCCGTGGAAATACCAAGACATGTCTTAGCTGTAAATGTCAGGCCTGCTCGAATTAAAGAAAGGGGCATATGTGAACATTTGCAATGAAGATAGCGATCTAATATTGACATGCTTGCAACATTGCGTCTATGGAAAAGAAACTGCTGACTGGAGAATATTTCGTCTCCCACGAAACAATTTTGAACTCCATCAAGACTAGAAAGTAAGGTTTATGCTACTCCAGCCAATACGCCATTTCGGCGACTCTTCTAAGGACAAAGATTACCAGAAAGAGTCAGATCTTTGTAAGACTAATAGAGTAAACGGATAGATTTTTAAGCATTTTTAACAGGGGTCCGTATGTATGTGTCCCAAATGACGATCAACGTATAGAGCGCACGTTGAATTTTCGATGATTTAAATTATCGCCGAATCGCTTACCCACATAGGTCTATCTATCTATCTATCTCTCTCTCTCTCTCTCTCTCTATATATATATATATATATATATATATATATATATATATATATATATATATATTTATATATATATATATATATATATGTGTGTGTGTGTGTGTGTGTGTGTGTTTGTGTGTGTGGTGGACTTTCCCGTCTTATCCGACGTATGAGGCCAAGCAGCTCAGTTCCCAGCACATAAGATTTGGTTATAGTGGTAAACCAACCACACTTTTTGAAGAGCCGAATACAGACACCTGATGCAGTACAGTGCAAAAGGTTTTGAATTCAGAGCTGTCCTTCTCCTAGACAAGTTTCCATCCAAGGCTATAGAACCCAGTCTGTCATGCTATTCAGCCATAGCTGGAGGGAGAAGAAGAGGATTAATACCTTTCCCAAGTGTATTAACACGTAAGTGAATGTACTGGATTCGACTGGATTTCGGCTCTCTGATTCCTTATACCAAGCCGCTATTCACTACTCCACCGTGCCTCCACTATCTATCTATCTATCTATCTATCTATCTATCTATCTATCTATCTATCTATCTATCTATCTATGTGGGCTTATTTAGTAGACATGCACTTTACATTTTTGAAAAACATTTTATTGCATTTATATTTATTTGCAAAAATGATATTTGTTAAAATCTGTTTATATACACGTCTTTAACATTTTACTTATATTTTTTTCGCACTGTTTAATATCTTAAGTGCTCAAAAAATATCTTCGACCGTCTTCAGAACATTATGAAACCCATCACGATCTGTGTTAATTTCAATAAATACTTCGGGGATGTACTCTTGTAATTCGTCTACTGCGTGGGGATTTCTCTCATGAACCTCCCCAAAAAGAATTTTATCGGTGTTAGGTTAGGTGAACGTGGTGGCCATTCGATGCTGCACAGTCTTTCCAACCAACGCTGTGGAAAGTTTTCGTTAAGGTAGGCCCTTACTGCTGAAGCATAATGTGGGGGGGGGACCTTCATCTTAATGAAGGAATAGTTCATCGAAGTCAGTGAAGGAATTAGTGAAACAACAGTAAGCCTACGTTTGGACAACAATCTATATATATATATATATATATATATATATATATATATATATATATATATGATATTAATAGCCGGACAAACGCATTCGAGGGTACCCGTCTACAAGGTCGGCTAGCCAATCCCTATTGCAGACGCTCGCCCAGGCACATTTGTGTTTCTTCAACATCCACATAGCCAACTTGTGGTTTATACTGCAACTATGCTGAGCAGAGCTTAGTTGGAGTTTCTGGGAGAGAGTCCAAACTCACGGTAAGATGACTCGTGACTTTCGGTAGCACAGCCTAATCAATTTCAATAACAAGGCTTGGGTCAGCCCATGATATGGTTTTCAGGAACTTTCCAAAGGTACCGAACGCTGGGATCGTCCCCCTCGAGATCGATAATGTTAGGGAGTCTCATTTCTGACAAATCAATCTTGGAATGATTCGAACCCGGGTCTCATGGTCAGAAACGAACGTTCTAACGAATCGGCCATATATATATATATATATATATATATATATATATATATATATATATATATATATATATATATGTAAAGATATTTTCGAAGGTACAAAATTTTATCACAGCAATAAACGTATGAAGCTTGCTATTACTAGACATATTAAAAACGGGCGAAGCAACCGGTTTCGCTCCCGCTCATCAGGCTTTCAACGGGAGATTTAATTTAAATTAAAAACACATTGCTCATTTCTCCCTCCTCCTCCACATTTCCTTTTCATTGTACATTTTCTGTGTTTTTAATTTAAATTAAATCTCCCGTTGTTAGCCTGATGAGCGGGAGCGAAACCGGTTGCTTCGCCCGTTTTTAATATGTCTAGTAATATCAAGCTTCATACGTTTATTGCTGTGATATATATATATATATATATATATATATATATATATATATATATATATATATATATATATATATATATATATATATATATATATGATAAGAACAAGTCAGAATAGAGCTTAATATTATTGATTTTATCAGATTAAAAGAATAAAAAGGTTAAAAATCAAATTCAAATAGGAAAACCGTGAAATTATCACGTGTATATTCGAATTTTGCTAAGGTTGATAAGCCCAAATACATAACGTTGCGATGTCATGATAATATTTGTGGCTTAAGTCTCAGGTTGGGACCCGGAAGGAAATGAGTAAACAACAGAAATCAAAGGAAATAATAATAATAATAATAATAATAATAATAATAATAATAATAATAATGATAATAATAATAATAATAATAATAATAATAATAATAATAATAATGAAAACTACAACAATCGGATTTGAAGCATAACTCACAAAAACCAATGACTCTCTCCTACAAAAAGTAAAACACCAATTTCAATCTATCAACAAAGAAGCTACACTCTTCAAGAAACAGCTCAATATACCTGAAATCCTACCAACAAAAAACGAAATAAATACCATCTATGCCAAACGAGTAAATCAGAAAGAAAATCAACTTGGCCAAATGAAATTTAAAAAAAAATATAGTAGGATAAGGGGTTGCTTGGCAAATGCATAAAATGAACGAAAGAAGCAGATGTGGACAATCCAAAAACACATCAATGGCTGAGGAGCACCTGGCTGGAAGCCGAGAGAGAAAGCCTAATTATTGCAGCTCAGGGCCAAAGCCTCGCAAACAGATTCTATCACAGTCACATCATCAAGGATGGAACTAACTCTAACTGCCGGATCTGCGGAAAATATGATGAAACTGTCGACCATATTATCTCAGGATGTCCGGAACTGTCAAGAAATGAATATATCCAAACACATAACAAGGTAGCGAGATATGTGCACTGGAAGAAGCACTAAATCGAAACCACTGATAGATGGTATGATAACCAACCAGTCGCTGTTACCCAAAATAACGAAGTAACTATCCTCTGGGACATGCCAAATCAAACTGAGAGAAAAAGAAATGCCAGCAGACCTGCTATTATCATAAAAGTCAAGAAATTCAGGTAGTGTATGCTTATTGACATAGCAGTACGATCTGAGAGAAATAGCTCCATGAAAATTATCAACAAATTGTCTAAATACAAGGATGTGGAGAACGAAATTAACAGGATGCGGGGAATGAAGACTGAGACTGTACCAATAGTAATCGAAGCTCTGGGCATAGTGAGAAAAGGAAAGGACTATTTTACTAACAGTGTTCCAAGTAACATCAACATAAAAGTTGCCCATAAAATCGCCCTACTAGGAATATTTAATATACTAAAAAAAATGATATCAATTAAATGAGAATTCTCCTATAGGGCCTAAGAACCATCGTTTGGACCCGGCGCTACAGCATACAAAGCATGAAATATACAATACACAAATAATAATAATAATAATAATAATAATAATAATAATAATAATACATTGTTTTGACAGCCTAGGAAAATAAAATCTTTGACATATATTTTCGAACTATCCCGGATATATGGTACAAAATGCTAAATGATATCACAAAGGGAGGTGGATTGTCTATACTGTAAAATTGTCCAATCACAGACAGGAAAAATAATGCATATAGACCAGTGATAAAGATTACAACAAAGAAACCTTCCAACTAAGTGATATGACTTGCGCACAGCAGTCCAATATTTCTAAAGCAGAATTTTAAAAACTGTCAAATTATAAGGACCTTTAAATCGAAGTAAGAAAATGTGGAAACTTAAAATTACTACTACCCCTCTTGTGATCGGATAAAATATTTAGAACTGATCATAATTTTTTACGAAAAATTTATTTCTGGTATTAAAACCTATTTTTACACTTTCATATTGTTTTTACCCACAGCTGGGACATAACAGGTGCTACAACCCCCGCGGGTCAAGGTGGTTCCACTCTCCTCAAAACCTCCTGTTCAGAAACTTTGCTGTCGGACCGAGTTTATTGTCTTACCCAGGACGCGGATGTAGTTCATCGTCATCCCCAGGACATGCCTTATCAGGGAGTCTGACAGGTCCAACAAAATGAAACTGGCAAAATATCCCCCATTCAGTGGTTATGAGGGGTAAATAATAGATTATGAATTTTAATTCCTCCAAAATAAAACGGCTCTCATTTAATCAGCGTTGTGAACCTTGTCTGCCTTCCCAGCCTGGCCGATGCTAATCTCCCCGAGAGTAACGTTTTGCGACTTCTTGGGCTCCCGTGTCGTTCTAGACACTTTTTCTCGCCACAATTTACCATTCTCGTTCATATTTCACATCTGGTCGGGTGCTTCTGCTTTGTATTTAGAGATTCTCGATAAAATCGAAAGGAACTCTGCTAGATTATTACGGCCTCAGTCATTTTCCAACAAATTAAATTTTGTGTTGCTTTTTCATAAATATTTCCATGATAATTGTACCGGTGAGCCTTCCTTTGTTGCACTTAGCCTTTATGGAGCTATGTCTCATCACATTACACTTTTATTCTAACAGTTTTTCCTCTTCGACTTCTCGCTTATAAAAACTCACGTCGGGCCTGTTGCTTTCCAGTTAACTTTTTATTTTTATTTTCAAGGAGTTTAATGCAATGTCACTCATTATCTTCTGCATTCCTGTTTTTCGTTCTCCCTTTTTAAAGTTTTTATTTTTATTTTCGTAATATTCTTTCATAATCAGTAATCCCTTCCGTCTTCGTGGCTTTCTTGCCTTGCTTGCGGTGAAATGATTACAAAATAAATTCACTCTGATGAGCTGCTGAACAGTTTCAAAATATGTTTATCTCAGGCATAAATTCTGTAGCAGAAAGTTGTTTTCATAATTTCCTGTCGGCAACAATTTGTTTTTATTCTTAAATCAAAATTCAATAAATAATTACTTTTAACTATTTTCAACGTTTTATTATTAATACATTCGATTTGGCGAGTTCCCTATTAGCCAAAACAAATACCGGATTAGAATATTAATTTATCCAACGTTTTTTATGTTAAATGTGGGTTATTTAACATTATTTTGGTACGAGTCTACACGTAAGGCAAATGTATTACGTTAGTTTATGATATTTTGTATTGGCATTATTTACACTAGTCACATTGTTCGGACTGTCGTTCTCATCTTCGTTGCCATAATCACGACGTGTCGGCCGTTGTACGCTCCGACCTTCTTCGGGATCTGTCTACACTTCTGAGATGAGGTATTGTAATTATTAACACTATTTACATTGTTCGGATTGTTGTGCTCATCTTCATTGCCACAATAACGTCGCTTTTCTGTTGTACGCTCCAGCCTTCTGGATCTATCTACATTTCTGAGAGGAGATATTGTAATTATTTATATAGGGTGACCTAAAAAAACGGGAATTTTTTAAGTGCGTATTGCCAGATATGAGCAAGTGGCAACACTGCGAGACAGTAATCTTGAGCAAGTAAACATTTCGCCATTTTAGTAACGAGAATGAAATTCACAGTATCCCAGCTGAGATGTTGCGGTAGTCAATGAGGAATCTCAACAGCAGATTTCAAGAATGCATTCGTACAGGAGGACGCCATCTACAGGACGTAATTTAAAAAAAATGAAAATTCCATTATTGTTTCTTAAATGGCATGTTTTAAGGTTTCAATTACTATGAATTAAATATTTTTCTTCCATCACTCTTGGTTTTATTGGATTGTTAAAAAGTTCCCGTATTTTGGGATCACCCTATATTATATATATTGTTCGGATTTTTGTCCTCATCTTCGTTGCCATTTTCACAACCGTTTCGGCCATTGTACTCTCCGGCCTTTTATCTGTTTAATATGGTGATTAAAGGAGTGCATAATGCACTAACGGAAGGAATGAACATTATTTAATCGAGATTTTTGGTTAATAGCATTTCTCTTTCGTTAAGACATTCTAGTTTTCTTTTGTTCACTGTCAATTTTTCTCAAGATTTCGGTAAGACAATTCATCAAGTATATTCTTGTTTAAAAATATGGATTTTGGAGAATAAAATCTCTTGTGTATCCGTTGCTGACAACATTTAAAATATCCTTGTCTTACAACCGAACCAAGCCAAAAACACATGAATTTATATCTCTGACGAGATAATATCGACATTCTTTGGCATGGCTTTTGTGGTGAAATGCATTACATTTAGTTTAAAAGATCACATTCATTGTCTTTCCATTTGCCGATAAATTCTTCAAGATATATTCCGTTCGATATTCAATCAATTCTAATTTTATCCAAACATAGAGAATCATACACACACACACATGCACACAAACACACACAGACACGCACACACACACACACACACAGATATATATATATATATATATATATATATATATATATATATATATATATATATATATATATATACGAGGCTGGCATCCCGTTCCCACCCATTCACCGTTGAAACTGTTAGATGTAGACGTATTTTCTACTCCAATAGCTTCATGTCTCGCACATCTCGCCTGTGGAACTCCCTTCCTTATTCCTGTTTCCCTGACAAATACAATCTCCAACTATTTAAGTGTAACGTCAATGGAAATCTCCAGTTGCCTTGATCTATCCACTTCCCTTCTCCACATCCTTTCACCTTTCATTCCTATCTGCTCTCGCTCCAAATCTTCTGTAACCCCCTTGCCTTGATCGATCCACTATCTTTCTCCACATCCTCTCCTTTACCACTCCTATCTGCTCTTCCTCCAAACCTTCTGTAACCCCTTGCGTGCTAGTGGCCTCCAGCCTTGCTTGGGGTGATAAGCTTAAAATATATATATATATATATATATATATATATATATATATATATATATATATATATATATATATATATATATATAAATAATTGTATATTTAGGCACGAAACCCTCTTTTATACATGTTTCATGAAAGCCGTCTGACAAGTACCGCGATTAAGCATTTTATTAATTTTTTTTTTGTCTTCGTATAAGTGATTTCTTTTCTGGGCATAATGTGTCCTAAAACTGTCCAAGTGTTTTATATATCCATGCACTTTCGAATATTTTGTTATCCATTAATAAGGATATATATATATTTTAATTAAATATATAGATTTTGTATACTGTATGTGTATCTGTAATGATAGGAATGTAGTTATTCATTTTTCAAACACGGCCAGCACATTATTCATAGTTCATGCTATTGAGGGTTGGTGTTATCCTTCTTATTAATAACTAGACCACGCCTAAACCCGTTGGGTCAACCTTGTTCCCGGGAAAATATTTTTAAATATGACAAAAATATTTTTTAAATATTTAAAATTTTGTTTGTTTAAAGATTGTTGAACTATGCAGGCACATAATCACGGGAAGCTGGAAAGAAAGATGTGGAAAGATAGAGAGAGGTGGAAAGAAAAAAGTAGTAAGAGAGAGAGAGAGAGAGAGAGAGAGAGAGAGGGGCGGTGGAAAGAAAGAGAGAGGGGGAAAGAAACTTATGCGCCAGACGGACGACGCATTACCCAAGCACAGATTCACAGACTTTTAGTATTATAAACCATTTATGTCCACAGTCCGATATTAAATTAGGTCACCAGCTGAGACGAACCCCATTTGGCCTCATTGTCAATTCATGTATACACATCATTTCCTTCTCCCCCTTTCTATATATATATATATATATATATATATATATATATATATATATATATTATTGTCATCCACAGACAGACTGTTTCGCAGCTCTTCACAGGTCCGGTTGCCTTTAGCTCGGATCGAAACTCGACTGAATTGGCGTCAGACGTAAATTCTCCCACAAAGCCGTCGGCGCACGACAGAGGTGAAGGTGAATTTTAGCGTATTTATTTTTAGATAAACACACAGTGACCGACAGGAATCAATTTGCTTTACCGAAGAGTCTTGCTATATCAGCCATAATAGTCACTTATATATATATATATATATATATATATATATATATATATATATATATATATATCTTCAAAAAGGTATTGTTACAAAATTTAGATCCATTATGCATATTTATTTTGGTTTCGGTCCTTTCTAGGCTACAGATTTATTCTTGGTAGCTGTGGAAAAGAGATAAATAAAATTAGCAAAGTTTTCTTTCAAAGATTTTTTATTTTCACAAGTACTTTCAGTCTCATCAGAGACGATCCTCATGGGAGTAAATTGTCTCTGAAAGTATATACGTATTATTGTAAATTCAAATCATTCTTGCTGTTCATTTTAATCAATTTTTCGCAGCTACCAAGAAATTAAACCATAGAATCGAAAGGAAAGAAACCAAAATAAATAGGCATAAAATATCAACATTATTTAACCAATCTGTTAGAATGAAAATATGCTGCATATATATATATATATATATATATATATATATAGGACATCTAACTTAGACTTGTTTAACAGGTGAGACTTCCTGCATACAATCTCAGTTACGGTGGACTGGTCATGTCTTGAGAATGTCTGATGACTGGATACCCATCCTAATGTACAGCCAGTTAGATCAGGCATACAGGAATGTAGGAAGCCCATCGCTCAGATACAAAGACAAGCTGAAGAGTAACTTGTCAGCGGCCAATATACCTCATAACACCCGCGAGGGCTTAGCCTACGAACGGGTAGAGTGGAGATCAACGTGTTTTAGTGGACTTTTGAAAACTGCTTGTTTGAATTGACTTCAAGAAGCGAGAGCAGGATCTAAAAGGTGGGCCAATCTAACAGTGATCTCATCCCACAATCTTCACTCTTGCTCATTATGCGGCCTCCTTTGCTAATCATTACGCGTCTCAAGTGCCACTTAAGATTATCGCACAAAATTCATAACTGGATTAATTAGTTCAGTTGTCAGATTCTCATACGTCGAAACCGACGGGAGAGTCCATTATTATATATGAAAAAATTAACTGATTTGTTTGTTTAACGGCATATCAAATCCTCATGGATCATTTAATGCTGAAATTTAATTTTCTTGAAGCACTGAATACAATTATGATATATATTATTCTGCTTTCACAATTGAATACATGGTAAATGATACTCAGCTTTTATGCATTTACAGGTTTCTGTGGACAGAATTATTAGAGGAGGTGATATGTGTGTTTTATGTTGTCGTTTTGTTGAAGTTATATTTTGTAATACAGTTCGATTTCAGAAGTTGTAGTATATTATATGGTTTCATATCATGAATGTTCTTTCATGTTGTTTTGTCAATTTTTGCATGCAACTCTGTATGGGTTATTTAATCCCGACATTATAAATACAAGGTAGCCAAAAAAGGTCTGTCTGTTTTTAAAGGAAAAAAAGAAAACGCTTCACAGCATGTGTAACTTATATTTAGTCTTCGAAGTAATCGCCATCGGCATCCAGCACCTTCTGCCTACGTGTCGCTAGCTGTTCAATGATCTTGCGGTAGAACTCGGAGGGGGTGTGACGCAAAGAAGTCCGTGTGGACTTTGCGCAAGTCTGCTTCATTGGTGAAGGATTTCTCACGAAGATGATTATCCAGGGAGTGGACGAGGTGGTAATCGGATGTCGCAAGGTCAGGTGAATAAGGTGGATGGCACAAAGTCTCCCACCCAAGTTGCTGTATGGTATCCCTGACCACTCGCGCGACATGCGGCCTGGCGTTGTCATGGAGGAAAAGCACACCTTTGCGATTGACCAGTGCTGGCTCCTTCTGGCGCAATGCCTGTTGCACACGTTTCAATTGCTGCGAGTATAGGTCTCCAGTGACCGTTTGGTAGCAAAATGAACCATCATGAACCACTTGACGACCTGTCCACCAGACACAAAGCACAATCTCGCATAGGCGGTCTTGCGGTGGGAGGGACAGCATCCCGAGGAGACAACCAACGTCTGGAACGCTTGGGAGTTTCGTACAGAACCCGCTTTTCATCACTGGTAAGCATTCGATTGAACAAGGATGCGGTACGGTGGCGAGAAAGCAGCGATACGCAGGCTGCCACTCGTTGTCCCTTGTGGACCTCCAACAGCGTTTCTACGTCTTACCTAGGCGGTGCAGGTGAAGTCTAACTGTTTCATCGGAAACGTTGACCTGTCTTGCAAGTTCACCACACGTTAGACTACTGTCCTCTTCAATGGCCGCCTTCAGGACTCCGTCATTCAAGACCGGTGGTCGTCCACGGCGAGGCTCATCATGAAGAGACAAATCTCCCGATTTGAATTTTCGAAGCCAACGCCTTGCAGTACGTTCATCCACAGCACTATCCCCAAACGCTTGACATATGCGGTGACTTGATGCAGCTGTTGATAAGCATACTTTGAAGTCGTAAAGCAAACAGCCCCGAACGTGATCTCTAGAGACTTCCATCCTTCTCACAGCTGTCCGGCTTATAAATGATGGCCGGGGATGGTGCGCGTGTTTTTTATAACATCTGATGTTCCTACTTCCGGCTGTCCGAATTTGAAAACAATTGCTACACGCATTTTGTATATATTTCAACTTCATTCAATGACTAATCAAAAAACAGACAGAACTTTTTTAGTTACCTTGTATTTTGAACGCAATTTTATGGTTTGAACTAAATATATTTTGAATGCAATTGTATGCCTTCAACTACAGATGGTCATTTTGCTATGAAATGGTTTGTTGGTAATTCTGTAAAATGTATTGTTGTTAATTTTTCTTCTAAAATGTAATTTTAATATATGTATATCATATTTTTTTGCTTTTGTTTGGGTGTTCACTATTGCCCATACCTTGGATCCTAACGGTTGCTAACACCCCCCGGGTTAGAGTGGGCCTGGTAACAACGGCAATTGAGAGGTGGTTTCAGGCTCCTCATTAACCTCACAATCTGAGGCCTTATAAAAAAGAAATTGAATATACAGAATAAACAGTAAACGGAAAACAAAACAAAGTAACTTTACGACTCTAAAACGCTTTTCCTACAAAAAAAAAATTCCTCTGTTGAAAAGAAAATATTTGAAATTAGTGTCAATGACAGGGAAAAGAGGGAGAGAATAGTTATGAATAGAGAAAATTAGTTTTTGATGGTTACGATCGTTTTGATGTCAAAAGAGTTCAACATTTGATGTTGAAAATGGCTCTTAGGAAAGGTGATGTAGATTCGAATCCCAGAAGATATTCCAAATGAGGCTGTGCGTAACATCTACGGGATTTGCTAGTCATTAAAGATCACATGAAAATTGGTATTCTTCTGATAGACCTGCAGGATAGAGATGTCAGTTATTTTTTATCAATTTTGCAGGTCTGACGCCGGGCTGATGAGGTTCATGAGAGGGCACGGAGTGAAAGTAACTTTCAAGACATCAAATGAATTTCGTGTGTCGTATATGTAAAGATGGTCTGTAGATATATTTCAGCTAATCTCAACGTTGAAGATATGACTTTTTTTCTGTAAAATATGTCTATATCTATCTATACATTACCATGAAAATATTTATAGAAAAGGGAGCTACGACGGTAGGATAGACACTGAATCCGAGATGCTAGGCCAGGACCAATAACATTGCAGATGCACCTTTGCAATTTATCAAGAATCTCTAAATATAGGGTGACCCAAAAAAACAGGAATTTTTGAAGTGCGTATTGCCAGACATGAGCAAGTGGCAACACTGCGAGACAGTGACCTTGAGCAAGTAAACATTTCGCCATTTTAGTAACAAGAATGAAATTCACAGTATCCCAGCTGAGATGTTGCATCAGTAAATAGGGGTCTCAACAGCAGATTTCAAGAATGCATTCGTACAGGAGGACGCCATCTACAGAACTTAATTTTTAAAAAATGAAAATTCCATCATTGTTTTTTAAATGGCATGTTTTAAGGTTTCAATTACTATGAATTAAATATTTTTCTTCCATCACTCTTGGTTTTATTGGATTGTTAAAAAGTTCCCGTTTATTTGGGTCACCCTATATATGGCAAAAAGCGGACCGGATGTGGTAGCAATATTCAAAGGAAGGACAAATAGTATACCTATAAATCTCTAGCATATAACAAAGATAAGGCGTGGGTTGTGTTTTGGCTTGGTTATTTGTATATGATGGTCAATGATGCATTATGGGTAATAAAGTCAGACTGCTCATGCAAACATTAAAACAATTTTTACTGCGTTAGTTGAAAGTCGAAAACTAAATGATCACCTTGTGAGAAACTATCGTGATAAACGCAAATATATACACTATACACAACGCATATAGTGTAACAAACTTTAGGCAAAATCAATACCTTAAACTTAACAAATAAGTTAATCAAACCGGAAAGGAATAAACAAATAATCAAATAATAAACGAATTAACAAACTAAGAATGCACTCACAATCACAATAGAATAATAATAATAATAATAATAATAATAATAATAATAATAATAATTTGCACCCACTGAATATAAAACCCGGCGTAACAGAGCGGGCCAATATCTGCACTGGAATATTTGCAACTCCTACGGGAAGGAAAATGAGAGAAACTGGTACGAACACCACCCTGACCCGGTTACGGAGATAGGACCTGCTACAATTCTATGGGACTACACAATACACACTGACAGAACAATCAAAGCCAACCGCCCAGACATTGTTATTAAAGACCACAAAAAATAAGTGCCTCCTTATTGATATGGCAGTCCCTGCAGACTGCAATGTATCTTTGAAGATATTCGAAAAGCTGTCAAAATACAAGGATCTTGAAATAGAAATCTCAAAAATGTGGCACATGGGAACATCAACAATCCCTGTTGTAGTTGGAGCCCTTGGACTGGTTGGAAAAGATTCCAATAGACGAAATGAAGGGATCCCTGGAAGTCCATGCCTCAAAGAGATACAAAAAATCGTGCTGACAAGTACAGCCTACACTTTACGAAGGGTTTTATCTATGTAATTATTTTTTTTTCTTTGCAGTGGAAAGTGTCATGATGCCATTTCTAACCTTGGGTCCCTGGGAGGGACCCGGAAAGAAATGTGTAAACGCCAGCTATCAAAGAAAATAAAAATAAT
>OZ038518.1:23462181-23487181 GCA_964036315.1 Acanthosepion esculentum | reverse complement strand
GGTCAGAATGAGAAAGATAGAAATTGTTTTCAGTCAGTTGTTTCTTAACCATTGACCAAATGTAGACATGTTTTATTCCGTGTCCGAAGCGGCTCCCCATTGAGTAGGAACGACTCCCACTGGTTAGATAGAACATATCAAAATATAGAAAATAGTTAAGTTAAAATTCCCTGTCTTGCAGTTCTATTATCTCTGGAAACAAAACAACTAGAGATCACGAGCTGTGAAAAAAGAATGTGACTTTATTATCGAATGGAAACCGTCGACCAAGACCGCACCACCAAGGGGCAATGTAACAGCTATTGTAAAGAGAAAAATGACAGGTGGGGCCAGGTACATAATGAAATGAATAGAAGGTACTGATCATTGGTTAAATTCCTTGTTTTTTCTTCTGAGAAGACATTTTTCTTTATTTTTTCTGTCTTTATTTCTTTCTTATTTTACGGCACCAAATATTACCATTCATTGTCATTTTTACGGCACCAAATATTTCCATTTATTGTCATTTTTACGGCACCAAATATTACAGTTTATTGCCCTTTTTACGGCACCAAATATTACCATTTATTCTCATTTTTATGGCACCAAATATTACCATTTATTCTCATTTTTATGGCACCAAATATTACCATTTTTCTATTGAGAAAGAATCTTTTCTATGTATTTCTTGTTAGTGTTTCTTTCTTCCATTCCTTCTTCCCCTTCTTTTTTACTCAAATTTTCTTTTATATGTATTTATATATATTAATATATTTTATATTGGTTCTCATATGAAGTTAAGCAATGGTGAACCTGGTCAGTACCTTGCTGGCTGACCGCTCGCTGTTGTAATCTTAGATTTACGGACGGCGTAATGGATAATGGCTAGGAATTGTTAATCGAAGGGCCGAGTTCAAATTCCCGTTGGGTTCCTTATATTCAGGTACGCGCAAATACCTTTCGCAAAGGAATGAATTCACCACTTCTTCCTCCAGCTACGGTTAATTAGTAAGATTTGTATCACTAAACCATTATTCTATTCCATAAAAAAGCATTCTTGCAATATAAAAACATTTTCTGGCTTTAAATAACCTGTAAGGTTTGGTAAGCCGTAAAAAACGGATCAATATTCATTTCTTTCTTTATGTCTTTCTTTCTGTCGTTCTGTCATCACACTAAATACATGCTTAATTTCTATCTCTTTTTCTGGGGCACGTAATTTCTATCTCTTTTTCTGGGGCACGTAAGTGGGCTTAGAAACATTCATACTCACGGAATAGATTGAAGGCAATGGGGACAAAGGAAAACAATGTATACCCTACCGAGCTTAAGTAAATTTATGGCAGAACAGGATTTAGGAATGGTACGTGCGATACCCTCAACTCGTCATCAGCTAACCAGGGGAGGTAACACAGTTTCGGTGGCTAAGGCGTTACTGCCACCCTCGGTGCCACCAGTAGCTTTTGCCACCGAACAGGGTATTGTTTTTTTTTATTTTTTTTATATAGCCGTGTTAGCTTCTTGCGATTTTTTTTTACAACTGCAAAGGACACGGCACATAAAAAAGCCTGTGCACTTTCTCAATTTAATTTCTTTCTTTCTCTTTTTTTCTTTTTTTTTTCTTTCTCAGTCCACTTTTATTAAAACGTTCGTTTTTTTTCTCAATCTTACATTCTAGTGTTCTCTCTTTTTAACCACCTATTTTATTTTTGATTTTACTTCCGTTCTTTTACCTCCTTCCACTGAGGCTCCTTCATCTCGTTGAGTTTATCAAACAAAAGGTTTAGAAACCAGCCTTCATTATTTTTCCATTTTTATCCTTTATTACTTTCATTTCTACAATTCATTTTTCTTTCAATTTAAATTAAAATAAATAAAAAAATAAAGCTCTGTAATCTTTGTTTCAAATCTATTACCTCTCTTTCTTTCTTTCTTTCTTTCTTTCTTTCTTTCTTTCTTTTCTCTCTCTCCCGCCTTTTCTTTAAATGTCTTTCTTTTCTCTTTATCTTTCTTCCTTTGTTTGCTGTCGCCCTAGCATTCTTTCTTTCTTTTTTCTCTCTCTCTTTCTTGCTTTCTCTTATTGTCATTCTTTCTTTCTTCCTTCCTTCCTTTCTTTCACACCCTTACTCTATGTGGCTTTATCACTTTGACTTTTTTCTTCCCCATTCTTTTTTTTCTTTCTTCATTCTCTCTCCCACTTTCTTTCTTTCTTTGTTGTCTCCCTCTCATTCTTTATTTATTTTCTTTCTCTAGCTTTCGCTTTTTGGCATTCTTTCTCTCTTTCTTTCTTTCTTTCTTTCTTTTATCTCTCTCCCGCCTTTTCTTTAAATGTCTTTCTTTTCTCTTTATCTTTCTTCCTTTGTTTGCTGTCGCCCTAGCATTCTTTCTTTCTTTTTTCTCTCTCTCTTTCTTGCTTTCTCTTTTTGTCATTCTTTCTTTCTTTCTTTCTTTCTTTCTTTCTTTCTTTCTTTCTTTCTTTCTTTTCTCTCTCTCCCGCCTTTTTTAAATGTCTTTCTTTTCTCTTTATCTTACTTCCTTTCTTTGCTGTTTCCCTAGCATTCTTTCTTTCTTTCTTTCTTTCTTTTTTCTCTCTCTCTTTCTTGCTTTCTCTTTTTGTCATTCTTTCTTTCTTTCTTTCCTTCTTTCCTTTTTTCTTTCTTTCTCTCTTTCTTTCTTTCTTTCTTTTCTCTCTCTCCCGCCTTTTTTAAATGTCTTTATTTTCTTTTGTCTTTCTTCCTTTCTTTGCTGTCTCCCTAGCATTCTTTCTTTCTTTCTTTCTTTCTTTCTTTTTTCTCTCTCTCTTTCTTGCTTTCTCTTTTTGTCATTCTTTCTTTCTTTCTTTCTTTCTTTCTTTCTCGTTTTAACTTTCTTTCTTTCTTTGCTATCTCCCTCACATTCGTTCTTTATTTCTTCTCTTTCTCTCACACAAACGCTTTCCCTTTTTGGCATTCTTTCTTTCTTTCTTTTCTGTCTCTTCCGCCTTTTTTATTTTTTCATTTCTCTTTATCTTTCTCACTTACCTTTTTTCTTTTTCTTTCATTGCACATACACTCTCTTTGTCAAGCTTTCCTTCTTCCTTTCATTTCTCCCTCACACCATTTCTTCTTGTTTCTTTTCTCTTTCCTTCTTTCTTTCTTTCTTTCTTTCTTTCTTTCTTTCTTTCTTTCTTTCTTTACCATTCTTTCTTTTCTTGCACCTATTTTTCGCCTCATTCTCTTCTTTTTTTTCTCTTACTATCAAAGGCTTTGTATTTTTATTAAAATTTCTAATTTCCAACTGATACTTTTGAAAATGTTTTCCTCTTCTATACCTTTTGACACATTCTTCTCCTTCTTCTTCATCTTTCGCCCACCTCTCTGCTTCAGGCGTGTTCATACCTGATTCTACTTCGACAAGTTTCACCTACTCCAAGATCTTATCATGTCTCCCTGAATTTCAAACACCGAGGTCCACCTAATAGGCAAATTTACTTAATGCTATCCTAAAAAAAAAATGATCAGATCTCAGATTTAAAGGTGTGAAAAATAAAATTTATCAATTCTAAGTAAATCTTTGAAGGAAAGTTGATCAGATTGGTTTTTAACTGCCCTATTTTCTTCCATTTGCTGTCAGTGGGATTTTCGTTGTTAATTAAAATCCTGTATAACCTGTGTAAAAGACGTAATGTAGATACTGTTTATATGCGTACATTACATATATTCCAAAGTTTGTCCTAGCTTGGGGTGATAGTGGAAACGAGCCAAACCGTCTATGAAATGTTTTCCGTTGCATGCGTCTCGAATATCCATGAACAAGTAAGTCCAACCCCAAGCCGGAGAATGGGCGAAGACGGACAACTAGCGACTCATATTCACCTGATTCGGGTAGAAGGAGCTCGACAGCTCAGGAGGGCAGTCCATCTAGGGCAAGGAATATATTCTGATTTAAACCTCCGCTGTTTTGCGGTCATACCAAAACACGGAAATCGCTATGGAGGTAAATCCAGACAGGGTCGAAGGTGGTTGTTTGTCCACACTGACAACGGCAACGCATGCGGACAAACCGTCCCCAAATATAATGCGCTGTATTCCTTCAGATCTTGTCAGTACGGCCGATAGGAGGCGCATATTGTCTATGTAGCTCACGCATTCCATGTACCATCGTCCAGTCCTGGAGAGATCATATCAATTTCACCACGATAAAAAATGAATTTCTACATAATCTCACGAGATAAACGTATGCGTATAAAGCTACCTAGTGAACAAAATTCTATGGCTGGCCGTTCCTATCAAAATATGTCTGTCTGATAGGGTAACGAACTATCTTGTGTTTGTTCAGCATCCACAGAAACCATCTGTGTCCCTTATGTACAGTTTCTAGGAAAGAATGCATAATCTGGCATGAACCTCAGTTTGACTTGCGACATCATGCAACACCAGTTTCGTCTATCCAGTTTCAATAACAATGATTTGGTAAACGCGTGGTATGATTTTCCGAACACGTTCCAGCGCTTGGCTCATCTCTTCAGGATGAGATTTCCAAATCAATCATCGTGCGATTCAAGCTCAGGTCTCAGGTTCGGAAAGCTAAACTTATGACCACTCAGCCCCGCACACACTGAATATTATAATAATATTGTGCATCAAAATAAATATCACTTGTTATCAATAGAAAAATTCCAAAGATCTTGTTTATATATTTGCCGGTTAATACTTTGTATATGGTATGTTTAAATGAACTCGGCTCTTCTAAATGTTTTTACGTATTTATAGCCTCGTTCTCCCACTTCCTGTGTTGTGAAGCGTTATAAATAATAACTGTTGATTGTCAGATTTTATTATTTAATTCAAGCGACAAGTCATCAGCCGTAAAAATAATTTAACCCTTACATACGATGTATGGTTATTTTTTTTTAAACTTCCGGGCACTTCAGGAAATCATGGCACAGGTGTAACGACAGCGGAACCATCTTCTTCAATGTTACCTCATGATATGGGTGATCTAGTTTTACCATGCGTCATTGTACGGCTCCAGTAAGTTTATTGCTCCCCGTGCAATATTTTGTCTTTACAGGGGCCAAATCAGGACACAATTTGAGTATTTCTGACATATGATTATTCTCACCGACGTGGCGTTGCCTCCCTCTATATGTTCAACAAATATTTTCAAAGCAAGTGCTCTTTTTTCCCCTTGGTCTCCCAAGTACATGTAGTTGAGTGTGCTACTTGATCGGCATCTCAGTCCTATCCTTTACTGCTGAAATAGCTAAATGAAACCGATATTTCTACTCCAACAGTGACTTATCTCGAACTTCTCACCTGTAGAACTCTTTTCCGATTACGATCTTCTCGGTATTTACCTTTCACTCCCCACTGAGTCAGGTTGTGACACAAGGTCGGTTGGTTTTAATGTGAGTACGCGAGTGTCTTCACTCGGGCCGCTCGTCTAAGCTGGTCTTAGCTGGTCATAGCTTGTCTAAGCTAGTCATAGCCGGTCACACCACCGCTACGGAACACAAGCCCGTGGATTCTGTCCAGGTAGCGAAGGAGAGGACAGCTACCGGCACGGAGCAGATACTACAAAAGGAGCATCTCCTCGGACGGGAAACCTATCCAGTTTACTCGTTTCTCTGATAACTACAATCTTTAAAAAAATTTAAATACAATATTCTGTCTTTTTGAATCCCGTTCATCTTTTACCGCCCCTCTGTTCTCAGTTTTCTGTCTCACTTTAATTCTGTGTAACCCACTGCGCACCAGTTGCATCGCCAATTCCTTGGGATGAAATAATTAGAAAAAAAGAATTCTGATTCGAGGTATAATAACTATTTACACTCTTTACATCGCTCGGTTTGTTGTCCTTAACTTTATTGTCCTATTCATAACGTTTCGGCCGTTGTACGCTTCAATCTTCTTCAGGTTCTGTTTATATGTCTAAGAAAGATGTATTGTGACTATTTACACTGTTTCCATTGTCGTTGTTCGCCTCAGCTTTCTTCAGGTGATATTTGTTTGAAATTCAAATCAATACCGGTATAATCGATCTCCAGAAACGTCAACATATAGATTTACTATTTCGGTGCGAAATTCAGACCAATATCCCATGGAGCGTACAACGGCCGAAACCTTGTGAATATGACAATAAAGATGACGACAACAGTCCGAACAATGTAAATAGTGTAAATATTGCTGACAGAGCTGGGCTAGAGTTACCTAATCCTCACCTGCCTGATTCATAGTGTTCAAAAGCATCTACATTGCCTTGGGGTTGATTAATTATTTTCCATCCAAAACCCCTTCCCCACATAGGAAACTTAGCAAGCATCTCTCGCTGCCCGATCGCTATTTCCCTGACATGAGTCCTGACGAGCTACATTTCTGAATGCCCCCCCTATCATTACAATTCTGACCCGCTATGCGACTTACACAAAAGTAAATCATCCTACTTCTCTTTACATTCCAATAGTAAGAAGTAAATTCTCTTTCTTTATTCCACTATTTGGACAATTTTTCTGTTGCACACGACACACACACACACATATATATATATTTATGGATATGGTGCCATAGCTAAGAGCACTGTTTGTCAGTGGTTCATGACAATAAAGATGACGACAACAGTCCGAACAATGTAAATAGTGTAAATATTGCCTTTCCTATAGCAGTGAATACTTGATGGTAACCTGCCAAATGTAGAGAAAATTGTAAGGCACAGTAAAAAAAAATTGCCTTGCATTGCGTGAACATTAGTATTAAAAAAAACTCCTACTCCTTGCCGCTCTGAGTAACGTTTGTCCTTTGCCTGCCTCCCGTCCCATAGTCTGCCACCCATTCACAGAAGCTAATTAGGCAGGTAGCCCACTACTTTCCTCAGTCACGTTTTTCTCACTATATTCTCTGCGTGTCAAATTTTCTAAGCCTTCTTTCCTCGTTATGTGCTGTCCCTTCTTGGTTCGAAGTATATATATCATTATTTTTTTTTTTTTTAAACTTCACATCTTTCTTGCATGTCCTGACCATTGTATTCTTACCGTTTTTCTCTGTAGAATGACATTACTGTGCCTTACAATTTTCTCTACATTTGGCAGGTGATCATCCAGTATTCACTGCTATAGGAAAGGATTGATATTACATAAGATTTCAGTATTTTATTCTATGTTTTTCTCGAAATTTACCATTATTTACATCGTTCGGCCTGTTGTCCTCATCTTTGTTGCTATATACATGGCTTTTCGGCCGTTAAATGCTATGGCCTTTTTCAGGTGATATCATTGTTCGAAATGAATATTTCATTTAGTCTATGCGCGTTGCTTGTTCTATTTCCACGTGTCATGCCTTTTTTGGATATCTAAATTCCAACGTATGCCACCTGAAGAAGTCGGGATCGTACAATAGCTGAAACGTCGTGAATGTGACAATAAGAATGAGGACAACAGTCATAATCATATAAATAGGTACAACAACTCATCTGAGAAATATAGACAGATCCTGACGAAGATCGGTGCGTACAATAGCCGAAGCGTTGTGAATGTGAGAGAAAAGATGGGGGCAACAATCAGAACAATATAAATATTGTAAATAGTTAGAATGCCTCATCTGAGAAATATAGACAGATCCTGACGAAGCCCGGAGCATACAACGTTGTGAATGTGACAGTAAAGATGAGGAAAACAGTCAGAATAATGTAAATATTTTAAATGGTTTCAATACTTCATCTAAGAAATAGAGACAGATGCAGAAAGATCTTTAAGCCAAAATATATTTAAATTGTGTTGTCCTAATAATTTTTTTTAAAGTTTGATGCTTATTTGTCTGGCTATATTTCTGAGATGCGTATTGTAATATAGACAAATATTTTTCCTGTTTCGCAGTAGTTTACTTAGCTTTTGGAAGGCATCATTTACTATTCCAATGCGCATTTTTCTGTGTCGCAATTTCCATCCTTTGTTAAAACACTTCCAAGTACCTACTTTAAAATCATGCCTCGAAATTGTCAATATTTGTATCTGCGATTACAACATCATCAACAGAGCGTTGAGTGGAACAATATTGTTAAAGATTTAATAGTTTCAATAAAAATCTTCGTAAAATGGTAGTGTTATAAACATTCCTTAGATGTGTATATAAAATAAGCTTTGAATAAAGGCGTGCAAAAATCGAAATTACATTTCGTTCGACCTAACAGCACTCGATTTGGTACATAAAAATCGATCGAAAATTCTTCAGGTTTACACATCCAGAGCTTATGAATACTTCGTGTGAGAATTCCCATTAAATCTATGTTCAAAGACAGGAGAGTGATGTTTAGATAGAATTATCATTCCAAGCCACGAGAATTTCACATCACAAAATCCAAGAGGGATTATAGCTTAAGTGATATTCCCAGTATTTAAATGATTATTAAGTAGTTACCTTCAAATATGCATTGATCAAATAAATTAAAATATCTTTTTCACGTAATCAGTATTCTTTCCAGAATCCACAGTAAATAAATGTGTTACACGCACGCACATGGTTCAATGGGGAAATGATCTGGAGGGCCAGAACATATTAGCTTGTTTCCCCTCTGATATAGACCAGGCGGCTTAATACGGAAAAAATCAAGCTCGTAACTTTTGACCACCACCGAGCAGTTCTTGAATAATCCCCCACCTTGATCGCCTATTGCGATTCAAGACCACACCATATCCCAAGTGAAAATTATATCTCAGTTTAGGGCCATACGCGATATACATTTGGGCGACCATGTTTCTTTCGTTACATGAATCACTAGACAAAAGATTTTCCAGCAATAAGCGGCCGTTTTTTTCTGCGTTAGACTGCTTGGCAACCAAAGCTACAGGACGCATCCTGTCCTGCTATTAGCCCAGAGCTGGAACAAGAAGGGATGGATTCATGCCTTTCGCATGGGTATTTGCGCATAAGTAAACGTAACGAACTAGACTGGAATTCGAACTCGGATATCCGTTTTTTCGATCTGAGCCGATAGCCATTACATCACAACTAATATATCCGATTTATTTTTTAAAGATGCTACAAAAATAGTTCATTGTCCGGCTCATTTTATCTGATTACCCCTGCTATACGCTATCGTTACAAGAGCCAGAAATGGGGTATTTTTTGCCATATCTGGATTAGACGTTCCCAGTTACCAACTTTCTTGTCGTTATAGTGTCCAAATACGTCTAGGTGGAATGTAGGGGAATGAATTATTTTCCAACCCCCTTCCCACTGACGAAACGTCGGGAAACTTTTGCTGCTCTGTCCAATGGCATGTGTTCAGACGAGGTATATTCCCTAGTCCCAACACCCCGAACTGATACATCCATGAGACATACATATGGGTCAATTATCCGTATTCCCTTCAGATCCCAATATAAGCCCCATTCGTACAGCTTCTTCCCAAACACTGCTGCAATCTGGAACAGACTCAGGAAAGAATGCTTTCCCAATCGCTACAATCTTGACCTCTACAAGACTAGGGTTAAAGGTTATATTTCCTGCTTAACCATTAACACCATTAAAGAATTTTATTGAAACCATCTGCTCATTAGCACACACAGGCCGCCTAAATTATAAGTTACCCAATATAAAAAGGTTGTATTACTCTTGTTTTATAGATTGTACAAAAGTGTTTG
The DNA here is from genome assembly GCA_964036315.1 of Acanthosepion esculentum. Classification (NCBI taxonomy): domain Eukaryota; kingdom Metazoa; phylum Mollusca; class Cephalopoda; order Sepiida; family Sepiidae; genus Acanthosepion; species Acanthosepion esculentum. The sequence goes on along the minus strand of OZ038518.1, from coordinate 23,477,586 downwards.
ATGTGGTACTCAACAAATAATTGTTGGAATTTCAATTGATATTGATATCTTTAGGAAAGACAACAAAATAATCCAGATATTATATTTGATATGTGTATAGAGAGGATAATCTCAACACATGCATAACAAATTAGATAAACCGAAATAAAGGATATACTATAATTAAATATATAGAATATGTTTTAACAACAGAGAAATAGTCGACACCAAAATCAGAAGGCGAATTGAGAGAGTGAAAGGAGAACCAAGAAACAGAATGAAATTCGTTGGTTCAAAAGAAAAGAGTACTGAACTGTTACGTAATATCAGTCCTCCTATATGGCAGTGAATGCTGAACAAATTCCTCAAAGATGAAGAAGAGGCTTGAAGCATGAGAAACAAAGAAAAGAGTACTGAACTGTTACGTAATATCAGTCCTCCTATATGGCAGTGAATGCTGAACAAATTCCTCAAAGATGAAGAAGAGGCTTGAAGCATGAGAAACAAAGAAAAGAGTACTGAACTGTTACGTAATATCAGTCCTCCTATATGGCAGTGAATGCTGAACAAATTCCTCAAAGATGAAGAAGAGGCTTGAAGCATGAGAAACAAAGAAAAGAGTACTGAACTGTTACGTAATATCAGTCCTCCTATATGGCAGTGAATGCTGAACAAATTTCTCAAAGATGAAGAAGTGGCTTGAAGCATGAGAAACAAAGAAAAGAGTACTGAAGTGTTACGTAATATCAGTCCTCCTATATGGCAGTGAATGCTGAACAAATTCCTCAAAGATGAAGAAGAGACCTGCTGCAAGAGAAACAAAGAAAAGAGTACTGAACTGTTACGTAATATCAGTCCTCCTATATGGCAGTGAATGTTGGACAATCTCCTTACAGATGAAGAAGAGACTTGAAGCAAGAGAAACAAAGAAAAGAGTACTGAACTGTTACGTAATATCAGTCCTCCTATATGGCAGTGAATGCTGAACAAATTTCTCAAAGATGAAGAAGAGACTTGAAGCATGAGAAACAAAGAAAAGAGTACTGAAGTGTTACGTAATATCAGTCCTCCTATATGGCAGTGAATGCTGAACAAATTCCTCAAAGATGAAGAAGAGACCTGCTGCAAGAGAAACAAAGAAAAGAGTACTGAACTGTTACGTAATATCAGTCCTCCTATATGGCAGTGAATGTTGGACAATCTCCTCACAGATGAAGAAGAGACTTGAAGCAAGAGAAACAAAGAAAAGAGTACTGAACTGTTACGTAATATCAGTCCTCCTATATGGCAGTGAATGCTGAACAAATTTCTCAAAGATGAAGAAGAGGCTTGAAGCATGAGAAACAAAGAAAAGAGGACTGAACTGTTACGTAATATCAGGCCTCCTATATGGCAGTGAATGTTGGACAATCTCCTCACAGATGAAGAAGACACTTGAATCAATAGAAACAAATATACGACAAACATTGATACGACAAAATGCGTATTGTAGCCTCATTTCCACCGACCTGGATCTGGGAACCACAGCAATTGAGTGGTGGTTCCACCCTCATCAAAACCTCCTGATCAGAGGCCTTGCTGTTGGATTTAGTTTATCGTCATACCCAGGCCGGTCCCATTTCTTGATTCGGAAGCATTCGGTATGCATTGAGTGCGAAGTTCAATCTGTTATCATTTTCCAGCCGTCTAAATGCTTTCTCGCTACCTCCAGGGAAAGTGCTTCAGCGATTCCTTAGTTTCATCCATTCCAACCATCACACCTACAATTGCACCCACCTTGTAGTGAAACAGCCTCATTCGCTTTCTATTTAATTACTGAGTTTTAAGTTCCATTCGAGCAGCATCTTCACGCGAACCACTAACAAGATGATGTCTTTCCGACTGCTACAATCTTAACCTATTATCTCTAGTGTTCACCATTATCTTCCTCACATATTCGCATAAACTGTACCTCTTACTCTGTAGCGCTCTACTTAGAGTGACTCTCAAGCCTCGTATAGAGTGAACGTTAATGGAAAAAGTATAGATTGGGATACCCTTCGTGTATTTTTATTTAATGTAGTGTTGAATATTAACAGGTTGATTATATGATTATTTGCTCTTCAATTTACATGTGGTATACATTTTAGTTGTTGCTGCTGTTGGAAGTCCGCAAGTGATGTATTGCTTTCATATTTGGTAATGATCTATGCTTGTAGTACTATAACACGACTCCAGGAAATTCGAAGAAGAATGTTCCTCACAAAGACATATACGGTTCATTCACTTGAAATCATTGTTAATAATTGATCAAAGAAGGCAGTGTCACAACTGACAGATTTGATATTTCTGATCCAGTTTTTTGACACGCTTGAGATCAATATGAAATGTCTGATCTCATGAGGCTATTTATTAACATGTCACGAGTTCTTAAGTTATCGTGTTGATTTAGTAGATTATGTAATGGTGGGAGAAACTAACCCTTGTGCAGCCTATTCAATGTTAAGTTTCCTCATGCCATATACTAAATAGGCTATAGCTGATATATAAACCGAGTTATTTGAAATATTTAGCATATATTAATTCCAAATTCGGAATTCTTATTTTTACTCTCATTCTAAATCAAACTATTAGTTTCTGTTTTGAAATCATATACACTCAGTAAACGATGATGATTTTTTTTGTTCAGGATATTTTTATGTCAGGTATGACCCCTTATGGCATCAGCATAGCCTCCGCAGTAGATTGGCTGCGAAATGGACGGCGTGAACTCTGTTTTTTGCTTGTAGATTTTTTATCATTAAGAAGGAATCATTAATTGTATATTTTGAATTAAAAATCTCGTAGAATAATACGAACACTGTTTTTTTTTTAAATTTTAATATCTTCTATCGTGTAACTTATATCTTGTCACAACCCTTAATTTAAAGCAGTAGTTCCCAACCGATTTTGGGCCACGCCCCACACTGTAATATTTAATTCTTACATATTCAAACTTCTCCTGCAATTCACGTGAGGGAAGCTTAATACGCCATTAACTTGGTCTCTAAACAAGCCTCCAAATACCATGGCGTCCATGAAATACAAAAAAAAACTGGTAAATATATTGGGTTGGTGCATAATTATCAGGCGTTTTTAAGCAATATTTATTATGAAAAAGGAAACATAGCAATGCAGCAGTAACATTTTAAGGGATTATTTCGGGGCGTATGATTATCGCTACGCATTTTATAACCTAAAAATAAAATATTATTTTTCTTAAAAAATAACTCGTCTGCAAAAACGCCTGATAATTATGCACCAACCCAATATATACTTTCAAAACATATAATAGAAGATTGAAAAGAAGAAATATAAAATATCTGAATCAAAGCTAATTTTGTAATATATTTTAATCATTTTGATCATGAAATAATAATGCAAAATGAAATTTGAGCTCACTAGAAAAAAAATCACTAGTTAATAACTTATTCTCGAATTGTCCCCTTATTCTGTTGGTATAGTAAGCCGAGGGGGAACACATCCTATCCACTCCCCACAAGCTATTACCATGTCGTTCGGAATCATTGGTCTAAAGTGTTACTTAATCCATGATCGAATAAAATTCAAAATAAGGCGGATCAAGATTCAACTAATGAATGTGTCCGTTTACAAACTTCGTAAATTTGATGGTTTGATTCTCACGAGACATTTTGAGACTTTCACTTGCATTAAAGCCACGACTTGAACGACACAAGCTTTCTTTACGTTTTAAGTGAATTTCAAAGGAAATATTTAGATATTTATTCCTAGATCTATTGAACTACACACTTGTGTGGCATGGATTATTTTCCGTTGGTGTCTGGAACGTTCACGGTCTTCCAGATCAGAATGGCCTCTTCAAAACCTAATGAACCACTGACAAACAGTGCTCTTAGCTATGGCACCATATCTATAAATGGCATATATATGTTTTGCTGTTCGTAACTTCTTTTTTTTCTTTGCGCAAATACAAAAGAATTAAATGATGAAAATAAATCCTATTTTCCTTCATTTTATATATATATATATATATATATATATATATATATAGATATATATATATATATATATATATATATATATGTGTGTGTGTGTGTGTGTGTGTGTGTGTGTGTGTGTGTGTGTGTCGTGTGCAACAGAAAAATTGTCCAAATAGTGAAACTTCATTATTATCCTCCCACAAAATATTTAATATCTAAAAAAACATTCAACTACTTGAGATTCTTTTGTCCAAATTTTCAGATAAGACGTTCAGCATTCTTGACAACATATTTCGTAAGAATCACTGATAAGCCCTTTGAATTATTAAGTTAAAATGAGACCAAGTTAAAATTGCTTTGTGTCAGACCCACAATCTTCCCAAATGAGCAAGTGTAAGGAAGAAGATCATTCAGTCCTCCAGTAATGGTACCAATATTCATACTCTGGCTTCCATCTTTAACGTCCATTCAACAACCATCAAGAGAACGGTGGATAAGTTAAAAAAAGAAGGAACTCTAGAAAGGAAACTGGGTCTGGAAATCGCAACAGAAAGAGGGATAATCATTTCAATATAGGTCTAAAGAGATCAATTAGAAAAGATCCAACTGAATCCATAAGATGTTTGGCACATGAGAGAGGTGTTTCAGCTCTGTCCGTCCAAAGAACAATGGAAAAAGACTTGAAAATGAAAACGTACGTGAAACGGGTGAGGCACATTGTTACTTCCGGATAGAAATTTAGAAAGTTCGAGACATCAAAGATCATCTTGAATAAGTTGTTAAATGATCCTGGATTGATATATATATATATATATATATATATATATATATATAAAATAAAAATGAATAAAAAATAATATACTGCGTTACTTAAAAATCGAAAACCAAAAAGAGAAAATATACAGTGTAATAAATAAATAACGACAAGTATAATAAATTGATCTAAATACATCCAAATATATAAATAAACTAACAACCGATACTGATAAACTAGCCGTTTAGAAAAAACAAATAAAGATAATCAATCCAAATAAATAAATTAAAAAATGTTCCCGCCAAAATAATAGTCAGACCACACCACAACAATCAAGCGGAAAATTCAACAAATAGTTTTATCTTCCCAAACAAAAACAAAACTGTTAAATAAGCTATGTAAACAAATTTTTATTACGTTAATAAAAACACCGATTAAAATAAAAATAATAAATAAATAATATATAAGATAAAAAAACATAAATAAAAAAACAAGCAAAATGATTTGACCCAAATAAATAAACAAATAAACGACTTCCGATAAAATAGCCGCCTTAATAGACTACCCACAATAAGCTATATAAACAAATTTTTACTAAGTTAATAAAAACACCGATCAAGATAAAAATAAATAAATAAATAAAAATAAAATAAATATAAAGGATAAAAAACAAAAATAAAATTAAATAAAAACAAGCAAAATAATTTGACACAAATAAATAAATAAACAAATAAACGACTTCCGGTAAAATATCTGCCAAAAATGACTACACAAAATGCACCACAGTCCCGTATATATAAATAGCCGAGAAAAATAACAGCACTCGTGGCCTGACGATTGCATCTAGCATGAAACAGACTGTCACCTCTAAGTGTTGACTTCTATGTTCACTTTTATATTTACACACGCTCTATCTCTGATATTGAGCACTTTATCCCATAAATATAGCACACCTTAAGACTATATTTCTTCGTATATATATATATATATATATATATATATATATATATATATATATATATATATATATATATATAACTTTATTTCAGTTATTCATGAGCTTCCGATCTTTAGCTATGATTAATTCATGATGAACATGTCATTTTCTTTTATGATCCATTTCATCTCGATTCTTTGTTAATCTTGTAGAGCAATTATACATTGTTATTACTCAAAGAAGAGTCCAATAGTTATTAAAAAAACCTCGGAGAATTCCAGTAAGATATCATTAATCATTACTAACCCGATATATATATATATATATATATATATATATATATATATATATATATATATATATATTGTTGAAAATACGCAATAGTTATTCATGAAAATACTAAACTTAAACTAAAAATTATTGAAACTATTTCTAATAAAAATTTAAAATCATTCCTTAATAAAATTAATTATGAAACCTGCCCAAATGATTAAAAATATCTAGGTCTTAATCAATAGCTTTAAATATTTTTTACATAAATATACATCTTAGTAACTTTACTGCACGAATATATTTACATGATAATATTTTTAAATCGTACATTACATAAATTTAGTGGTTTTCACTTCACAAATTAAAAATTAAATTTTCATATAAACACAACAAATTTGTCTTAGATTAAACTAGACGCTCATAAAATAAGACCCTAAAGATGAAATATTGCTAATGTCGAAAGCACTCGGAATAAATGAATATGTATTTATATGGTAACTTTCTTTCTTCATTTAATAAAGATACTAAGAAATTTGTCTGGGGATATGAGAGGATCATATTAAAAATAAGTTGATAAAACTTGTCTAGATTATTTATTGAGTTACGTCTTATCATATATATATATATATATATATATATATATATATATATATATATATATATATATATATGTATATATATATTGGATGGTAATTTTATTTTATGCACGTTTTATTGAAAATGACTGACAATCTGTGTTGGTTTTTCTTTTCATATAATTTCTAATGTGATCGTATATTTATTTTTCTTGTCAGGACCTAAATTATATAAAAAATGTCAAAATGTATTTCAAGCACTTTCGGCTATTCTTTTAACCATAATCAAGGATGAATTTTATTTTTATTTTTACCATATTAGTCTCATAAATGTTTTTGGTATTCGTGTCAGTATTTAAAAAAAAATAATCTCCAACGATAGGGTTGACGAAAAAGATTCTTTAAATGTGTTTTTATACAATTAAGATAATTTTATTCGTATTTTTTAAGGTTTTGTTAACATTTTGTAGTATCAACTCATTATATATATATATATATATATATATATATATATATATATGCGTGATGTGTGTATGCGTGTGTAAGTTTGTGTGTACCTTATATTCCAGTCACGCGTGAAGCCAAATCATTTATTCACACAAAAGATTTGCAAAAGGCTATCCTTTTTTTGGTTCCAACCCAGTAGTTTTTATTCCCATGGTAATAATTTTTGCTTTTGATCTCCAAAACCAGTCATGTCTCTCAAATGTCGAAGTGATCTTTGGGAAATCATGTTGATCCTTTCGACATATTACGCAAATTGTAAAAGGTTTTGATTTCTCTCGCTCTTCTGGACTTACATATTTTTATACCAATTTTCTTCGTTTTTCAAAGAAGTCCATTCATCAAAACAAATTCAATAAATACTTCACCACAACATAGAAACACCATGAAGCAAAATTTTGTCGAAAATATCCTAAAATATTAGATGTTCCATGTCCTGCTGTGACCTTAGCTATTATGGTTTTTCATAACTTCCGGTCTTTTGTGGTAATTTTAACTGAATTTTTCACACAACATCGTTAAATATGTTGCTCGCCATTATTCCAGCTTGTGCGTTTTAGATTCTCCAAGCCGTTTTCCTTATTAAATATCTCATAAATTTTAACCGTCTCTTTCTAATTGTAAGTATAACTTCATTAGTCAAAGTTTTGGCTCATAGTTTTCTCAGTATACATCGTTAGAACGTCAATTCTATCGCTTAATAACATAGTCTTCATTTGCCTTTCTTAAATTTAACAACAACGTCCATAAAATATATTGTAATGTTATCGTTCTAGAATGTATACATAACATTCCTTTTTTTAATCATCTCACCTCAAGAAATGCAATAAAGCGACTGGGACGCGGGAGGGTAGTCAATGTTGAATAATATGAGAAAAGGAAGAAAAAAAACATTATTAAAAACACTAAAAGAATGTGAATTAAGAAGACAAATGATAACAACTGATACTGGACTTAACTTTTTGGAGAGCGAAATTGGCAGGAAAGTAAGAGGCCATAATCGAGAAGAATGAAGAAAAGGCATAGAACATACAGTTACATATAGGCAATTCTATTGTAAAATGATGTGGCCTAACAGCCAATCGAGTACTGCGCTTAAATTAATAAAGTCAAAGTACCAAACAAGAAAGCTTATCAGAACAATTACCATTAAAATATTTAAAGACACAGGGAAGATAAATTATGTCGATGAGAATGTGACGGCAAAGTAGATGCCAGGTCAGGACCGATAATATTGCAGATTCTTCTTTCTATTTTATCAGGAATTTCTAAATACATAGCAGAGGCACTAGATTTATAAATATGTAAGATACATTCTGGCAAGAAAATTGTCAAGCACGACACACTGAATCCACCTTATTGCAATAGACATAGATATTGATCCATTATAATTTTTACGTCATATCAGCGGAAAACGTTAGCCTGATAAGGCGTAAGGTTAACTCTCTTGGAGGTTAGCATTAGCCATGCTGATGGACGAGAAAAAAATGAAGAAATTTATAATATTATTATGTGAAGAAATTTTAGAACATCTAGTGTTATATACGAGATAAGATATTACATAGAAATTTAGGTGTCTTTTCGTTGTGGATAACATTATTTTCCTATGACTTTGGTTAGCGCCAGGAAGAAATTTTCGCAATTCCAATATACATTCTGTATATTTTTTTTTGTTATTCGCACTGTTTATAAAAACGAAGTGTTTACTCAAATAGAGTTATCCGTTAAAAATAACGTTTGAATTAATAAAAATATGTCGGATTAAAAATAAAATCCAATAATTCTTTAGAAGTTGCTTTGTTTACTTTTCGAGTGCGAAACTGAGTAGACATGGCTCTCTAGAAAATCTTAACGAGTTGATTGCTTTAAAGCAAATGGGTACTTGATTTACCATAAAGCATGCTGTATTCAAGCGCACAAAGCAGACGGATTAGACGGTGTTTTTCTCTTGCAAATTAGGCACGTGGATTCCAATACGGATGTTTTCTATTAATTCACCCCAAAATAATATCTATCTATCTATCTATCTATCTATCTATCTATCTATCTATATATATATATATATATATATATATATATATATATATATATACAGACATGACAGAATTGAATAGACGCTCACAGAAACTGTTTATTTTATTAAACAAGTAATTTATACAAATGAAGTAATTATAAATGGTCATACATTTAATAACTAATACTTGGTGACATCTCGTTTGATTTTTTTAATGCAAGGACCCTTCTAGGCATGCTAGCGATGAGCTCACGAATATCATCTTGAGGGATTTCTTGCCATGTTTGATGCAATAATCCTAAAAGTTCGGGTTTGAAGATGGCTCCATGTTCTTTTTGCGGGGTTTTCGATCTAATATGCCCCAAAGGTGTTCAATAGGGTTAATATCCGGGGACTGACTTGGCCTTGGAAGTTTATTGATCTCATTTTGTCTCAACCAATGTTGCGTTGCTTGAGCAGTGTGACATGGAGCTCCATCTTCCATGAATAGGGAGTCAACTTTGCTCATTCTACTACTTGAGAATATTGGAAGGAGCCCTTTCTTTAATATAGAAACATATTTGGTCGAATTAATGTTTCCTTCACACTCCACAAGCTCTGAGCGACCATCATTGCAAATTACACGCCATACCATTACTGAAAGGCCCCCATGTTTCACCGTTGGCTGCAGTCTTTTGAAATCAAACTCTTGACTACAGAGTCTCCATACCCATACTCTTCCACTGTTGGAAAATAATGCGAATCTTGACTCATCAGAGAAAATGACAGTGGTCCAAAAGGTCACAGGTCTCTCCACCATCTCATGAGCCAAATCCTTTCTGCGTTTGATATTGGCTGGACGGAGAAGTGGTTTCCTTCTCGCAGCTCTGCCATAGTAGCCCAGCTTGTGAAGATACCTGACAGCTCTTCTGGGACTGACATCAACTTGTGTTGCTATGTCAGACGCCTTGCAACGTGGATCCTGTTCAACATTTCTTTCGACAAGACGCATGGTTCTTTCAGAGGGCCCAGGGCGGCCGGCATGAGGCCGGGATGAGGTTTTGTGCACTTCTTGCCCTCTCTGGTGAATTGTACGATTGTGGAAAGCGGTATTGAAAGATTTTCAGATATTTTTCTTTGACTAAAGACCACCTTCATGTTGCCCCACGATACGTCCTTGCTGAAATTCGGATAGGTCTGAAGCTCCTTTGGTTCATGGCATGTTCCAGAATTGTTATCTGCAATTTTAATCAAATCATCTAAGTTAATTTATCTTGGTTATTAAAAAAATCTAAGTTAATTTGTCTTGGGTATTAAAAAAAATCAAAAATAAAATTTATCTATGTGTCTATTCAATTCTGTCATGTCTGTATATATATATATATATATATATATATATATATATATATATATATATATATATATATATATATATATATATATATATATATTTACTAAGATTCACACCAAATTCTGCCAGTGCGCGGCCCTTCCATTGAACTACATTTGAGTTGACCTTTGCGATCACCCCAAATGTGGGCAAAATCTGAATTACTTCCTGATTTTTGGCAATTATTCATTCTGAAGTTTGGAGTTGTGAGGTTAGATAAACAAATTTTTATTCAAAATTTATAATTTCAAAAGAGTGTTAAATATCTAATACTAAAACTAGTTTATTTCTTAGGGTGAATTAATATTTTGGATAAGTAACTTTACATGATCTGGTGTAAGTTAACAGAAAAGATCCACGAACCCTGTCGTAGAGCATGATTCCTTTATTTTTTTCAGTGTACAGGCCGGTAGACAAAATAATCACTGTTTGCAAAAGGAGGCAAAATCTATGGGCCTCCATTAAAAATAACGTTTGGAGTAACATAAAACATAATCCATTAAATCTTGTGAAATACCGTATCGTTACTATTAACAGGACCTCTCTTCTAAATCTATAATCAATATTCTCCATTCTGATAAATGTTGCCATCCAAGGAACTTTTAAAAAGGCAAATCTAGAAATATTTTCTTTGAAATATTTGAGTATGTTTTATAAGTCATCCAGTTTATTTAAACTGGACCACTTCCTTTCCGATTTACTTTCATTAACATATCAATCAGAATTTGATTGGTGAAATTTATAATTCCAACCTCTCCTTCCTCACGAGCATGAAACCCGTACCAACATTAGGGTCATAGTGTTAGGTGTTCGTAATGTTTATTTCTCTTGTCAGTAGGTTTTACGACGTGGATGAGCTAGCCATAAAAGTCTAATGAATATATAGTTGCCCTTCTAACTTGGTTACCAATTGAGGCTAAATAGCACAATATTTTATGCTAATTAATCAATAACTGGAGAGTGAAGAGCTTTATTCTTACATTTTCTTAAGAGTATTTGTGCAAAAGCGAATACAGTATAATAATTAAGAATTCTAATTCACTTCCACGCCGATAAATTACGTTTATATTCTGTCGCCCACCAAGAATTCTACAGAACCGTTGTAATCATCAGTTCCTGGATTTAAATCAAGGAAAACTACAATAAAAGAAAGGATCAGAAATTCTTTTCAGAATTAACATAATTACCGGTTCAATTCCTTTACCAAAATATCGACAAGAACTAACAGATATTAAGAGCCACGAGCGAGAAAAAACAGATACATTTTTATTGGTTATCATTTCAACGACGTAAAAACCTCTTCCGGATTCGTGCTACCGTGCATCCCCTTCCAATCTTATCACTTGTAGAAGTACCTTCCGGTTACTTGCTACCCTACCCCCTCCAATCTTATCACTTGTACAACTATCTCCCGGTTTCTTGATAGCCTGCCCCCTCCAATCTTACCACTTGTAGAACTATCTCCCGGTTTCTTGATACTCTGCCCCCTCCAATCTTACCACTTGCAGAACAATCTCCGAGTTTCTTGTTACCCTGGCCCCTCCAATCTTACCACTTGTAGAACTATCTCCCGTTTCCTTGCTACCCTGGCCCCTCCAATCTTACCACTTGTAGAACGATCTCCCGGTTTCTTGATACCCTGGCCCCTCCAATCTTACCACTTGCAGAACAATCTCCGAGTTTCTTGTTACCCTGGCTCCTCCAATCTTACCACTTGTAGAACTATCCCCCGGTTCCTTGCTACCCTGGCCCCTCCAATCTTACCACTTGTAGAACGATCTCCCGGTTTCTTGATACCCTGGCCCCTCCAATCTTACCACTTGTAGAACAATCTCGCGGTTCCTTGCTACCCTGGCCCCTCCAATTTTACCACTTGTAGAACTATCTCCCGGTTCCTTGCTACCCTGGCCCCTCCAATCTTACCACTTGTAGAACGATCTCCCGGTTCCTTGCTACCCTGGCCCCTCCAATTTTACCACTTGTAGAACTATCTCCCAGTTTCTTGCTACCCTGGCCCCTCCAAACTTACCACTTGTAGAAATATTTCCCGGTTTCTTGATACCCTGCCCACCTCCAATCTTACCACTTGTAGAACTATCTCCCGGTTCCTTGCTACCCTGTCCCCTCCAATCTTACCACTTGTAGAACTATTTCCCGGTTTCTTGATACCCTGCCCCCTTCCAATCTTACCACTTGTAGAACTATCTCCCGGTTCCTTGCTACCCTGGCCCCTCCAATCTTACCACTTGTAGAACTATCTTGCGGTTTCTAGCTACCCCCGCCTCCAATCTTATCGCTTGCAGAACTATCTTCCGGTTTCTTGCTACCCTGCCCACCTTACAATCTTATCAACTGTAGGTCTCTCCTCCGGTTTTATACACCCCGGCCATGTACAACACTATTCCAGTTCATTTTTTTTCGTGCCAGGTATAATCTTCTCACCTGTAGAAATCTCTTCCAGTTTCTTGTTTCCCTGCCCCCATCTCCAATCTTATCACCCGTAAATCTCTCTTTCGAAACGTGCTCCTCTTCCATGTACAATATTTTCGATTATAGAAATCGCTTTCGGTTTCTGCCTCCCCGGTCATGTAGGATCTCCTCAACTCTATAATCCTCTTCCGGTTCCTTGGACCCCAACCCTTACAATCTTCTCACATATAAAAACCACTTCCACTTCCTTCCTCCACTGCCACGCAAAATCACCTTACAAATAGAACAGTCTTCCGGCTTTTTGAACCCCAGACATTTACAAACGTCTCACATGTAGAACTATCTTCCGGCTTCTTAATATCCGGCCTCCTACAGTCTTATCACTTGTAGAACTCGCTTTCTGATACTTGCTCTGCTTCCACGTACAGTATTTTTGCTTATAGAAGTTGGTTCCGGTTTCTTCCTCAAAAGTTATGTAGAATCTCCGCTAACTCCAGAATTCTCTTCCGGTTTCTTGGCCCCCTGCCTCTTACAATCTTCTCACATCTAAAACTCTCTTACAGTTCTTTGACCCACTGATACGTACAAACTTCTCACCTGTACAACCCATTTTCGGTTTCTTGCCCGCCTGCCATATACAATATTCTCACCTTCCGGTTCCTTGCTCCCCGGTCACGTACAATGTTCTCAATTGTTGAAGTTTCTTCCTGTTTCTTGCTCACCGTCCACGTAACATCGTATCACCTCCAGAACTACCTTCTGGTTCCTTGATTCCCTGACACGTACAGTCTTCTCACCTTTAGAACTGTCGTCCGGTTTCTTGTTCCTCAGCCACGTACAATCTTGTCATCTGTAGTAGACACTTCCGGTTCCTTGCTCCTCTGTCAGGTATCGTATCACCTGTAGAACTCTCATCCACTTGCTTGCACCCCTACCACGTAGCACTAAATTCTTCATTTTTGCTCCAATTCGACGTACAAAAATTTTAAATACGATGTCAGTCAACATCTTTTCTCTTTCTGAGATCAGTTCTTTATTGTATTTCTCGGTCACTAAAATCTCCCGTTTCTCTTCCATTCCCAGAAACCCCTTAGAAATATCTATCTAAATATCTATCTAATAGACATTTAAAAATCCTTACGGAGTTCGATAATAAGAATTTACATCTGATAGGATCCTGGCAATGCGCTACACTGGCATTTATGAAAGACGATGGACTTCAGTGTCGAGTGTTAATCTCCTTCGGGTGAGCTTTCAAGATGTTTCTGAGAAAATGTCTCTAGGTTATTCTGCTCTTCATTATGTCGTCTCGTGAGTCCGTTCTATACAGCTCATCTTAACGGTGCAGTAGCATCAAAAACATTTCTTAACTGTGTTTCACCCATCAAGAATTCCTTTAAAATAAAATACGAATGGAATCTGACATCAGTGAACAGGTATGAAATTGGCCGTAGTGCACAACAAATACTCGACTTTGAAATAATAAGAAATCGATGCAACTTTTGAAACAAATTTGGAAGAAATCTCTCTTTCTCTCTCTCTCTCTCTCTCTCTCTCTCTCTCTCTCTATATATATATATATATATATATATATATATATATATGTACACTTATATATATATTATATATTTATCTATCTATATTCCTGGCTGTATGTCAATCTGTCAGTTAATGATTATCAAATCTATCTATCTATCTATCTAACTATCTATCTATCTATCTATCTATCTATCTATCTATCTATCTATCTATGTTCATATCTCTCTCTCTCAACCCCCCTCTCTCATTCGGTTCAAAACTCACTTTCGATCTATCTATGTCAGTTTTCTCATATGTAAGTATGTATGAATCTATCTATCCCGGTTTGTTCATATCTATCTATCTATCTATCTATCTATCTATCTATCTATCTATCTATCTATATATATATATATATATATATATATATATATGAAGCTTGTTCGTATCTAAGCTTGTTCGTATCTATCTCTCTCTCTCTCTATATATATATATATATCTTCATATCTATCCATCTATCTATCTATATCTATATCTATCTATCTATATATCTATCTATCTATATATATCTATATATATATATATATATATATATATATATATATATATATATATATATATATATATATATATATATATGTAAGCTTGTTCGTATCTAAGCTTGTTCGCATCTATCTATCTTCATATCTATCTATCTATCTCTCTCTCTCTCTCTCTATATATATATATATATATATATATATATATATGTAAGCTTGTTCGCATCTATATATCTATCTATCTTCATATCTATCTATCTATCTATCTATCTATCTATCTATATATATATATATATATCTAACTTCATATCTATCTATCTATCTATCTATCTATATATATATATATATATATCTACCTTCATATCTATCTATCTATCTATCTATCTATATATATATATATATATATATATATATATATATATATATATATATATATGTAAGCTTGTTCGTATCTAAGCTTGTTCGCATCTATCTATCTATCTCTCTCTGTATATATATCTATCTATATTCATATCTATCTATCTATCTATCTA
>OZ038518.1:23409681-23457181 GCA_964036315.1 Acanthosepion esculentum | reverse complement strand
CTCTCTCTCTCTCTCTCTCTGTCTGTCTCTGTCTAAAATCCAGTGTATGAGTTTTTACGTCAATTAATTTCTTTTCTGTAACCCGTTTCTTTTCTATACTATTCTTTTCTGCTATATAAAAGGCTTTAACAATTCAACCATTGAATAGTTGTTTGTCCGGCTTTCTTCAGTTACACACACACACACACACACACGCACACACACACACACACACACACAAATATATATATATATATACATATATATATATATATATATATATATATATATATATTTGGTGCATTCTAAATATCTTAGCGCAGACTCACCAGCCGTAGCTACATCTTCAGTCGACCGTGAATGGATGAACATCACTTTTGCTTTCTGGATCAAACCAAACAACGTGCGCAGGAAGCAGGATTAAACCAGTGGACCGGTCGAATGATCTACGGATTCTCAGGAGACCTACGGTCACTCCCTTCAGTTCGGTTAAGACCGAGTAGACACCTCAACCCAGAAAGGAAGACGTTGGAGTTTGACGGGCTGGGACGAAAGTCTTAGAGTCCAACGTTTGGAAGACTTTCCAGAAACACGTCGTAATCTCAGTATAATTCAATCATTATGGAGGGAATTGAAGATGATGTTACTCCATCTAAAAGCACGGAATCAGCAAGAGTTTCAGGTGCACTACCAAAAGAATGCGAAAAAATCATGAACTTCATTCAATGCCACAGGAAAATGGGGTAATTATTCGAGCAAAAGACAGCAACATTAATTGCTGACTCCATATTTTGAGGTTTTGATTTTCTGTAATAATAAAGATTCTATATTTGTCGAGTGTTTATTTTAGAAATATTTAAAGTGCTTAGAAAACAAGAGAGTCAGTTTGACATGAGTTTTGCAATGGGCATTCGTTAGAATTTCTGCAGTTACATTTGTTGGTATCATCCACATTTATTGCTTTGGTATAGCTATTATTACTGAGATTTTGTATTGGTTTAAGATTATGTTATTTAATATTTTTTTCAAGATTATCTGTACAGCTATAGCTAAGTTTCAGTGTATTTCTGTTAAGGATTTTACTGAGCGGATTAATTCTTGGGAAGTGTTTATTTCTTCCCTAACTTAGTATTAACTTTTTGTTTAAATAGGGTTGTCGACCAAATGATTTTCCTGTTTCTATTCTTATTCCTACGATCGTTGTTGTTATGTTTTATATATTTGATGTCAGTGCACTTCTAGTCGCTATTTTTAAGGCAGTGTTGTAAAATACATGTTCACTAGAAGAGTTATTGCTAATCATATGTTCGATAGAAGAGGGTATGTGATTGATTACGGATGGAGCGTGGTTAGAATTCGGGTGGATGTATACTTCATTCACATTTGTTTTCCTGTAGGGTTGGAATGCATTATTAACTATGTCTATTGTAGCGTCAATGAAATATACTTTTTTTAAAAATTAGTGTTGATCTTAATTTTAAGGTTAAGACTTTTAATTTCTCTCTGTATAAATTTTCTGATTTTGTCATCTTTAAGTTTTGTGGAATTTTTTCTCTAACATAAGGCCATCATCTCTATATAACTCTATATTATCAATGTTAACATTATCGTAGACACTAAGATTATATAAGATAAACAATCCAATAAGGTCGGAAGACCCAGCAGAATCTAATGATCCCATGGAAATATCAAATTGATCAACAGATTTGTTCTTAATCCACTGTTCTTTGTTATGGATTAGAACAGATCTTCTTCTGTTCATAATAATCTCTAGCTACTCGTTGTAAAGATCTGAATAATTCCTGGCAAACACCAAAGCCAAAATAAAAAGATACCTGGAAAAAGATGGGTAACATCCCCTACTATATCATTTGGAAAGTAGGTAACATATTGCTGTTGAAATTTAAAAAAAAAAAATTTAATCTCCAGTCACACCCTATTTACCTGAAGATGTACAACGTAGTAATGCAATGGGTACTCCTTATTAGTTATTAGGAGAACCTATGAATATTTTCCGATTTTTCTTATGAAAATTTCTTAATTCTTCAGGTAATAATTGAATTCGCTCATGGCGAGATCTACGACAATAAAATATCCGTAGAAATTCCCCTATCGGATCGTTAAATATTTGAGCTTTACAACCTTAACAAAACTAGAATGACCCGTGATAATTTCACGGTTTTCCTATTTGAATTTTCTCATGAATCTTAATTCTTCAGTTAATGATTGAATAAGCTCATGGCGAGTTCTACGACAATAGAATATCCGTAGAAATTCCCCTTTCGCATCGTTAAATATTTGAGCGTAACAACCTTAAAAAAAACTAGAAAGACCCGTGATAATTTCACGGTTTTTCTATTTGAATTTTCTCATGAATCTTAATTCTTCAGTTAATGATTGAATAAGCTAATGGCGAGTTCTACGACAATAAAATATCCGTAGAAATTCCCCTCTCGCATCGTTAAATATTTGAGCTTAACAACCTTAACAAAACTAGAAAGACCCGTGATAATTTCACGGTTTTCCTATTTGAATTTTCTCATGAATCTTAATTCTTCAGTTAATGATTGCATAAGCTCATGTCGAGTTCTACAACAATAAAATATTCGCAGAATTTGCCTATGACATCGTTAAATAGTTGAGCTGAAGAACTTTGACAAAATATTGCAATAACAACGTAAATATGAACTCTGGTCTTTATTTAAATAAATAAGAGGTTACAAAGATTTGAAAATGAGAACTTTTTCCATTTCACTGAAATAAATATTAAATACTTCTTTCTTTCTTTCTTTCTTTAATTATTTGTTTCGTTCTTTATTTTCTCCCTTTGTTTTCTCCCTGAAACCAAGTAGCGTCATTTTTGATGTATTTTTTTTCTGTTTACGGACGATGAAATCGGATCAGTCAATCATTTTTGAGGTATTAAAATGAGACGTTAAACACTTTTATCTTCCCTTATTTCTTTGTTTCTTTCTTTGTTTCTTTCTTTCCTTCATTTTCTCACTGAAACCAAGTAGCGTCTCCGATACGTATTTCCCTCTTTCCACGCTGTCAAACTTGAATAGTCCGTTATTTCCGAGGTATTGTCAGACACTAGCGGTCGGGCGAACTAGCTAACGAAGGGTAGGACAAGAAGAATTATAATCAGATATTTAAAAAAACGCATGACTCTATGACAGCCGAATGAATTTATATATCCAGGAAGGATTCTTTTGAATTAAATTAGTTAACAACTATTCACTCTTCGTTTCATTAAAAAAGGAAAACATAAAATACTTTGGCAGACACAATATATTTAACGCTGTGTTTTCCTATGAAAAGATTTTATTAACAGGGATTGTTACGTTTGGAAAATATTTGAAAATGATCAATTTCTGTTTCAGTGCCGATGAAGGAGTACAATAATATCGTCAAAATAAATATTTTAATTATCCTAACAGTGCATAAAAATGCTTGGTGATACAATTGACAATAGAATTCCTCTAATATTGACAGTAACGCATGTGACTGGCCATATGCAAATAAATGCAGATGGAGATGTTTTGAGTCTATGACCGATTGGATATTTAAACAGATGCTTAATGCAATCATGTGTTTTGGGATTTGTTTTTTGACTCGCAAAATTTGGACAAGTCTGAAAACAAAGAACGTTGATGAACTGAGATATTTCTTTAAAGTTCCCATTTGTTTTTATTTTGGGGTACTTATAAAGATTTATTATAAAAATAAATAAGATGGAAACACAAGCTTCCAGCAGTGTAGATCGTTCCTTCCATTATTCATTCTTTCTTTCTTTCATTCATTCATTCATTCATTCTTTCTTTCTTTCCTTCTTTCTTTTGATCTTTTGATATATATTTTCATTTTCTATCTATTTATCTATCTATCTTTCTGTCTACCTAAGACTCCACACACACACACACATACACACACACATACAGACACATATACACACAGACACACACACACACACACACACACACACACACGCGCATATATATATATATATATATATATATATATATATATATATTGTGTAAAAATAAAAATATCTATAAGAACACCGGATTTTATATCTTACTGTTCTTTCTTTTTATTTATTTATATATATATATATATATATATATATATATATATATATATATATATATATATATACAGTTTATTTAAGTAAATTCTCTGTTTTTTAATTACATTTACCGGTTTGAATGTTCGAGAAATTTTGTAGAAAATAAGCGTTCTCCAACAAGAATCGAAACTTTATTCCTATACAGAAACAATCATTTGATCTGACGTGTTATACAATTTAGCTACAGAGAAGCGTTCCGTAAGCAAAGTCCGAATTACTGTTTTTAAACATAATCTTCGACGATTTCTCTCGATCGATAATATATGCCGACGATGCTTTACATCTTAAAGTAAACACTGGCAACATATAATGAAATGGATTAAATCCAACACTTATTTAACATATTTCTACGAAATTTCTCTTTTTCTGTATCTGAATAGTACAGGACGTCAGGTCAAATGACGGCTTCCGTATAGGAATAGATATTCAGTTCCTGTCGGAGAGGCCATATTTTCTGTGAAAACTCTCGGACTTTCAGGCCCGGTCAATGTAAAAATAACGTATAAACAGAAAACATATTAAATAATTGTCGGACTTAATCCATTTCATAATACACACATGAATCTCTCTAAGTTTCGTATAGTGGCCTTAGTTTCATGAGAAAATCAACACAAGAACAGTACAACATTTGCATATTTTTATGGTGTTCCCTGATCTAAGCTTTCACATGAAAAAATATCAGATTTTTTATTTATTCCTCCCGAAACATATATATATATATATATATATATATATATATATATATATATATATATATATATATATATATGTAAGCAAATATGTGGATGTAGATCCGACGGTGTGATGAAAAATATGGAAAAGACAAAACAAAATCCGAATATGCAAATATACTGTTTTGTCCTGAAGATGGTCTACTAGACCGAAACGTCTGACGTCGACAGTAAAACAACATTAAAAGAGTAAAATTGCATATTCGGATTTTGTTTTGTCTTTTCCATATTTTTAATCATATATATATATATATATATATATATATATATATATATATATATATATATATACAAAATAGTATGAAAAATTGTGAAAAACTTTTTGTGATGAGATTCATCCGTTAGTATTTCATGAAACTGGGTTTGTTCATGTTGCCACGTCTAAAAATATGTACGAAACGCGAGAGGCTGGTAGTTCCAACATTTTTGAAAGAATATTTTTGAACGAATTTTTTTTTCAATCTAGCCGGTTTCATATGTATTCTTTTTTCTCTCCATCACCTTTGTCCCGGACTATCCCAAATTATATCCCAGTAGCAAAATCTACCAAGTATGGTGATATATTGTAAAAGCCTGGACGCAAATTTAGCATTGCTAAGCTCGCGACCAAGGGACTTTCCAGACATTTCCGTTTCCGTGGATTATTTTCTCTTTTAATCAAAGTAGTATTACCTGTGTCAAAATTGTGGTCAGTCTCGTTACGGTGAACAATCAATTTTTCCAATTTTTTATCCTATTTTGTTGATATATAAATTCATACAAATTATCTTTATATAATATATATATATATATATATATATATATATATATATATATATATATATATGTGTGTGTGTGTGTGTGTGTGTGTGTGTGTGTGTGTGTGTGTGTGTGGGTATAATAATATAGCTTTTCGATCAATGTATCCATCCAGTTCTATTCATATCTATCTATCTCTAGAAATATTTATGCATAGACAACCTTTCAAACTCCCTCGTAATACACAGGAACAAGACTAAACAGAAGTTTGATTTTAATAATACCACGCGAAATAAAAAAGAACATAAATTTTTACATCGAAATACTTTGAGAGCCTACCAATACCAATATTACCAACTATAAACTCACGTCAAAAACATATCACAAAACTTTATGGAGTCTTCTTAAATAATCTAGCGTATTTTTCTCCAGAACAAACGGTATGTACGTATAAACATTTTCAAATCAACAGACGAAAAAACAGCCAACATAACGTCTACTAGATACACACACATACACACACATAATCTAACCAATATACATTATCATCTGAATCCCACATGAAGAAAATAATTCTGTTGCTTCAAGTATCTTCATCTGTGAAGATATTGTCCAGCATTCACTGCTATATAAGATGACTGATATTACGTAACAGTTCAGTACTTTTTTCTTTTCTTTCTGTTGTTCAAGTCTTTTCATCTGTGAGGAGATTCTCCAGTTTTAATTTTATATAGGAGGACTGATATTACGTAACAGTTCATTACACTCTTCTTTGTTTCAGTTGCTCCAGATATCTTCTTCATCTGTGAGGAGTTTGTCCAACATACACTGCAATAATATTTCAGTACACTTTTATTTATTTCTGTTGCTTCAAGTCTCCTCTTCACCTGTTAGGAGATTGTCCTGCATTCGCTGCCATATAGGAGGACTGAAATTACGTTATAGTTCAGTACTCTTTATTTCTGTTGCTTCAAAGCTCTACTTTATTTTTGTGGCGTTTGTTCAACATTCACAGGCTTATAAGAGGACTGATATTACTTCAGTGTTCAGTATTATTTTCATTGATTCTATTGATATTTTCCTTTTTTAATACTTTGCTTAGCTTACTTCACGTTTATTTACATTGTAGTACTAAGTTTGATTTTGGTATCTTCAATTTCAATTCCCATGTTGGGCTGTTCTTCTTGCTATTGATGTTTAGTTTTTTTTTTTCACTAATCGCTTTCCTACACTGCCTTCTGTAGGAGTTGTTAGATTTCCTTTCCGTGTTTACTAACAACACTGTAACATCTTCTCAATGATAAAGAAAAGACATTAAGCAACATAAATTGTTTTTTTGGTGTAACGGGGTCGGATGTTGGCTATGTGGTTGTTACGTTACCGCCCCCCTTTGTTGTATGCATTTGTATTTGGTAGAAGAATACTTTTCTCTTTTTTATACTGAAAATGAAACGAATAAAACGTACAGTAATACGAAACAAAACTAAGACTTTGGGACACATATTGCAATTAATGACAATATGTGAATTTTTCTTTTCTTTTTTTATTTCGCTCACTGGGGTAGACTGTTCTAGTTCCTCAAGGACACATGGCACAGTAGTTAAAAGCGTTAGTTAGATCCAGTGACATGTCCCAAAGAGTGTGAGTTCAATACCCGGTTAAGGCAGTGGAGAACTTTCAGAGGGCAATTAACAGGAGATAGCTGACAACTGATATCCATTAAACATGGCACGTGGAACTAGAACAGTCTACCCCAGTGAGCGAAACAAAGGCTTCAGTTCGACATTCCAACCACCTGAAGAAGGCCGGAGCGTACAACGGCCGAAACGTTGTAATAAATATGGCGACAAAGATGAGGACAATAGTTCGAATAATGTAAATTGTTTAAATAAAAACAAAATGAACATTTGTAGTTAACATCAGAAGGAGACAGATGAAAATTCTGGGACACAGTATTCTGTGTCCCAGAATTTTCATCTGGCAGGAAAGATGGCTTAGGAAGTTTGATACCCAAAGATAGATTAAAAGCAAGAAGGACAGAAGAAAACAAAGCATAATCTGACTACTGAGCCTGAGTAAACGGATGGTAGAACAGTGTGTAGAAGAGGTAGCATAAAGCTAACATTTATTAAGAGTTACAAAGGTAAAAAAAATTTGGAGAGCCAGAGAAAAATGTACAGTGGCCTAAGAAAAGTTTTTAGATAGGAGAAATAAACGACATCCTATTTCAAAATTTAATTAGGTAATCCCAACTCGATATAAATAAACAGTATTTGGAACTGATTAGGTCCTCCATTTGATAGTTTAAGTGCCTGTATTTAATTTTTCATGGATTTGATCAAGTTATCCTACAATCGTCTGCTCCATATTTTGCCACTCCTTTAGCAATGTTCCTTCAAGGATTTGCCTCTGACGTGATTTTGGTTGGACGCACTCAAAGTCTTCGATCAAGGAACTCGCAAACGTGCTTTATTGGATTCATATCAGGACTTTGGGCAACCCATAGCAGTGACTTGATTCCTTGCGATTCCTTCAAGGCCTTTGGTACTTTGCTCGTATGACATGACACTCCATTTTCTTGAAAAACGTAGACATTCTTGTCAATCGGATTGGTTTCAAATAGTAGAAGTAGTCTTTTCTTGAATATTTAACAGAATGTTGGACCATTCAACCGCTCGCCAACAAGAATCAGCTCAGATCTCCCTCCAAACCAGACAGCGCCCCACACCATTACTCAAATCCCTCCATATTTCACGGTCGCCTGCAGACATTCAGTGTTCCAAGTCTCATTCTGATTTCTCTAAATATAAACCTGTGTCGAATTCGAATATTGGCAGAATTTAATTTCATCTGACCAAATTACAGACTGCCAAGTTTCATAAACTTTGCTCTCGAATTCTCTCCTCCAGTCTATACACCTGTTCCTGAAATCAAGGGCTTCTTTCTTGTAACACTTTTTTGATAGCCTATTTCTTTCAGAGTCTCGCCGCATATGATGACATTTTCATGCTGTTGGCGACATCTTTGACGCTCTGACGATTGTTTCTGATGACTTCCCTATTCAGTGCCGTTTTTTTTTTCGCTCAGACACGATGCTTGGTCTTCCTAAATGTTGTTTCAAACGACAATGGCCTTCTTTATTAAATTTCGTAACAATATTATTAACCGTTTGATGATTAACCTGGAAAAACCTAGCAATTTCTCTATTTGACTTGCCGCACTGACGCCATCTTATTATTTGCCCGCGTTCAAATTCACTAATTTCCTTACTTCCGCGAACTTACATTGCAAAATATAAGTCAACTTTCGTTCATAGATGACAGTGGCTTGATACTAACACGGTATTGTTTGAAAAAAAAAGAAGAGACACTATTAAACAAGCCAAAATTGCTGTAATGACGTAGGGCTAAAAACCTACCATATCCAACAGTATTATTTAAAGCCCCAGCGATGAAAAATATGTCTCCTGACAGCAATGACAAGTTTATTACTTATGTTTATCTGGGAAACAAACTCAATTCTCATCACTTTTTTAGGATAGCCGTATCATAATCAATCACTGAATATACACTAACCTTGTGCCATACTAAAGTTAGTGGCAATAAACATCGAAAGTATTACTATTGTTAGGAAATATCTGCCATAAAACTGTTTTTGCGCAAAATATATTTACTTTAATCATTCTAAGTGAATTTATTGCAAAATGGCTGCTGTTCGCATTGTCTTTATCCCTATGATAAATATGATTTCATTTTCAATGCTTGATTTGCATTAGTTATTCATCTTTGCTAATAATTTGCCTTTAACAACTCGCTTGATATTTGAGAGAAATATTCTATGAAAAAGTAAATAGAAAATTCTTCTGCATTATTCATGTGGCTATCTGCTTCGATTCAATTCAAATTTAAATATTTTCTAAAAGGCAAACAAAACGTTATAATTTAACACGAGAGCTGATGAATGAATTTCAGTAAATAATCTCCTTAGATTTTCACCGACATCAGATAAAATACAGCATAAGCACCCCCAACTGACAACTATTTATATATATATATATATATATATATATATATATATATATATATATATATATATATATATATATATATATATATATATATATATATATATATATATATACACACACACACTACGGTTAGAAAGTTTTAGGGCAAAACCAGTAAATTTTAAAAATTGACATTAAATCTTTTTGTTTTGTTTTTTAAGTAAGAGAAGATTATTATACATGGCTTACAAAAATGTTATTATGTCAAAAAATAATTTCTGGTGAAATTTTGCTCTCGTCAAAATATCCTCCTTTCACCTTGATTACTGCAGTACAAATGTTTGGCATTCGTTGCAAATGTTTCACAAAGTATAAGTTTGATATGTAATCTCTTTTTTTAAAATGATTCTAAGTACTCTTTTCTCATTTTTGGGAAGTCAAGTTCATCCCATGGTAATTCTGAGGGTAGTTTCAAATGTTTGAATATACTGATTTAAGCAGATTCACCCCATGCAAGGGAGTAAAACCACTAAGACATAAGGGGTTACTGGATGGGAAAGAATTAACAAAGAGAAACATTATTAAGGAGCGAGAACAATAGAAGAGTAATCATTAGGGTAGTATATAACGATTGACTTTGCATTTAGATTTTTAAAGATTGGTGGAAATCATGGCGCCAGAAGAGAGTTCAACAAGCGAGAAGTGAGTGACGAAAACTGTTAGCATAGAACGTACGGTTAGATCTATCCAGCTCAACTGTAAGTTAAATGAGACTGTGTTGCTACTTTAGGACTGTGCTTAAACACATGAAGTCTAGGTATCATAGAAAAGACCTCATCCAAACAGTTACCATGAAAGTATGTATAGAAAAAGGCACAGGGAAACATATATCGGTGTAACAGCAAAATTGTCCAAATGTTATTAAGCTTTGAACCAGAAACTATTTCTGAGTGAATTAAAACACGTAAAACCGACAATAGTTAATAATTTTCGCAAATACACCATCGATAAACAAATAAAATTATTCCTACAAAAATATGTGACACTGGTCATTACAAATAGGATTCGAGAAAACATGAACCTATTTTACTGTAACCAGACACACAATAATTGCAATCAAGAGGAATTTGCTATTCGACGAATGTTTAAACACAATATTTCTACCGTAAACCCCGGCAAATAAGTAAAACTTATGGCATGTTACAGAAAATGGAAAATAGTCAACCTCGTCGTCAATAATCAAAATATCTCTATCGCATCTAAAATAGCAATGACTAATATAGTGTATCAATTTTACTGCCCAGAACAAGACTGTTTTTCTTGTCATTAATCAATTAGCTATATAAGTCATACCACCACTTCCCTGAGCAGATCCCTCTTTATGTCACTGGCCTAACCAAGTAGACATAAAGAGGCCTTTATCAATCTAAAGTTTACAATAAATCCTAAGGAAGATTGCGGTTGATAACACTAGTATTCTATATAGTTCCCGTTACCGAAACCAACTCCAAACATCATGTCACACGCACACACACACACACACACACACACACACACACACACACACACACACACACATATATGTGTGTGTGTATATATATATATATATATGTATATATATATAGTATGAAAAATTTGGAAAAATATTTTGTGATGCGTTTCATCCGTTAGTATTTCATGAAACTGGGTTTTGTTGATGTTGCCACGTATACAAATACGTATGAAACGCGAGATGCTGGTAGTTCCAACATTTTTGAAAGAATATTTTTGAACGAATATTTTTTTTAATTTAGCCAGTTTCATATGTATTCTTTTTTCTCTCCATCACCTTTGTCCCTGACTATCCCAAATTATATCCCAGTAGCAAAACCTACCAAGTGTGCTGATATATTGTAAAAGCCTGGACGCAAATTTAGCGTTACTAAGTTAGCGATCAAGGGACTTTTCAGACATTTCTGCTTCCGTGGATTATTTTCTCTTTTAATCAAAGTAGCATTACCTGTATCAAAATTGTGGTCAGTCTCGTTACGGTGAACAACCAATTTTTCCAATTTGTTATCCTATTTTGTTGATATATAAATTCATACAAATTATCTTTATATCATATATATATATATATATATATATATATATATATATATATATATGTGTGTGTGTGTGTGTGTGTGTGTGTGTGTGTGTGTGTGTGTGTGTGTATAATAATATAACTTTTCTATCAATGTATCCATCAAGTTCTATTCATATCTATCTCTAGAAATATTTATGCTTAGACAATCTTTCAAACTCTCTCGTAATACACAGCAACACGCCCTTGTCCGAGAGAGAATCTATTACAACCGTTGGATAAAATAGAAACTATAATCTGATATCTCCCAGAGGCTCAAGGCCTTCTTCGACAGTATTACCGATGAAGAAGACCTGGATAAATCCTTCAGACATGAATTCGATGCAGACAAGGCCCGCCCAGTACAAAAATTAAGTAGACTGAAAGATCAGAAAGTGACACACAAGATCCTTCGCCCACCAGTGAAATCAGTAATCGACATCAATCAACATCAGCTGAGTGCCTCTGTGAAGTCAGTACTAAACAAGGGTCTCAACTTCGCCACACATATAAGGCGGATACCATACCTGGACATCACTGCTTGAATCCAGGAGATAGCCTTGAACCTCCCTCAGGCTCAGGCAGATGAACTAAGATAGAAAATGAGACAGATACTGGAGAAAGCTAAGCCACCCAAATCAAACATCACTAAACTGGAGAGGCTGGCAATCAGAATCCTACAGAGTAATGAAAACATCATCATACTACCAGCTGACAAAGGCAATGCAACTGTAGTGATGGACAAATCAGAATATACAGAAAAACTGGAAGACCTCATTGCGAATGGTAGCTACAGTAAAATAAAGAAAGATCCTACAATGAAAACAGAATGCAAACTGTCAAAAATCTTAATCAAGAACAAGGACCACATACACAGGCAGTTGTCACAGCGCTACACCAAGCTACCTCCCATATACGGTCTCCCCAAAATTCACAAAGATGATATTCCACTCAGGCCGATTGCTAGCTGTGTGCAACCCTCTGAGTCGCTTTCTAGTAGATATAATCGACCCATTAATCGGAAAGTCATCATAGTATGTCCGGAACTCCACCCACTTCGTGGAAATAAAGATACTCTTATCCAATCTAACCAGATGGTGAGGCTGGACATGGTGAGTCTGTTAACCAAGGTACTCAGTGAGGAGTCACTCTCGGTAATCAGGACAGCTCAAAGCAGTATACCAATAGATAACCTGATGGAGATGCTGACTTTCTGTACGCAAACAACACACTTCAGAATGGGATCAGACGTATATCGACAGGATGAGCGTTTAGCAATGGGCTCACCATTATTGCCTGCAATGGTAAACCTGTATATGGGATACTTTGAAGAAATGGCATTAAAAACGACATCACCAAAGCCAACCCTATGACTGAGATACGGAGATGAAACCTTCATACTCTGGCCACAACAAGAAGTCCATCTACTACTGGACCATGTGAACTCTATAAGTTCATCGATACATTTCACAATGGAGAGAGAAAACGACCACAAACCCGCCATCCTGAATGTACTAATATCTCGAACATATCATGGGTTCAAGACACCCGTATAACGCAAGCCTACGTTCATTGGACAATACCTCAACTTCAACTTCCACCATCTATACAGTGCTCATCCACTGCTTACATCAAACAAAAGTCCTAAGTAGAGACCCAGAGACATATGAACAAGAAATGGTCAGTATAAGCAGTACCTTACAACTACCCCAGGTACATAGCAGCAGCTCAACAAACTGGGGTAGAAGGGTGCAAGAGGATAACAGCACTCATTATACAGCTTCAGTCTGCCTACCCTATGTGAAAGGATTATTGGAGAAAATACCGATCTGTGGTCCATACATCATCAGGATAATGGATCTGTGGTCCATACATCATCAGGATAATGTTCAAAAGTGGTTCAACACTTCACAGACACCCCCATAGAGGAGAACATGACTAAAGACTGTGTGTACGACATCCCGTGCAGTTGTGGTAAGAAATATAAAGGAGAAACAAGCAGACCTCTTAAGGTAAGACTGCAAGAACATCGTGAATCGGTAACACACGGAGAAATAGAAAAATCAGGCGTAGCTGGCCACATATAGAGGGAAAAGGGAGATCACTGTCCCCTGTGGGATGAGATTGAAATAATAGACAGAGAACATTATTGAAAAATACGAAAAGTAAGGAGCGCCAGAAAAAAAAATAATTGAATAACAACACAAATTTGCAATATAAGCTCTGGTAAAAAATCAGCAATAATAATAACGGGAAAATTGCAATATGAGCACTGGTAAAACAGTTACTGAGGCATTAGGTTTATAAGTCACAAAAATTAATACACATATGGCCCAGTGGATAAAAGCGTTGGTTAGATCCAATGACTAGAGTCAAAGAGTTATGAGTTCAATACCAGTTAAAGGGAAATAACTGAGATATCTGGTTGAGGCATGATACGTAACTACTAGAACAATCTCTCCTGGACGCAATAAAAGGGTTCGAATCGAAATCCCAGTCATCTGGAAAGGCCAGGCCGAAGCGTACAAGAGTCGAAACATTGTTAATATGGTGATAACATTTCGAATAATGTAAATAATCATAATACCTTATCTGATATATATATATATATATATATATATATATATATATATATATATATATATATATATATATATATATATATTTGTCATCCACATACAGACTGTTTCGCAGCTCATCAGTGTGAATTTTAGCGTGTTTATTTTTAGATTTAGATACACACAGTGACTGACAGTGATTCAATTCTGCCGAAGAGTCGTGATATATATATATATATATATATAAATATATATATATATATATATATATATATATATATATATATATATATATATATGTGTGTGTGTGTGTGTGTGTGTGTGTGTGTGTGCGCGCGTGTGTGTGTGTGTGTATATATATATATATATATATGTGTGTGTGTGTGTGTGTGTGTATATATATAGTGGATATTGAGGAGGCGGCAGTCTGTTTCATACTAAACACAATCGTCAGACCATGTGATTTGTGTTTTTGTTCGACTATTTAGATATACAGGTCTCGCTAATGTATTCTGGGTAGTCTATAGTATTGCATTCTGGGTAGTCTATTGTATTATTCTAACTATTATTTCTGTAACGATTCTGTTTCGAATTATGATTGGGGGACTATTGAGTGGGTATAACTGAAGATCCGAATGCTGTTTTCGAGGCTGATTATAGTGTTGTGTGTTAACTTCTCTATTTATTATTGATTATTTGATTGTTGGTTGATATTACTACACGTTTTCTTGTATTTATCTGTGCGTACGTAGATTGTTAATTTGTTTATTATTTACTTAGATTTTTTATTTGGATTTTCTTCAGTTGTTTCTGTTTATTTTTTTTAGTTTATTTAATTATTTTTGATTCCTCTTGTTCATTCCCAGTTTACAATTTTTAAGTAACGTCGTAAATAATTGTTTTCGTGTCTGCCTTTTGCGATGAGTTTTGGTTGTTTATTTTGTAATTTGTTCTCGTCTGGGAAGATAATTATAGCTATTATTCCTCCAGGCAGAGTTTACAGGTTTTGGATTTATTGTTGTAGGCTGATGCTTTTTTCCTTATTTTCCATGATATTTTTGGTGTTGTCTGTTTGTTTTTTTATATTTACATACGCTATATCTATGATATTGAGCAGTTTAACTCATAAACATAGCATACCTTAAAACTATATTTTATCACACATACACAAAAATGTAGCTTGGATATGGGGATAAAATAGCAAAACTGTCCATATTTGCGACCTGCAAATGCCAAGTTGATTAAAATAAAAGTGGTTTCCTAATAGGAAAATAACATATGAACTACTAAATGAAAAAAAAAAACAAAAACAAACTCAAAACAAATAAAACTAAGATCTATTCCGTGAGGGTTAAATTTACAGACCAGCCGATGTTAATGTCTTCTGTACGAAACACAAATTCTCTGGCCGGAGTATTTGATTTTTATTACCTTTTCCCCATCACAAACATATTAGTTCCCCAATGTGACATAAGGACTGATAAAGAAAAAAAATAACAGACATTTGTACGGAGTGGGCTAAATTTAAAATCCAGCAGAGGTCAAGGGCTTCCTCGCGAATTCTCTGGCCGAAATATTTAATATTTATTGGAAAAAAAGTACTGCTAATGTCTGGTAAGCCAATCGAATTATGATGATGATAAGAATTTTTCAATTATATTTCACAGAATCAAATGATGCTGTTTTATTATCTGTCTAAATGTTAGCATTTATGCAGAAGATGGTCCTTGCCACATCGCTGTGTTCAGATAATGAAAAAGGTTTATTGATTATGCCACTCAACTGACTTTAGCGAATATGCGGAGTGTTATAAAAGACAAGACCAATGGAAATCAAGAGTGACGGCATATCCTAAAATGATAATATAGTGTGATACCCACGTAGAAAATGGAAATATGATTTATCTCGATCTTGATTGTATTTGGTTGATAGCCAACAGGTATTTTTATGTCCTGTTTTCTAAACGGCATCCACTTTGAACGAGGGGGAACGGAGAAGTAAAGTAGTGGATGAGGCTTTTTTTTTAGATCAAGTGAAAACAACACCGGAAATAGGGATGTATCCGGGCTCTGGTCTACATTAGGAATCGTGCATGGGATCGGAGGGCAGTCCTTGACAGGAGAGTGACTTGCCTGTCGCGTAGTTCCAGTAGCAGTAGTTATCTATTATCACCTACCTACCAGCCCGGATCAGAAGGCATGAAAACAGGGTTCGTGTTATAATTTCTCGTCGTGACACCTGTCTTTCATTCTGTTATCTTCTGAGCATGGAGGGCGTCCTTGTCCAGCTTTCCTTGCAGAGCGAGGAGAACAAGAATCGAAATTCAACGTGGGGTAATCATTGGCCAGTTGGTGAAAATCTTGACCAAGAGTCGCGTTGTAAGTTTACAATGGTTTTAGATGCTATGCGTTTTTAAGTAGTAAGTTTTCATCAACTAAATGAAAGTTATATTTCTCAATTGAAACGAAATACTTAAAATACTAGTTTGCTATGTTTTAGAAACATCTGGTAGGTATATGACATGAGACATAGCTATAGATAATTGTTTGGTAATAAGTGTTTTATATGCTAACATGATACACGAATTAATAGACTTCACTTGCTTTGATGTCTCGCTATACAATTGTGGGTACTTTAGAGCAGGTCGATTTTGTAAGCATGGTATTGCACTCAATTTTAAAGTTGGGTTTTACATGGTAAATAATGACAGAAAATCATTCTTTTCAACCAATTACGGTTTTTTGTTGATAAGAATTTAGAGATTAAGTTTCGGTTCAAAATCTTAATGTTAGAATTTCATTCCGGTGATCAATAAATGCCTTATAGCACTGCCTTATAAAATTCATACTACAATTTGTAAAGCTTCAGTAAACTGAAGCTTTACAAATTGTATATAGACAAGATGGTGCATGGTACAAGGTCATTATTACTAAATCATTCTGCCATCAAATAAGACCTTCATTTATTTCGAAGAGAAATTATACTGAACAATTTAGCTATATTATTGTGTAACATGTTATAAAATGCAGTAGTTTTAATGTGATTTTCAATAAACAATTTAAAACATTCTGTCATATAATCTGTGCCCAGAAATATGTTATATACATTTTTTAATCTATTTTTTGTTTTTATTAATTATGATCTAACAAATCTTATTCATTGCGTAGGATTGTTTTTTAATCTATTATAATTTTTTACATTATTTTACAATATTTTTACTTATCGAATATAGTAAAAAAAAAAGTGCTTCTTTTGCATGTGTTGATTCGTAATTAAAATTCTGCTTTGAATATGAATACATTCAATGTATCTAATAGAAAATATATTAATTTTATTTGGATTTATTCTTGAAATAGTAAAGTTTTGAAGTCAGTTTTAAAGATAATCTGGGAAAATTAGGAATTTCTGTATATTTTGTCAGACGATCTTTAAAACTAAATGCTCAATCATTGTTAAAATCTATAAATGTAGTTTTTAGTGCCAATAATTATCACATCAATCCACAGATTTCGAACTAAGTTTAATTATCATTATTTAAAAAATATGAAAAGTCCACCTGCTCTAGAATACGTGTGTATACCATGTTTCATTTTTACTATTTCTTTATCATTTCACATCGGTTTCAACGGTTACTGAGTGTAGGATAATATTAAAAGAAAAAACATTATTAACGGCAGAAAACAATTTAAAAAAAAACAGGAATTAAAAAGACAGAAGATAACGATTACATTCCATTTACATTTTCGAAGATCAAATTTGGCTGACAAGAAATAAGCCGGTAGAGAGTTCAAAAGAGAGTTGCGTGAGAGAAGAAACAGTTAAAATAGAACTTACGGTTACATCTCGACATTTCAGCTGAGTAATTAAATTATGGGATCTTGACATCAATTTGGTACTGCGTTTTATTTAAGCAAAGATAACAAAAACGAAAGTTCATGAATACATTTAGCATTAAAATATTTACAGAAACACTTTTAGACTATTGAGCACTTTGAAATTTTTACTTAATTAACTCTGTTTTTTTTGGGTTTTTTTTACTAAGCATTGCGAGGCTGATTGATTAATTTTGACACGGATGTCTTTACTTTCTTTTTTTACTGCTTTTTTCCCTTATATCGGTTTGCTCAAATATATTTTATTTACAAATTGTATTATCCGGGCTTTTTTCAACCGTTAGATGTTAAAATATTGAATAATAATAATAATAATGATAATAACAATAATAACATACATACATATATATATTTCTATATATATATATATATATACTCCTGAAAAAATTGATTTCGGTTGAGCTCTTTGGGGAAGGAAGTGTGGGTTTGTAAACAGTGACTATTGAAGCTGATATAGCGTGACTCTTCGGCAAAAGCGAATTGACTCCTGTCGGTGACTGTGTGTTTATCTAAAAATAAATACGCTAAAATTCACTTTCGTCCTTGCCGTGCGCCGACGGCTTAGTGGTAGAATTTCCGACTGACGCCAATTCGGTCGGGTTTCGATCCTAGCAAAACCGGACGTCTAGCCACACTGAACAGCTGCGAAACAGTCTGTCTATGGATGGCAATAATATTATACATATGTATATATATTTTGTCACAGATGTTACCTGAATTTTACCAAAAACAAAATAATGAATGTACTTGCGTAATTAAGAAAGACCTTATACAGCTTATAATTTTTTAAAAACTAGGATCATAACATTCATCGAGTGATTTGTAGGTTAATGCAGCTTTAAAATTTTGTTAGTCTTATGAAAGACACTATATCAGGGAACACGACTCTGCACCATGTCACACAAGCAGGACAACCCAGTCCATGTTGTCAGACAATTTCTTACATCCAGCAAGACTGTAACTCACTTGTCTATCGGATGCAGTTCAGCGGGACACCAACAAAACTCCTTGTAACACCAAAGATGAACTGAAGGCAAGGATTATGGTAGCATTAACAATCTTAAACAAGGGAACTGTCCAGAAGAGTTGCAGGAGATTCCGAAGTCGTCTAGAGGCCGTGGTTGAAGACAATGGCGATTTTATTGAATTTACCCTTTAATATTTCAAGATATTCTTGTGTAATTTTGTTAAAATGAGATGACACTATTACTTACATTTTCGCGTAATTCAGAGAATTTATCCATCGCCCATTATATATAATGAGGAAGCGTGTGTACTGATAGTAAGAGACTGTACGTTTGTGATGAATTGAGATTGTGAAAATGTTCGAATTCATCTCTATTCCCAATCTAATATATATATATATATATATATATATATATATATATATATATATATATATATGGAGCTGTTTGTATGCACATTTTTTCTCATTTTTCTATGAATACAACTATATATGTGCAAATAATTTTTTTTTATATCAGCCTGTGTCTATCCTTTGGGTCGATTGCTTTAACTCGATGTAGACATTTTGTCAGCATAAGATGTAAGAAGTAAAATAAGCTTCTTCTTGTTTTTCCCTGTCAAACACAGCGAACAAGAACCGGTTCTGAAGGGTCCCTTATCTCATCAACGCACAATAGAAAGGTCGTTTAAATCATGCACAAATACACCTTTAATGCGTTTCTGTTTGCAGAGACAGGGCTTTCGTTTAAAATTTGCTTTCTTCATTCTTTCGCTTAGTCATCGTTCTTCTGTTTGTCTTTCTTGTTCTTGATTTACTTTTCACCGAGTTTTCTTTCTTAAATTCTTTTCACTTCTGTTTTCATCTACTTTTTTTTTCCTGTTTGTCTTTCAGTTCTTGATCAGATTTCATCATTTCCAGTTTATTTTTATTCCTTGAGATATCGCTACGTGTTTTTTGTCAAACTCTCCGCCATTTTGTTTGTACTTTTTCTTCATATTTTTATTTCTTACTTCCGCGTATTTCTCTTCTTTGTGCCATTTCATTTTCCTACTCAATGTTCTACTTTAGCTATCTCGTTATCTATTTCCACTCTTCAAGTTTTCTACTCCATTTTCATTCCTTTCTGAAACATTTCCTGTCGTTTTATTACCTTTCTTCGTATGCATTCTTTTCTTTCTTTCAACGTTTTATACGCTCTGTTGCTTCAGGACGGGTACGAGCAAGGCTCTCCAGAGATAACTTTTTCTTTATTATCTGTGAACTGCCGTAGTTTCTTAGAAAATATCGTGGCGTGTTTTCCCATTACCCTTTCCAAGGTTTGGAATAGAGCAATTTCTTTCACTTAGGCTGATTACCACTCAAGGCTAAGGAACCTGTTTTCACTGCTGCTTAAGCCAATTCCCAGAAGGTATTTGTTCAAACATAGTTTGGAAGTTTGACTCGGCTCGTTGATTCCAGTTTTGGTGCCAATAACCGCTACGCTATCCATGAATCCTTTTACCAGTATCACTTTTATTTTTTATTCTTTCTTTTACAAGGGGATCGTGAAAAGTTCTCAGTGTGACCCAACATGTGATTCCACGTATTCATTCACCACCTGGATATACTTGTTCTGTTTTGAAATCGAATTCACCCCAAACAAACAATAAAGCCAAGATCGCACAATGTGTTAAATAATGTGAAAGAATTCCAATGTCGAACATTATATGGTTTGGCTGGTTGAATTCGTTTATCGTCATATCATCTTCTATGGCTTATTTAAAACCGAAATCTCAGTATTTGTAACAGAATTTTATGGTTTCAACTAAATATATTCTGAACACAATTTTATGATTTCAGTTATAAATAAAATACATTGTTAGTCATTTTGCTATAAGATGTATTGTTGGTCATTTTGCTATTAAATGTATTGCTGTCCATTTTGCTTTAAAATTGTATTGTTGGTAATTTTACTATAAATAGGTCTTGTTGGTAATTTTTTTATATAAAAATGTATTAGTAGTACTTTTATTGTAAAAATGTAATTCATACTTTCATCGACCATTCGCCCTTGCATGGAGTATTGCTGCCATATATGGTCTGGAGACCCTGCTGTTTGCCTCAGGGTTCTTGATAAGATCCAGAGACGGATATGCAATGTAATTGGCCCCGATCTGTCATCTCGTCTGCAGTCTCTCTCTCACAGACGCGACGTTGCCTCGCTCTGTCTTTTTTTATAAATACTTTCACGGTAATTGCTCCGAGGAGCTGCTTTCGCTGGTTCCTAGGCCTCATGAATTTAAACGTCCCACGAGGCTGGCATCCCGTTCCCACCCCTTCACCGTTGAAACTGTTAGATGTAGACGTCTCTTCTACTCCAATAGCTTCATGTCTTACACATCTCGCCTGTGGAACTCCCTTCCTTATTCCTGCTTCCCTGACAGATACAAGCTCCAACTATTTAAGTGTAACGTCAATCGACATCTCCAGCTGCCTTGATCTATCCTCTTCCCTTCTCCACATCCTTTCACCTTTCATTCCCATCTGCTCTCGCTCCAAATCTTCTGTAACCCCCTTGCCTTGATCGATCCACTATCTTTCTCCACATCCTCTCCTTTACCGCTCCTATCTGCTCTTCCTCCAAAACTTCTGTAACCCCCTGTGTACTAGTGGCTTCCAGACTTGCTTGGGGTGATATGCTTAAAAAAATATATATATTCTTTTGTTTTTGCTTGAGTGTTCACTATTTGATCATAACTGGGACCCTAGCAGGAGCTACCTTCGCGGGTCAAGTTGGGTCTGGGAACAACAGAAATTAAGAGATGGTTTCACACTCCTTGAAACCTCCATATCTCCTGATCAGCGGCCTTGCTACCGGATGTTCTTTATCGTCATACCCAGAATCCATTAATAATGGACGAGAAGAATAGAAATGTGACCTGAAAATTATACGATTGACATAAAATAACGATTAACATTGCATTTACATTATTGAAGATGAAAGTTAGCTTGAAAGCATGTCGGCGAATAAATGTTTAAGAAGCGAGAAACGCGACAAAAGAAAAACTTACCATAGAACTTCTAATCTAGCTAAATGACTGTACATTCATGAAAACTTGTTGCTAATCTAGTAATGCGCTTAAATTCAAGTCTAGGGACCATTGCGAAGAGCTCATCTGGACAATTACCATGAAAATATTCATACAAAAGACTGAGGGAGGTATCTTTACAGTGGTTGGAAAGTCACTGATGCCGAGACGACAAATCAGGACAAATGATTCTGATACTTCTTTGGATATTATCCAGAATTTCGAAATTTATAGCAATGTAGCGATTACTACTATGTTTGACACGCCTACATTTTTCTCAACTGTGATTGGTCAAATAATAAATACTAACTATCACCGGACAATTTACTGATCGCATTCACCACACTGAATTTTTCGTACTGTTAATTCACAAACATGCTTTTGTTACAAAATCACCGATTGGGTAATTTTTCATCCAATCAGCTATTTTTTGTGTTCTCTCGAAATTTCTCTCGCCATTGTCCTGGGAGCCTACTCATGGTTATATAAACCGGAATTCGTTCCAAAAATAGACAGTAGAAGCAGAACTCAGTAGAACTCAGCAACTCACACGCGTCTACACAGACTATTCATTCTACTCACTGCACGCACACAGAACTTAAATATCATTCACCATCAGTTCTCTGTAACAAGCCAAGTTGCAACAGCTCTGTTAGTTATATCTAATCCACAACTGATTTATTACATGTTCTTCTGAAAACATAATTCTATCTAATACAGTACTTTGAACATTCTTTCAGAAAACTTGTTTATTTACATTGAATCTTTCAGCTAACAGTTAAAGGGAAACAACTTCTCCTATCTTATTGTTTCACACATTACAGAAAATGTTTTGTATTTGTTGATTTTAATATATATTTTATCGTTGAAACAAAAATTGGTTTTTCATTGTTTTTCCTTGATACAAAATTGTATAATTGTTAAATGCTATTCAACACGCAGTCACATCAACCTTTTCAACACAACCAGCATTTACAGCAAGACAATTGGACCATATGTGGTAGCAGTATCCGAAGTATGGACATATGGTAGGCTTATAGATATGTCTATATAGATTCACGAGATAAACATTCTGACGATACAGTAAACCAACATTCATGGCCGTAGTCTTTCCACTTCATGTCGAATGTTCGAGAAGGCGCAACGTGTCACTGCCATGGAGTATCGATTTAACTATGCCACTGGAAGGCAGGTATCACAGGAGATTAACAGGAAAATTGTTTTGTTTTGTAGACATTAAAATAAGCAAGCCATTCTTTGCCCCAGTTAACAACAGATTGTAGGTTAGATATTTTGTTGTTACAGAAATTCGTTCGTTTTGTCGCGTGTTTTCCGCCTTTTTTTGCCAATTTCACGCGAGTAGACTGAAGGTAATGGAGGGGTGCGGGGCTTTGATTGACTAGTTCAAGGCATTATGGGCCCATGCTTTCTGTTTCTGGACCTTAGCCAATGATTGGTGATGACGAGCCACAGTAGCATGAGAGCTTGCCAATTCTCTTGTACTCTGAAGCGGTTCATCTTTAATCAGCACGTGTAAGTAATTATCATCAAACTGAACGGGTCGGCACAACGCGGAGAGTGTGTGGATTCGTACTTCCCTACCTTGAACGGGCAAAAAACGATTCTTTCCCATTCTGTCGATAATAAAACCATCTCCAGACACAACCCAAAGGTCTCGAGCAGCTTTCGCAGTATTGTGACCTTGATTAAAGAGAACAATATGCCGATGCTTGTCAACTTGGCATTCCATCTCAAATGGGTGTCTAATCTTAAATAAAATGTGAATAACTTTTGACAATTTCACAGGGATAACCAGTGATACGAAAGTTTATACTTCGAAATTATTTACAGAACATCAGAAATGAATGACCAAATATGAATAAAAACATGTGCATATAAAATTTGCATATAAAATTTGCATATAAAATTTACATTTAAAATGTTCATTTTAAATTTGTAATCTTTAGGGGAAAAATTACATACGTTTTCTAATTATTCTTGATTACACATCGTGTCTCTTATAAATGACCCCTTTTTTTTAGCTTTTCTTCCTCTCTCTTTTGCTTTCTTTTCTTCCTCTCTCTCTCGTCTTCTCTTTTCATGAATATATAAGCTTAATAAATTCTAACCAGACGAAAAAAAATTCATATATACATCGGGAATGTGAATTGGTTAGATTTTAAAATTGGATCATATAATCTTTTATTGTGCCTAATGTCACCACAAATGTATCCACACGTTTCCGCTGTCTGTTTTCTAATTTTAGGTCTGAGAATCGCTAATGATATATGTATCTGAGAATAATTCATATTTATTGGTGTTACTCATTTAAACAGTTATTTCTCTGTTTAAAAATTATCTTTTAAATTTTAATTCTCACCTTCACATTAAGGCATTTTCTCATCTTTTACTTCTTCCGTTACACCTCTGTCTAGAGCTTTCATACATTTCCTCTACCCTTGTTCCTCACTCCCATACATAGACTCTCACTGAATTTTTTTTTTTTTATACTTGAGTTACATTTTACGATTTCTTTTTGAATTTATAGTCTGATGATGTGGATCGTGATTAGGATTTCAATGTAATAAATTATAACCATGGAATATGAGTGTGTGCTTTTTGTATTAAATTATATATATATATATATATATATATATATATATATATATATATATATATATATATATATATATATATATTGTAAGGAGGATTTTATAATTATAATTCAGTGAGTCTGAAGGAAACCTCAACAGAATGCAGAAAGCACTGGACGGCCGTTTCGTCCAATATTTGGGACTCATCAGCAGTGTGTATCCACTACCGAGAATTGAAACCCTGACAGTTGAGTTATCAAGCAAACGTCATACCAACTGTTCCAACGAGCCTTGGTGACGAAGAGGTAGCAAATCACACTCAATATAGCGCCGCTCGCTCACATAATCCGTGGTGGAACTCAACTGAAGTTCTCTGTAACCATAGGACTGTGCCCCCGGAGCCACGACTACTATCACCAAGCCGCTCAAACTGAAGCATTAGAAGCCGGATCAAGCAATTCACGGTAGTGGATGCGCACTGCTGATGAGTCCAAAATATAGGACGAAACGGCCGTCCAGTGCTTTCTGCATTCTGTTGAGGTTATATATATATATATATATATATATATATATATATATATATATACAAATAATTTGCTGTCTATTTGTCGAGAGCCCAGTAGTGTCAGTTAGGCACCGTCTCTTCGAAAAAGTTCACCATGGCGCAATTCACTCCGCCAGAAATTTGGAAACAGCATCCTGAACTGTTTAGCATTCGCACCGGAAACTTCAATACGAAAACAGTGTTTGGATGTCAATATAAGCACAGTGCAGAGCATTCGGAAAGAGTTGTGTCAGTACAATGGTGATTACGAAAGTGTTCTGAGTGATCACTAGCGATGGCACAGTTATACCTCCATTCATCCACCCACATAGCCTCAGACTCAAAACGGGTGTCTACATCAAGTGGCTTGAGGTGGTAATGCTTCCTACGTCAAGAGGGTTGCTGAGGGAAGACCCTATGCCAGGCAACGGGACTATACACAATGCCACACAAGCAGGCGAACCTAAACATAACTGTTAGTTAATTTCTGCGATCACCTCACCCCATATATCTAGGCACCTAACTCCTCAGACTGCAACCTCCTTGATTATTATGCGTGGGTTCAGTTGTGCGACAGGCCAACAAATCTCATCCTAACACCAAAGATGAACTGAAGGCAAGTATTCATTTACCGAGTGAAACAAGCAGAGAGTTCAGAAGAGTTGCAGGAGATTTCGAATTCGCCTAGAGGTCAAGTGGCGATTTTATTGAATAAATTTACTCTTTAATATATGAACATATTTTTGTGTAATTTTGGTAAATAGATGTGTTAAAATAAGATGTCTGTGTCATTTTCATTTTTAGACGGCAATTTATTCATCGCATCACGTATTTTTTCGTCCTTTGTTTATCTGACTTTTTTGTCTAATCTAATTTTTCAACTCGAACTTGTTCCTACACAGGCAAGTACATATATTTGCCAGTTTTTGTTTTTTTTTTCAACACGTTTTTTCTTCTGAAACTATTCCCCCCAGGACAAGAACTAGAGAATGTATATGTTTCTATCTAAATAGGAATTATATCACGTGCTTTCAGAAACACCTACCCAGAGCGACTGACGGAAGACAATATTAAATAATAGGTTTATCCCATCGCACATGACAATATTTGTGTGAACTGTCAAAATGAATAAATAATCCTCAGATTGTAGCATTTAGAATGAGTTTATAGGTTTACAGCAATATGTCAACTTAGGTAAGGTTCTCTATTCAGCATTTGTTTTCGACATTATATAGAATTTTAATTCTAGATGATTTCAAATCGCTGAAAATAACTTGTCCAATTTTGTGCAAAATGTGGATCACAGACACTTGATATTTCTCCTGATTGGTCAATTAATGCTAATATCATATTTTCAACTACGTCCGAATAACTATCGACCTACTTTCTGACCTGAACGAAAATACAATTCCTCCAAAAATCTGTCTATGCGTTTCGAGCCTATCACGTGACATACAACTTTATAAATACCAGCGACATTTTCAAGTCTTTTTCTTTTTTGCCTTCTCTCAAACACACGATGTAACTTTAGAGATATTACGTTTGTCCCTTAAGGGCAAACGATATGGAATACACACACACACACACACACACACACACACACACACACACACACACACACACACACACACATACGTACGCACATTTAGGATATCTATTCATTCCTTAAACTCTAAGGACACTTAGCAACTCCTAACAGAGAGTTTTTCTTCAACAAGTCTAGAACACCTTCTTATCTAAGAAAATTATTTTCATTGAAACTGAACTTTATTTCACGAACAGAAATCTTTCCCTGGAGCCGAGATAAAAAATACTACATAACTTAACCTCTTTGAATAAACTCTCTCTCTATCTCTCTCTCTCTCTCTCTCTCACACA
This sequence comes from Acanthosepion esculentum, assembly GCA_964036315.1. Lineage (NCBI taxonomy): Eukaryota > Metazoa > Mollusca > Cephalopoda > Sepiida > Sepiidae > Acanthosepion > Acanthosepion esculentum. The sequence goes on along the minus strand of OZ038518.1, from coordinate 23,429,992 downwards.
CACACACACACGCACACACCAGTTAAACACATACACAAGGGGTTACAGAGTGCGAAAGCAAGAGTACAAAAGGGGTGTTTGAAGAAAGGATAAAAAGCGGAACGGGAATTCAGATCAAGCCATCAGATGATGTCGATTGTTATTACTTTTAAATTTTTGAAGATTATAGCTATCAGGGAAGCAAGGAGGAAAAGAGAGCCCGACTGACGGGGAGTGCGAGAGAAGAAGCTGTTGGAATAGAAGAGGCGGTTACATTGAACTGTTTCGACAGTGAAAGGGTGGGACCTAACCGCCAAACTAGTAGCACGCTTAAATTCATGCAGTTTGGGTCCCAGTGAAAGTAGCTCCTCAGATCAGTTGCCATGAAAATATTTGTAGAAAAGACTGAAGGAATCCACATCATGTCTATGAGAAAGTGACTGTAGACGAGATGCCAGATCAAGATATATCATATTGCATGTTTTGATTTTACTAAAATTCTAATCATAGCTTTTTAAAACAATAAAAGTTGCAGAGGAGTAGATATATCAAACGGAATAACGGTGTCAATGAAAAAAAATGTCGTTTTGACACACCGGTTTTTCTTTCGGGCAGAACAGTTAAACAGAATTTGTTATTTCTTAGGGCGAGAAATTTTCAGCATCTAATGAGTGAACATTGCTATGGCAATGCGGATTTTATATGAAAATGGCACAAGTTTTTCAATGCCCTTCAAAATCACATATTCAATATGTATATAACACAGGGGGAGATAATTCGTCGCGTGACACGCAAATTTGAACGCTTCATCTGATAAGTCAGTCATTTTCTATATATCTTTATCTAGACCGATGTTTCTAGTCAGCTGAATTTCTGGATATTTTAGAGATTACCAAATTTAGCTCAGAATATGCAACATAATAAGTGATAGCAAAATAGCGTAGATCAGTTCTTTGTTAATAATATTTATTGCAAATAGGCAAACTTATTTAAACCTATAATTGAGCCTAATTTCGGAGAAACGCGCTGATAGTATTTCGAACTACGCATTGTAGGACAAGTTGTGTATTGTCTCCTAAACAAAATCATATTTCATTAATAATCTTGACAGCAGGGGAGGGTTGAGGAGGAAGGATAATTACTTAATAGACGCAGAAATGTTTATCAAAATTGAATTACTACTTTTTTAAACAAGAGTAGAACAAACATATTAAGGTGTCAGTTGCCATTAATATGTGTGCTTGCACCTCACTCTTTCTCTCTCTCTCTCATGTGTACTTCCATACATATCGATATGCAGTCGTCCTGCCCGAAAAGAAAGCACACATATATATATATATATATATATATATATATATATATATATATATATATATAAAAGTGAATATAGAAGTTAAAATTTAGAGGCGACAGTCTGTTTCATGCTAGATGCAATCGTCAGGCAACTAGTCTGAATATTTTTAGATTGCATATAAGTGTTGACTTCTATGTTCACTTTTATATTTACACACGCTCTATCTCTGATATTGAGTACTTTATCACATAAATATACCACACTTTAAGACTATATTTCTTCATATACACAGACGCACACACACACACACACACACACACACACACATATATATATATATATATATATGTGTGTATTAAGAAGAAGATAAGTCGCAAACGGTTGAAATGTGGATGTTTTTATTTTAAAATATATATTATAAACTATTTAATATAAATCTGGTACACGGGTTTCTGGTTTCACGACCTTCTTCAGCAAAGAGTAGATATTTCCACATATTAAAAAAAGGATTTCTTTCCGTGGTAGTGATTCAAATGTCTTTAATGAACTAGTGATAAGAGCTTATATATATATATATATATATATATATATATATATATATATATATATATATATATATATATATATATATATTGCATATAGTTCTCATGTTAATATTTTGTTTTTTCTCGTGGTACGATGTCATAGAACTGCATTATGAAGTTACGATTTGCGTCTGATATTTCGCCACCGTTATCGTCGCATAGCAATTTTCTATGTCAGCATAACAGAATCGACCACTATATTTGGTCTTTATGTGTGTATGTTGCATGTTTTTGTGTATGGGGTTATGATCTATTTAGGGCTGGTTTATATTTATGAAGTTTTATTTCTTGCATTTGTAGGTAAAAATAAATGTCTGTTTGGTTCCTTGGAATTATTTTAAATTTACCTTGATTACATTTGTAGATGCGTTGTCATACAAAGAGTTTTCTGAACCAGAATTATAGAAAATAGAGTAAAATATATATTTTAAAATAAAAAAAAATCCATATTTCAACTACAATTTTTTCAGTATATCTTCTTTTTAAAATATACACTTTTCTCTCGTTAGAAAAAATATAACCTCTTCCATTAATATATATATATATATATATATATATATATATATATATATATATATATATATATATATATATATATATTGGGCAGAGTCCGATCAACTGAGGAAAATTATACAGAGAGGTACCCAGCCCTGGGCAACAGCTGCTCGAGGCCGCGCCCTGTCATTGCACCAGCGAGAAGGATCGGTGCTTTCACCGAGGCCAGCTCAACCGCCAGTTGCGGGGGCTGCTGGCAAAATTTGTTCCTGGCCCGGGTCTATGTCCGAGAAATTTTCATAGAAAATTTTCGTTTCTCGGACATTCAGGCCGGTAAATGTTATTTAATACTGTTTATTATAAAACAGAGCATTTGCTCAAATACTTGTATCTATAAAAAGAACGTTAAACATATCATAAAAATGTCTTTAAATAAATTGTCGGACCTTGTCAAATTCAAATATATATATATATATATATATATATATATATATATATATATATATATGTTTCCAAATCAACCATTCGCCCTTGCATGGAGTATTGCTGCCATATAAAGTCTGGAGCCCCTTCTGTTTGCCTCGTGGTTCTTGACAAAATCCAGAGATGGATATGCAAAGTAATTCACCCTGATCTGGCATCTCGTCTGCAGTCGCTCTCCCACAGACGTGTCGTCGCTTTTCTGTGTCTTTTTTACAAATACTTTCATGGTAAATGCTCCGATGAACTGGTTTGGATGGTCCCCAGACTTCATGAATTCAAGCGTCCTACGAGGCTGTCATCCCGCTCTCACCCTTTCACTGTTGAAACTGTTAAATGTAGCCGTCTCCTCTACTCCAATAGCTTCATATCTCGCACCTCTCGCCTGTGGAACACCCTCGACAACTACAATCTCCAACTATTCAAATGTAATGTCAATCGATATGTCCAGTTGCCTTGATCTATCCACTATCCTTCTCCTCATTCTTTCCTCTATCATTCCTATCTGCTCTCGCTCCAAATCCTCTGTAACCCCTTGCGCGCTAGTGTCTTGTTTGGGGTGAAATGCTTTAAAAAAATGCACGTATACATATATATATATATATAATCTACACACCCACCCACGCATATATATATATATATATATATATATATATATATATATATATATGAAGACATATAGTCTTAATGTGTGCTATACTTTTGGGACAAAGTGCTCAATATCAGAGATAGAGCGTACGTAAATGTAAAAGTGAAAATCGAAGTCACCACAAAGAGACGACAGGCTGTTCATGATTGCGTCTAGTATAAAACAGTCTATTGCCTCTGAATGTTGACTTTAATGTTCATTTATATATATATATATATATATATATATATATATATATATATATATATATATATATATATATATATATATATATATCACCCATAAGTCATTTGGGTTCTTTTTAAAAGCAGTTCATGATACAAAACGATCTTTTCAAGTTTCCATTACTGCAATTGTTTTCGGCGATTTTATTACGTGAGTTTTTTGTGACGAAGTTTTTGTACGATAACAATTTTTATAAGTTAGAAATAAATTTGGGAATAATAGAAATCAATTGCGAAATCTAGCGAAAGTAAATGAAGAAATAAAAATAATCGCTTGTACAGAAAGTAAGGACCTACCTACATCAGATTGTCTTTAAAATAAGTGGTTGCGAAAGTATTAACGTTGAAATTTTAAAAGGTAAGGTTAAACATAACTGCCATCCTTAAGTGCAGCGATCAAGTTTGAGTTTTTCTGCAGTTTATTGCATTGACTCCTCTCACCCTATTGTGATGAAGGAACAATGAAGAGCCTTCTACAGGAACTAAATTAAATGCCGTTCGATAGGGCGGCTTTTAAGCTAGTGATACAAAATTACTGGGAGGAAACGTAATAAGAAATTCATTAATGGAAAGGTTTTCAGGAGTGGTGAAAAAACGCAGTCCTTGATACAAAGAACAACAGAAAAACAAACGACCAAATCTCGACATATTAAAATCATTAATATGATAAAATTTATTTTACCATTATAATCTATTGTATTTTATCTATGGATCCCGTTATGAAGCTTCTTAAATATAACAAAAATATTTATTTTAAATTTTGTTTCTGATAATTTTGTGTCTACTTCAACAATATAATTGGCTACATCCATAACACATTTGTCGTCGACATGTTTTATACAATCGTTGAGTGGCATGTCTGCGAAGTAGTTTATCGTTACATGAAGAATAATCCACCCGCCTCTACCCACTGACATTATTTTTGTTATTTTAACGCGGATCTTACTTTTAATTGGTTAATCTAGAAATACCCATAAGTATATATGTATTTCTGACCTCCTGCTCTTCTTTAACTTCAGAAAAGAGCTAAGGATTTGTTTTTAAATTTCACAAGTAAATCATTTCTTATGACAAGTTATCTACCATGGTCTGACGAAGTACAATCAAAGTACTGAAACATGAAATCTTTTGTGCTTTGATGTAAAATATTTTTATTATAGTCTATTATGATAAAAATATTACAATATATATATATATATATATATATATATATATATATATATATATATATATATATATGTGTGTGTGTGTGTGTGTGTGTGTGTGTGTGTGATGGTATATAAAAAATTATCCGCATTTTTGTAATAACATAACCTTATGAAAATCGCTTATAATTTTGCCAATATATATATATATATATATATATATATATATATATATATATATATATATAAGTGAACATAGAAGTCAACACTTAGAGGCGACAGTCTGTTTCACGCTAGATGCAATCATCAGGCCACGAGTGCTGTTATTTTTCTCGGCTATTTATATATACTGGTCACTGGTGCATTTTGGGTACTCTATTTTGGCGGTTATTTTAAGCTTCTTAATAGATGGAAGGAAGTAATAGATAATCAGGGAATATACATTGTTGATTGAATCTTAATTAAATGTAACATTTGGTCACTTGTTTTCTTTATTCAAAATTCGGACAGAACTTATGGGATGACCTGATATATATATGGACACTGCGGACTATAGCAATCTGTCTGTTTTTATGGTTGGATTTCATGTCGGGAAATTTGCGTTCGAAAAACAAACACACAGCTGCCGACCAGATATATTTTTTTCACACATGTATTGAGCACTTTTTAATATAACTGTTTCCTGGTTTGTTTCAACTCTCACCATTAATCTTTTATGTATCATGTATAAGTCCCTGCTTTCATTTCAGAAAATACTTTACCCGTTCCAACACATTTACAATTCATTTCTTCTTCTTCTTCTTCTTCTTCTTCTTCTTCTTCTTCTTCTTCTTCTTCTTCTTCTTCTTCTTCTTCTTCTTCTTCTTCTCCTCCTCCTCCTCCTCATCCTCCTCCTCCTCGTCTTCTTCTTCTTCTTCTTCTTCTTCTTCTTCTTCTTCTTCTTCTTCTTCTTCTTCTTCTTCTTCTTCTTCTTCCTTTCTATTACACCTAACGTCGTGCGTTTTTATAATTTGTTTTTGAAAATAATAATACAGTGTTCTTTAGCTTAAAAATAAAATAAAATAAACCGTTAAGAGGTCATTTGATAAAAAATCGCCTGAGGATACCGTAAGGTTGAAACCAAGGCAGCGATTCAAATGACCTTATTTTTAAAGTTAAAAGCTCTACCTATTCTTTTTACTTTTTTTTCACACGTGTATTGAGCACTTTTTAATATAACTTTTGCCTGGTATGAATCAACTCTGACCATCAACCTTTTATGTATTTTTATATATATATATATATATATATATATATATATATATATATATATATATATATATATATATATATATATATATATATATATATATATATATATATATATATATATATATATATATATATATATGTGTGTGTGTATTCGTGTGTGTGCGTGTGTGTGTTCGCGCTTGCGCGTATCGCACGTATGACTGAGTTGGTGTGAGTAAAGCATAAAATACCCATATTGATGATTCTGTTTACCCGTGGCCGTTTCATTCTGGATTATTTTCCTATTCTTTCGCCGCATCACCCTAAGCCCTCTTCGGGCAATCTCGAATCTAAAGGCACGTCAACCAGTGAAAAGCCAATCCATCTCGCAATGCTTTGATTTAACTGGTCCGGAGTTACGACGCACGAAATGATTGAATATAAATGACCCCGCGAATTTGTTACTGCTTTGCACTTATACATATTCAAATAAAACTGGCCTCCTTACTGCCTCAGTGCTTACTTTAACGACATTTCTATACCAAAGATCTATTCCAGAGCGCCTCGCCGTTTGTTAATGTTTTGCCGGGATTTCGACAGATTCGTTGCTCCACGGTCATCTCCGTGGATATTACTAGAAAAGCAATTGATTAGCAGGCTATTCCTCTATTCTCTATCGTAGTGAATTCAAACGTCACTGGACGTTCACTTAATCTGCTTTTGCTCAGAACTCATATCAGTTCGTTGAATAATCTTTTGTCTTGCGTTTTCCAACAATATTAGATCATTGCAAGGAGTCTGTTCACGATTAGAAAGTTATAAACACAAATTCATACTCACAAAAAAGATTTATTAGTCAGTTTAATGAACTAAGTAACTAATAATAACAAAACAAAAGTCATTGAAACAAAGCAAGTTCAGTCGACCAATGATGACAATTCCAGAACAACGTAACTATAAACAATTTTTTCTATCCTCTGCCAGCCGCTATGATGGAGAAAGCATTACCTCGAACCGTCGCCAGTGAGACACGCTGCAAGAGCCACTCCGTTTCGTGAGGCCCGTTCGTTAATCGCGCCAATCCTCCGAAGGAACGCCATCGAACGAGGGCCAATAACCCCTGAAGTCTCCACTGCCACAGGAGTAAAAAAAAATCTATCAGCAAGAGAAGAATATTTAGCTATTTTTTTTTTATCTCTGCGTCTCGGGCGACGAACCCCGGCTCAACCGCGGACCTGATCAATTTACCGGCCGAAAATATATCCGCACATGTCAATTTAATTATCTTTATTGTTCTTAAGAACTGTTTCCGATCGTTCTACATCGTATTTTCTGTGAGAAGAATATTGTGGGGTTGTTTTCGACTGATTGTAATTTCTTTTTTTTTTTTTCTAATTTAAGTTAAAATCGGGAACAAATGACAAAGACAAGAGAATGCGGTGAGTGCTGGAGGGTTTCTCAATTCAAATATGTAAGCTTCTTAAAATTTTCCTTTACAACATGCTGTTTTGTGTTATTGTTTTGGCAAAGGACACATTTTCAAATTGCCAAATTCTGTCATTTTTCTTTTGCCTACGTCTCTTAAAGAAACTTCGTAAGGCAGTTTAGATATCGATTTTCAAACTTTGAGCAATCGCTTAAGTCGAAATGTCGGTTTATTCTCCAGGAAGGCAAGCATTGAGGTCGGAATGTCACCCAGAACGTCGTTGATAGTTTAGGCGAAAAACACCCATGAAATCTGACAAACATTCTTTTGACCGTCCGAAGAGCTATGGAACGATCCAAATAAACCTTCGGTATGTCGCCCAGAACGTGGTTGAGGGTTTAGGTTAGAAACACACTGACGAAATCTGTCAAACACTCTTTTAACCGTCGGAAGAACTAGGGAAAGATCCACATATACCTTTAGAATGTCGCCCAGAAAGTGGCTGATCGACCAGATTAAAAACACTGACGAAATCTGACAAACACTTTTTTGACCTGCTGAATATATAGGGAATGATCCGAATAAACATTCTGAATGTTTCCCAAAATTTTGTTGATCGTTTAGATTAAAAACACCCTGACGAAATCTGTGACATTTTTTTTTTGATCGTGAAAAAATCTAGTGAAAGATCCAAATAAACATTCTGAATGTCAGCCAGAACGTGGTTGATTGTTTAGATTAAAAATACCCTGACGAAATCTGTGAAACGCTCTTTTGACCATCCGAAGAGCTAGGGAACGATGCAAATAAAAATTCTGAATGATTTTGTTGCAGTTCCAACGCTGAATACTTTCCTAAATATGTCGCAAGTGCAACTTTTCATCCTCGATATGTGTGACATTCATTTGAGGAAAAAAAAACACTATACAACTGAACGAAGCAAGCTTTAAATCGGGAACACATCTGAAATCGGCGCCAAAACAAAACGCCAGTGTCAAGTTGCGATAATTTCATATTCATAATGAAAATCGGGCATAAACTATTGTAATGATCTGATATTTAACAAAACTTTGGAGGCTTATCGTTCATAATGAGAAAAGCAGAATAACAGAATAAATAAACGCAACTAGAAGGCTGGGAATTAACAATTCCACCCTATTTTATTGCTTTTATTTATGTATTTTTGTCTGTGACTCTTGTGAAAATAAAGAACCTTTTGTCAGATATGAGGAGAATTCGGTGGGTAAAGTAGGATCTCTCGTTTTTGTAGAGCCATGCAACGAGAGAGACTATTCTGATTTTAAAACCTCGGAGAATGGTAATGGTAATAACAGTAGACATACCGGATAATTGTAGATAATCTAAGCAAAATCGAATATACAAAATAATTTATATACGAAATGGAATAAGACCATATTTTCACTTTTCTGGATATAATGCTACCGAAAATCATCTAATAAAAATGATCTCATGAATTTCTATTCTCATTATAACAACAAAATAAAATCCGGAATAATCATTGGATTCTACTTAAGAGCACTATGAATTTGCAGCCCTCAATATTTACACGAAGAACATAATATCCCAATACATATTCTCCCCACTTATATATATATATATATATATATATATATATATGTATATATAAAGCATATCACAATCAACTCAAAGATAATAACATCTCCCTACTAATACCTGAAATAATCTGCCGTCTCATCACTAGTCAATGTAATTTACATTTAAAAATAATTTTTATAAACAAAAATTTGGGTTACCAATGGGATCTCCCCTAAGTGAAGTGTTGGCCTGTATTTTATTAGAATTTCTCAACTCTGATCTTTTCCAAAATATTTTAATTAAACAATCAACATAATTCCTATATATTGATGATGCTCTATTAATATATATCTCCGTGTTTCTGATTTAACTAACCCTGTAGATAAACTAAACAACAGTCGAACAGATAATAGAATTTATGTACGTAATAGAATAAAGCCATATTTTATCTTTCCTGGATATCATGCTACACCGCATTAACAGCAACCTAAAACTTAGTGTCCACCGAAAACCATCTAATAAAAATGACCTCATAAATTTCTATTTGGCGCCATACATGGCATCCATATTAGGCTATTTAAGAACATGAATCGAGTTTTCAGGTTCATGATTTGCTTTTGTAGCGATTTGTGGTATTGGGCGAAACTACTTAAGCACAGACTCTTCTATGTTCCATTTTATTTATTTCTTTACCTAATCGGCTATAGGTCACTTCGATTTGGTGTAATAGTTACCAAGCTTATTACCTAGACCTATTAAATACAACTGAGTAGTGAGTTCGATCCTCAACGAATGTTCCATACTTTCGGCCTTATGACACATCTAAGCTACGCTTAGTAAAATAAGGGGCAATTCGACGTTGTGTAGCGGTAATCAGGCTTGTCTCGCTAAATCAATTACGACGAATTTGTGAGTTCGATCTTCACTAGGTTATCCTTAATCTCGACCTTGTGCCGCAACTGATCTATACTTAGTAAATGACTATGCTAAATTTGTTAAAACTGATCGTGGGAAACTGCTGGATATCTGAAGAAAAGGCGTGACATTTCATGGATATTGAAACCTGGGGATCGCTACGACTTTCAAAGTACGATATTCATCCTCACCAGGTGGCCTGTATCCATTCGAATCGATTCAGTAACAACAGGCAACAATAATTTTTCGAGGGACATTCAAAACGTTAGTGTAAAATGTCATTAAACGTAAACATTTTTAAGAAAGAGCTTTATCTTTCCAAATTGCCTCAACCAACCAATCAGCGATTTATAGAATCCCTAAAATGATGCCAGCCATTTATAGAACCCCTCAAACACTGAATATCCTGATACAGTAACCACACCAAAGGAAAATTCTTACGTAATTAATGCTTTCGAAAAACTTTTTAAATTTCGGAAATAATAAAAATCTGAAGGAGGATGTCTATTTCCTTTCGGAATTCTCGAGGTCGTCTCCTATATTGCAATCAAAGCACGCACATTCCTACGTATTCCATGGGCGAGACGTAAGTTCCAATCGAACAGCTTATTTCTCTGAACCACTGCTCTGTGGAACAGACTCCCAAGAGGATGTTACCCTGATCACTACGATCTTAATCTGTTCAAGTCTCGAGCTGTCCCCCTCCTATCCATATAAACTGCCCTTTAATGTAAGCCTCTCCATCGAGTAGCCCTAGAGCCTGGTACAGGGCGAACCTTTCTGTAAAACGAAAAATAAATGAGCAGTGGTATTGGTTTGGTTAAAGAGCATTTTTTTATGTAGATTTATACGCTGATTCTATGCTACATCTTTGGTTAATTCTCTCAATACACTTTTGGAATAAACAGATCGTATCTTTTCTCCTTCAAAAACAGCAAAATTTCCTCAGCATCTGAGAAAACACTCTTATAAAAGCTATATCTACTTGTTGGCTATTTTTGCATATGGTGGCTTCCTTACTTTGCTCGATTCAGCAGCAACAACAGAATTAATTAGCAGGGTATAATCGGAAGTCCCAGAGGTCATAAAACCGCTCGCCAAACTCTATTCGGCCTCTTTTCTATTTCTCACTTTCAGCGGTAGCAATCTTCAAGCCCAGCTCGAAGGGCTACATACAACCTTCGCTACAGAAGACGAGGCCTGTCTTGACAACTTGACGCTTGATTTCTCGTTCCTCCCGCGGGATAATTCTCCCTTCGAAACATCCACCAAAAGAAAACTATTCACAACACTTCCTGCAAAAGACAATGCCTGTCCTATCACTTTCACAGTCGGATTTCTCGTTCCTCTAGTGGAGAAATCTTTCTTAACAAAATTCTTAACTTGTAAACTGCATTTCCTTCCCACAAAATACTATTTCGTATTCTCTTTACAACCAGAAATCCATCCTGATGGTGTGTCGCTTTGACGTTGTAGTATGTCTTTCCTCCTTCAACAACCCTCAGAGCAATGTGGGCGGGGGCTTAGGCCCTTAGCAGGTCCAATGAAGCTCAACAGATCTATGGGGTAGGAGCCAGACGAAAGACACACCCTAGTCCTCTATTTTGCTGGTTGTGCTGTAACCTAACAACCTACTCACTTAAAAACTAACTTGTTACAGAAACCTCAACGATATCTTCAAGCAACAACATGGCCAAGGAAGAGTCCTCCAAAGTGGAGCGTATGATGCGTGCTGGTGAAAATCCCCGTGGAAGGCAGCCGCACGAAGAGGATCGCCCGGAATAGCGTCCGTTGGACAGGTGTTGTTCCCCAAGATATTAAGTGGCAAAATGAATGATTACAACCAGAAATAAAAGCTGTTGAACATTTAATTTTAAGCTTTGTTTTTTTTTGTCTATTCCTCTCACACTGCTAAGCAAAAGTACACTGAGTACATTTTACTTTGTCTACCTTTGGGTAGTTATTGATTTAAATTAGCTCTATTTTAAGGATCAAACTGATCACGCCAAGTTGCATCATCGGGTAAAGTTGAATCTCCAGATAAAGCCAAGTTGAATCTCCAGGCAAATTGGGCCCCTGAAAGCCTTTGGAATTTTGATACCCTTTGTTTAAAATGCCACATGAAAGCTTTGTACTTTTCTGTTGATGATTTTGATAGTAGGTTTTGTATCAAAATGAATATGAAATTTGCTAAACATTTGTATTCCAGATAAAAATGTGTGGGTTGAACCAACTGAAATGTCTTTTTTGTTAGCTACTTCTTCTGCAATTAATTGCCAGTCGGCCTCAATTAAACCTCGGACGGTATCGATTTTTTGTCACAAACTGATATTGATGAGCTACCGATCTGTTTGTCATTTCCAATTCTGTCTCATCTTTCTTTGAAACGACTTATCCATTTTTAAATTGGTTTTTTTTTTTGAAGAATTATCTCCATAAATTTTCCCTTTGCATCAATAATGTCCTTAAACTTTCAACCAAGTTTTACCATAAATCTGATCATATTTCTTCTTTAAATTTCGACAGGATTGTTGTTTTAGAAGTGTTGTAAATTTCAGTATGTTATCTTGAAATGTTTCCGGTTCATACCAGTGAGTCTGAGTTTATTTGTCCGCAGACAATTTACAAAATGTTTGCATAGTTTTCTGATTGTTGAGTTTTATCTGAATTTTTATTTTTATTTATTTATTAACTTTTTCTTGCTTTTATTTTGGGTTTCTATTTCTTTTTTCCTCATTATTTCTTTTGTCTTAATGGCATTTTCCACAAATGTTTTCAATGTCCCATGACCTTAATAATTATTGGTGTGCGTCATCAACGCGGAAAATCGAAACGATGAACTGAGTTCAAACTCCATCCTCGTCCGTAGCATGGATACCGTTGGGATATCAAAAGGTACGCAGATATTGGACACTTTACATTCAAACAGGTACCGGAAACCATGAAAATGGTTCGGAACTGGAAAAATGAGACTTGAATAAAGAATTTAATTTATCTTTATATAAATGATATATTGCTGTCCGAAGAAATTCAGTAACACACACACACACACATACACACACATATATATATATATATTTTAGAATTGGACATAGTCCGACAATTTATTTAGACATTTATATTATGTTTAACGTTCTTTTTATAGATACAAGTATTTAAGCAAATGCTCTGTTTTATAATAACATTTACCGGCCTGAATGTCCGAGAAATTTTCATAGAAAATTTTCGCTCTCCGACAGGAATCGAACCTGTATCCTATACGGAACCATCATTTCGCGTGATGTGCCTTAACCGTTCGGCCACAGATGAGCGTCTGGTTAAAGATAGTAAAATCGACCTTGCTAACCAGTATATAATACTGGTTATTATAAAACAGAGCATTTGCTTAAATACTTGTATCTATAAAAAGAACGTTAAACATAATATAAATGTCTTTAAATATATATATATATATATATATATATATATATATATATATGTTTCCTCTATCTTAAAACAACTTGAAAGAGGCCGTTTGACCAACACAGTAATGTATGGATTACCTGAAGTGCATAAATCTGACGTTCCACCCAGACATAATTTATCAATGATAGGATCTATACAGCACGAACTGCTCCAACCGGTAACTAAATCTTTTTTCAATCAATAACATTTCTCATTCTTTTCAGATTTCGTCAGAAAATAAACTGATGCTGTCATTTCAGATTGTTAGTCTATACACAAATGTGTCTCTTCAGGACAGCATATATATATATATATATATATATATATATATATATATATATATATATATATATATATATATATATATATATATATATATATATATATATATATATATGTTCTGATGCTCTTTATAGATGTAATTTGCCTCCCTCTAGAATTTCTGAAAACGTGTTTTTCGAATGCATGCATATGGCGACTGAACGTGTCAAGTTTAGTTTCGACAATATTATGTACGCCCAAACAGACGAGGTTTCAATGACCCCCATACTTGCTAATATTTTCATAGAATTTCATGAGGGGCTTTTGTCTGAAAAGTTCCGTAAACCGTGCGTTTCTTTTCGGTACGTTGACGACAACTTTTCCACTTTTGATTCTGCTAGCGACGCCACTGTCTTTTTTGTAGAACTCAATTTTCTCCATCCATCCCTTCAATTTACTATGGGTATTGAGAGTATTGGTATGTTGCCCTTTTTAAATGTTCTTGTAGAACGTAAGGATGGTGATTTTGTCACCATTAGCTTTCGAGAATACTACGTTCTCAGATTTGTGGTTTTGTTTCTATCTGAAAATAACGTCAGCATTTTTAAAATCAAAATTATGGTTGAATTTATTCCTAGGTAATTTTGATTTTCAAAATGCTATGCTTATAAAAAAAGAAAATAACTCACTCAGATGGAAAATTCTAGAGAGTGCCGCCATAGAACATGACCCAAATATTAATCTACGGCCTGGCTTTTTCCCTATTTCATCTTTCTTAACAAAATTACTTCTCTCACAAACGAACGTACACAACAATATCGTAAAATCAAAAGAAAATAGTTGAATCCGTCAACACAGATATAATATTCCCCACACGTGACATTAACTGACGTTATTTTAATATAACAATATGAAAATACCGTTCCCTACATTCCGGTTAACACTCTGTCTTTTGTTTTTATTCATTCCTTGTTTAATTAAATTCATTTCGTTTTTTGCTTGAAGAAAGTCCACATTGGACGAAACGCGTCAGCAATTAATAGTGTTTTCCTATTGTCATATATATATATATATATATATATATATATATATATATATAGGTAACTATACTCGTGTCGAAAAACCTTCGAACTCTTGATTTAACAATAGCCAAATCAATCTCGAAGGGAAAAAATGGTTTTAAAAAAGAAAGAGCCAGGAACATGGAAGTCTGTCGAAAATAATCACACAGATACAGGTTCAAGGCCCAAAGAAAAAACCCCGATACGAGTAAACAACTAACTAAATAGCTCAATACAAACGTAGAGCAAACCTAGTCAAACCTAATGAGCCAGACAATCCTACCAAGGTTTCACTTAGGCAGATCGTCAGGGTCGGCTGGCTCCCTATATATATATTAAACTACTAGTAATACTCGGTTGGAAAAAGCTTAATATGAAGATCCGTTTAGGTGAAACCTTGGTAGGTTGTTCCTGGCTCATTAGGATCTATTCGATTTATATATATATATATATATACATGTGTATATATAGATATGATACAAAATGAAAGATAATTAAGACGCGTTTCGCCACATGAGAAAATATGTGTTCTGTTTAACTTCTTCAATTTGATAAAAAATGAAAGGTAAAAACATTCTTTTCTATATTCATATGGTGAAATAAATGTCTTTGGATATGTGAGGACAAGTGCGCACCGTAGATCAAATTTATTGGTCCAGTTTATCACCTCATAATTTCGGCCTGAAGAGATTGCGTCTGTTGGGCTTGTTTGTTTTATCTGTCTCTATATTAGACCTATTTGGTATTGTTGGATATTAAATCAGTGACTTTAAATTTATACAGATGCATACATACCGGCCAGGTTTAAGCTGTAGCCGCAGCGAGAAAACTTGCGGGGTCAAGCCAAAACATCAACTACGAGACAACAATAGTACAAACTATAAACACGCATGTTCAGAAGGCAGTGTGATAAAACCTGAGGATGTGGTTTGGCGAAAGTACAGAAAATGTTTGACTTAACCCCGCATTTTTTATAATGGACGCTATTAAAATCATAGTAAAATATTGTAATCACCACAAAATATTTAAATAATAATTAATAGTAATTATAACAATAATAATAATAATTATTATTATTATTATTATTATTATTAGTAGTAGTAGTAGTAGTAGTAGTGTTAAATGATTAATTTAGCAGACTCATATTTTTTTAGCGAAGTGTATCTCTGCTAGGACTTCCTGAAGTTGACCTTAAGGGTCAGATACAGGATAAAACAAAGGAAGTCTATTTAGATTGGCTTAGCTTTCGTGGGACTGATAGATACAAAGATGGGTTTTTTGGGGGAGTTGTGTCTAAACCCTTATACAATGTAGACGTGATACTTGCTCCCCAGTGGGATGAGAGAGCGACCCCACTGGCTATTTAGAGATGTATACGTCGAAGTTAATAAACTACCTAAGTTAAAATTACCTGTGTTGATGTTCTTTCATCTGTAAACAAAAACAACTAGAGATCAGCGGCCGGAAGATGACAAAGAAGGAGAAGTTACAACATATGAGTGAATCGGTGCCCTCACCCATGTCCACAGCCGCTATGGGGCTAGACAAAGGTAGTAGCTTTAATAGTTACGCTGTCAGTAGTTCTTGGGAGCACTAGAGATGATTATGAAGAATGATCACTATGTATTGCTTTAGAGACTCGTCTAAACCAGGTCTGCAACTACCTTTCTGAGTTTAGTTTACACGTTGCCTATTCCTACATTTTTACTCTAGTGCAAATGAATCCTATTTTTAATTAATGGCCATGTCTACAATCTTTTACTCTCATAACATATGTCTACCGTCTTGACACGAAGGCAAACCGGTCTAACACTACAGGCAACATGTTCGAGGTCACCTCCCTTCTTCTTAAGGTCCCGTGTCCCTTCAGGGCTTTGGCGATCATTGCTCTCCACAATTTCCTGTTCTTTGCAGTACTTAATAAATTTTGTCTTCCTGTTATTTCTCCGAAACCCTATTTCGCCATCCATTTACACAAGCTCAACCTTCTTCTTTTATGTGCCGTGGCCCTCCAGGACGTTGGCGATCATGGCTCTCCACAATTTCCTGTTCTTTGTAGTAATTAATAAATTGTGTCTTTTTGTTATGTTTCCTAAATCCTGTGCCGCCATCCATTTATACAAGCTCATTCTTCTTTTATGTGCCGTGGCCCTCCAGGACGTTGGTGATCATGGCTCTCCACAATTTCCTGTTCTTTGTAGTACTTAATAAATTGTGTCTTTTTATTATTTCTCCGAAACCCTATTCCGCCATCCATTTATTCCAGCTCATTTTGTACCTGCTGCCTTGCGAGTATTAGATTTTCCTGTTCCTCCTTCCTCATAACGTGCCCTAGAAATTTCAACTGCCCCTTCCTGATGTTAAGTATAAGTTTCCTTTTTGTGCCCATTTTCTTTAAACTTTCGTTGTTGCTCACATAATCAATCCTTGATATCCTCATCGCCCTTGTGTATAAATAGATTTTTTGTTGCTTTATGTCTTCTTCGTTTTTGAGGAAATTGTCCATCACTGACTACCATATAGAAGGACAGATATCCCGTAATAATTTAGAACTCATTTTCTTGTTTCTAGCATTTTTTTTCTTTTTACTCTGCTTAGCATTTGAGATGTATCTTTGATCATCTCACTACGTCTCTGGAACGCAATGTCGTACATTCAGTGTCCTGTTAAAACATTTCCCAGATATTTACATTTTTGTTTGCTTTTGGGATTTCCGATTTGTAATTCGCACGTTGGATATATCCATTTGCTAACAACCATGAATTCAGTCTTCTTGTAGTTGATGATTAATACTTTCTTATCGCTTCCTTTCACTGCTTTTATAGGAGCCAATCAAAATAGTCTTCCTTTGTTTTGTCTTGCATCTGACCTTTAAGGTCAGCCTCAGGATATTTTATAATTTCATTTCCGTGCCTGTTATCAATACTGTGTTATCTGCATATCTTATGTTGTTAATGAATCCTGGTAGGATTACTATTTCTCTTCACATCGGTTGCATAACTCCAGTGAGAAGACCTTTCCTTGTCTTAAACACATTCTTTTTAAACGTTAAAAACCGCTTGATTCCATTGGTAAAGTTGAATTAAAAGGAACGAAAACTTGTAATTCCAACGGTTAATTTATTATTAAAACAAATATATTTTGGAAAGCTTTTGCAATCCTTGATAACTCTTGAGAAATAAATAAAATATTTCATTTATTTCTCAAGGGTGATCAAGGATTGCAAAAGCTTTCCGTATGTTTTAACAATAAGTTATCCGTTGGAATTACAAGTTTTCATTCTTTTTTCTTTATTTTTTACAACATGGTTCATGCTTTACAAAGCCCGGAGCAACTCGACGTAGAGGGCCACGTTTAAAGTCCATTTGTGTATATACAAGTGAAAGGTAACGGTTAAACCGAGCCTTGAACATAAGATTGTACTGATCTGGGAAAGCCCCCCCCCCCCGGTTGGGAATCAGTTTCACCGGCCCGTCGTTTACGGGACGAAGCTACTCAAGTGAAACTTACGTCTCACCGATGGAATACAGAAAGAATGTGAAGGATTTGCTACTATGTAAGTGTCATGGTGTGTTCTTACTGAGAAGATTTGACTTGACGGGAACATGGAATGTACTTCATCCGGGCACTTTCCCTGGAAGTAGAGGGAGATCACTTAGAGGCTTGCCACATCCGTGCTGTCGGAGGAAGGTTGAGCAGTGGAGAATAGTTCGTCACCCACAACGGCTCGGAGAGGATTTTAAACTCTATCAAGTCGGGAGAATGAGGTCAAGGCAGTTCTCGCCCAAATATGATTACAGTGCTGCATTTTGGTCTAATCTGGCCCTTCTAAACGTAGAAGGTAGCAGGAGGAGTCAGGTACTTCCTGGACCGGTACCATTTTACTTGCAACATTGGCAATGGATTGTATGTACGAGTTCCACTTTAATTCGGGTGTGAGTTTATGGTCCAACAGTCTTTCAAGGCACGGTGTTTTCCCGAGAGGATTTCCGTTCATCCTGATTGGTGTTAGTTCGGGTTCAGATCGGCAATGATGGAATATAACTAGCGTGGACTTCGAGGCACTGAATGTAATCCGCCTGTTTTTAACCGAATAGGTAGTTTGTGAGAGATTGGAAGACTGTTTAGTCGCCAATCTCTGACCATCGAGAGTTTCGGAGGGACGCCTCAGTTGAATAGGACTGGTCATTGATAACTAACTTTAGGTACCTACCTGTCAGGAAGGATTTTACGATCGAGAAGGCCCTTCCAGTGATTACATCTGTAGAGATTGTGTAGTATGCCCTTGTGCCACACCTTCTCGAAGGCCTTTAAGATATCTAGTGATACGTTCCTCAAAGTGTTTTTGCCGTCAAGAGACACACTGGCTCTGTGAGTGATGGCAGTTAGGACGTCGGTAGTGGATCGGGTTGACCGAAACCCATACTACTCGTCGCTGAAAAGTTTGTTCCTTTCTACGTGCTTGACAACCTTCTTATTGATTACCGCCTCAAAATACTTGATTGATGAGAAGACTGACGGGTCCGTACCAAATAAAAATATACCAGAAATGGAACGAATATATCGGAGAACTCTTCCACGATGAGAGAGGAAAAAACGGCAATACACAGAGATATCGACGGACCGGAAATATTAAAATCTGCAGTGGAATCAGCTTTTTTATAACTATAAAAAAATTACCAAATCCAAATCCAAATTTGAAGTCTTTGCTAGTAAGAGGCATTTGACGAATGAAAGCAATTGAAGAATCTGCAATATTTCAGTTTCAGTCATTTTCCAATCCCCCTAATGTAGGTTCCACGGGCTTTTATTCAATAAATACTTTGTTAATTTTTCTGTCGACATCTACTAGGTTTCAAGGTTTCATCATTTTACAGTTGATTTGACTAGATATAACCGTAAGTTCTATGCTAAGAGTTTCTTCTCTCACACTTCTCGCTTTCTTTAACATTCTTTAGTTACTTTTTAGTTTGTCTATATACCTGTGCAATTACCATCCAACTCTCCTTTCGCCACTGTCAAGCAAGCTGTACATGAAGATCTTAGGTATTCTGTCTTCCTTCTTATATATATATATATATATATACACTATAGGAAAATATTTGGGTTTACTCCGCATTTCTTACAGAAACACATTAAAATTATATATTTTTGCATTTTTTTAAAGTTGAAAATAGAATTTCTGTCACGACTGTATATTTGTTTTTATTTTCACAAATAAGCACTTGACAATAAAATATTTTCATACAACAGCATCATATTTTGTTTTGGGCAACCATCACGAAGACGAAAACAAATTTGTAATTTTTGATAGGAAGAGGTGCTTGGAGAACGACTGAAAAGAAAGACTGATCAAAGTCAACACCCTCTAGTTACTGAAATTTTATCTTTTACTTAAAAAAATATAAAGATATCTAATTTTCAGGTATTTATTTTAAACTTTTGCCAGTAGGATATATCTACCTATTATTTCATTTGACTTTCAGGCAGAATATTTTCTGGACATTGTTTGGAAAGTTTTCATTCAAATAAAAGTGTAAAATCTTATGTCCGAGATAAACATTAGA
>OZ038518.1:23394137-23404137 GCA_964036315.1 Acanthosepion esculentum | reverse complement strand
GATAAAAAATCGAAAGAAATATCAAATGAAATGAAAGCGATTCCTTTGAAGAAAGATAGGAAAACTATAAAATAGAATGATTGAAATGTAGAAAAATTCAGAAAGAAATGCGTCGTCAGGAAAATTTCAGAGATTAAAAAATAATCGAAATTTCAATTCGTCCAACAATGCAGAAAATAATGCAATAAAATAGAAAATACATTCAATTAACAAAAGCTGTCAAAATTCATTAGTTAACGTTTTTAGCTCTTTTGCCAATTAAAGTCTCCACGCTTATTAGCATTATAATAATTATCATTACAAATCTTATTAAAATTCAACTGCCGGCTATTTAAGTTCTTTAACCGCAGGCAATGAGACTTTCTCTATTTTTCATTTCCTCTGCCATTTTCTAGGCTTTCAAATGTATTACTATTTAAAATAGTTGTACTTTGGTCGTCTTCCTCTTGTTCTTCCTTTTTTTCTTTATTTCTGTTTTGCTATCGGTCTTTCTTTTTGTAAAAAAACAATAAAAAAACATTATATTTTCTTTTTCTCTTCCTTTGTGTCGGAGTCTATTTCGCCATATTTACTTTCTATTTTCTCCATCGTTCGACAAGTTTCCGTGATATTTTTCGTTCATACATTTTTCGTCTTTTCGGTTTTTCTTTGTTTCTTTCAAAAATTCAACTATATTGTAATCTTTCTTTTATTTTAAACATTTCTATCAAATCGTCTGTCATGCGTATTCTTTCTTTCTCTTTTTCTTTCTCTCTCTAGTTCTTTCTTTCTTTGTTTTTCTTTCTTTCTTTCTTCCTTTCATAAATTCCATCATATTCTTTTCATTCTAATGATATCCAACAAATTGTCAATCATGCATATACTTTCTTTCCTGCATCTTTCTTTCTTTCTTTCAAAAAAGTCAACTTATTCATTTCATTTTTTCACTCTCAAAATTTCCATCAGGTTTTCAATCATGCAAATTCTTCACTTTCCTTCGTTCTTTCCTTCATTCTTTCCTTCTTTCCTTCCTTCGTTCTTTTAATCTCTTTATTTCTTTCTTTTTTTAATAAATTCTATCAGATTCTTCTTTGCCTTCCATCCTAAATATTTCATATTCATTCTTTTTCCTTCTTTCCTTCGTTCCTTCTTTCCTTCCTTCCTTGTTTCATTCTTTATTTCTTTCTCTGTCTCTGTTTCTTTCTTTCATAAATTCTATAAGATTTTTCTTTCTTTCCTGAAGATTTCCATGAAATTGTCTGCCATGCATATTCTTTCTTTCTTTCTTTCTTTCTTTCTTTCTTTCTTTCTTTCTTTCTTTCTTTCTTTCTTGCTTTCTTTCTTTCTAGTTAAATTCTATCATATTTTCTTTTTTACTTTTTTCTTCAATTATTTGAAAAGTAACCCAATATTTTCTTTTTCTTTCTTTCCTTCGAAAAATTTATATTATATTACATACCTTATTTTTCATTATGTTTGTTTGTTTCTTTCTTTTTCATTAGTTCATTTTTGAGCTCACTCTTTCTTTCATCGTTCTTTCTTTCGTTCTTTCTTTCTTTTTCATTAGTTCATTTTTGAGCTCACTCTTTCTTTCATCGTTCTTTCTTTCGTTCTTTCTTTCTTTTTCATTAGTTCATTTTTGAGCTCACTCTTTCTTTCATCGTTCTTTCTTTCTCTCTTTCTTTCTTTTTCATTAGTTCATTTTTGAGCTCACTCTTTTTTTCATCGTTCTTTCTTTCTTTTTCATTAGTTCATTTATGAGCTCACTCTTTCTTTCATCGTTCTTTCTTTCTTCTCTCTTTCTTTCCTTCGTATTTTCCTCTTAGTTATACCCCTCTTTCCTTTCTTTTCAAAACATCTCCTTCATAGTTTCCTTTCTCTCTGGTTTTCCTTTCTTTAATGCAAAATGTCTACGTCATTTGCATTCCTTCAAATCCACTGTTATTCCCATCTTATTTCTCGCCATATTCTTTTTTTTCTTGTTGTTATTCTGCCCTTATACAGTTTTTTTTCTCTCTTTTCCTCTTAAAAGTTCGTATCTGTCTTTTCCTCAGACATTTTCTTTTTGTCTAAGCTTTTTCCTACTTAGGCCCCCATCCCTACAATTCTCTTTCGTAAACTTCTTTTAATTCAGTTTCATTGTCTTATCAGATATTCTCTATCACCCACGATTAATTACTGTATCGCTCCTAATAAATGATGCAACTGTTTCCTTTACAAATCTTTTCATATTTTCTCTTTTACTGTCGCACTTTTCCTCGTTGTTTCCCGTTTAAAAGTCGACTTCTTGCTTCTAACAACTCCAGGCTTATTTCTATCTGTATACGTTGTTATCCTTATCATCTTTGATTTCTTTTTGGCTCGCCTTTCATATTTGCTCTGCCACAAGTTTTTTTTTGTATTCCTCCTCTGAATATGAATAATCAGCAAAGCATAATTGGCTGTCGCTTTTGTAATATCTCTAATTTCATAATTTCTATACATTATATGTCTGTTCTCTTAGATTTCTCGTGCTATCATTTTAAACTTTTTTTTTCTTTTAGCTTTCGATATTTTTCCCGCCTTTCTTTCTATTCTTTTCTCTCTACACACTCATCGTTTTTTTGTTTGTCTTTTGGTCATGAATTTAAAATGAGATTTTAATTCAAATTCTTTTATTTCTTCTCCTTTCACTTTTATTTCAAATCCACCTCCCTGTGCTCTATCGAGGTTCAAAGAAAAGAGAATAGACACACATTGATCTCCAGGGAAACAAATCTTCGTTTAAAATCAAATAATTAAACATCTCTAAACTCCTCTTTTTTTTTGTTACGAGCTAAGCAAGTCATTTAAATATCTTTTTTTCTGAGTTAACTCTTTTCAGTCAGTGGGAATTAATATCACTAGTCTTCAGACGCCTCTGAAAATTCACCCCAAAATAAAAATTCACCCCAAAATAAAAATTCACTTCCAAATAAAAATAATCTATATATACTAAAATTGGCACCAAATTCTTCCTGAGTCCCTTCCATTACATTCCGATTGAGTTGACCTTTGCAATCGCCCCAAATGTAGGCGATAAGTGTGCGTTTTTTTATAAGTGTTGAGTCTACATTCGCGCTCACCCCAATAACCAAATCAGAAATAGATTTTATTCTATTTTTAAATTGTAAAAAATTCCTCACCCTAACCCTAATCATATTCCGTGCTAAAAAAATTATAAAAAAAACAAATTTTTATTTGAAGTTTATAATATAAAAAGAGTGCCAAAAATTGGATACCAAACAAAAACAAATTGATTTACAATTTATAATTTCTTGGGGTGAATTAATATTTAATAAGTAACTTTACGATAGGTATCTTTACATTATTTGAAATGAATTAAGAGAAATTATCATATTAGACTAATTTATTATCCATTAAGGCGGGCTTAAATGTAAATTTAAATATCTAGGTTCTATCAAAGGTGAGAAAGTGCAACACTGAAATCCGAAGTCGCACTGGGATAGGCAAATATGCCTTCCAAAAGCTCACCCAAGTATTAAGAAACAGGAAAATTTCATTAAAAAAGAGTTCTGAAATGCAATATCAGGCATATGGCATCGAATGATGGACAATCTTCTTATCCCGTTCCCACCCTTTCACCGTTAAAACTGTTAAATGTAGACGTCTCTTCTACTCCAATAGCTTCATATCTCGCACCTCACGCCTGTGGAACTCCCTTCCTCATTCCTGTTCCCCTGATGACTATGATCTCCAGCTATTCAAGTGTAACATCAATCGACATCTCCAGTTGCCTTGATCTATCCTCTATCCTTCTCCACATCCTTTCCTCTAACACTCCTATCTGCTCTCGCTCCAAATCCTCTGTAACCCCCTGCGTGCTAGTGGCTTACAGCCTTGCCTGGGGTGAGAATCTTAAAAAAAAAAAGATAAAGAGAAACTTGAGGCAGCAGAAATATGGTTCTACAGAAAGATGCTGAGGATACCATAGACCGAAAATTGTGAGCAACGACGACGTTTTCGTGGAAATGGAAACAAGTATAAACTTATATTTAATATCAGGAAGAAACGAGTACTGATACACAAAAAGTGCTATAAGTTCCCCAAACAACACTCTTCAGGTTTTGAACGGTGTTAAATTGTTCTTCCTCTAGATAGGTTGCCAGCCAAGGCTATAGGACCAAGTCAATCCTGCTATTTACTCATGGCTAGGGGAGGACATGCGTTGGATTCATATCTTTCCAAACGGTATTAGCATCAAAATCGATTTGAATTCGAACTAGCCTCTCCGATTACTCAATCCTAGCCGCTATTACTCAACTAAATTCTCTACGGACATTATATATAAAAAATGAATACAAGAAAGACTATATACCATTTATTCAGTATTTCTGTCCCTCGTGTCTCTAACAACCACTGTGAATCAGATAATAAATGATACTTGTTTTGCTGTTTCCACGTTCTCCTGTTTCTCATTTTCTACAAGTATTTCTTTATGTATAAATGTTAGGGGTTTATATTTGTTTACACTGTGATAGAACTCCCTTAAACCTTCGTCGTTGCACAAATGTTCGGTCTATGCTACTCTCTGCTTTCTTCTGTAGAACTAGATTTCAGTTGCTTTAAGTCTCTTCTCATTCTGTGAGGTGATTGTCCAGCAGTCACTGCCATATAGGAGGACTGATATTACGTAAGAGATCAGTTTTCTTATCTTTGTTTCTCTTGCTTCAAGTCTCTTATTCATCTGTGAGGAGATTGTCCAGCATTCACTGCCATATAGGAGGACTGGTATTACATAACAGTTCAGTACTCTTTTCTTTGTTTCTCTTGCTTCAAATCTCTTCTTCATATGTGAGGAGATTGTCCAGCCATCACTGCCATATATGAGGACTGACATTACGTAACACTTCAGTACTCTTTTCATTTTTCCATTTGCTTCAAGTCTTTCTTCATCTGTGAGGAGATTGTCCAGCATTCACTGCAATATAGGAGGACTGATATTTCGTAACACATCAGTACGCTTTTCTTTGTTTCTCTTGCTTCAAGTCTCTTCTTCATCTGTGAGGAGATTGTCCAGCATTCACAGCCATATAGGAGGACTGATATTACGTAACAGTTCAGTACACTTTTCTTTGTTTCTCTTGCTTCAAATCTCTTCTTCATATGTGAGGAGATTGTCCAGTATTCACTGCCATATAGGAGGACTGATATTACGTAACAGTTCAGTACTCTTTTCTTTGTTTCTCTTGCTTCAAGTCTCGTCATCATATGTGAGGAGATTGTCCAGCATTCACTGCCATATAGGATGACTGATATTACGTAACACTTCAGTACTCTTTTCTTTGTTTCTCTTGCTTTAAGTCTCTTCTTCATCTGTGAGGAGATTGTTCAGCATTCACTGCCATATAGGAGGACTGATATTACGTAACAGTTCGGTACTCTTTTCTTTGTTTCTCTTGCTTCAAGTCTCTTCTTCATCTGTGAGGAGATTGTCCAGCATTCACTGCCATATAGGAGGACTGATATTACATAACAGTTCAGTAAACTTTTCTTTGTTTCTCTTGCTTCAAGTCTCTTCTTCATCTACGAGGAGATTGTCCAACATTCACTGCCATATTGGAGAACTGATATTACGTAACAGTTCAGTACACTTTTCTTTGTTTCTCTTGCTTTAAGTCTCTTCATCTGTAAGGAGATTCCCTGCATCTAATGACATATGGGAGGACTGATATTACATAACATTTCAGTACTCTTTTCTTTGATTCTGTTGCTTTAAGTCTCTTCATCTGTAAGGAGATTCCCTGCATCCAATGACATATTGGAGGACAGATATTACGTAACAGTCCAGTACTCTTTTCTTTGATTCTGTTGCTTTAAGTCTCTTCATCTGTAAGGAGATTCCCTGCATTCAATGACATATTAGAGGAATGATATTACGTAACAGTTCAGTACTCTTTTCTTTGTTTCTGTTGCCTTAAGTCTCTTCATCTGTAAGGAGATTCCCTGCATCCAATGACATATTGGAGGACTGATATTACGTAACAGTCCAGTACTCTTTTCTTTGATTCTGTTGCTTTAAGTCTCTTCATCTGTAAGGAGATTCCCTGCATCCAATGACATATTGGAGAACTGATATTACGTAACAGTCCAGTACTCTTTTCTTTGATTCTGTTGTTTTAAGTCTCTTCATCTGTAAGGAGATTCCCTGCATCCAATGACATATTGGAGGACTGATATTACATAACAGTTCAGTACTCTTTTCTTTGAATCTGTTGCTTTAAGTCTCTTCATCTGTAAGGAGATTCCCTGCATCCAAATGACATATTGGAGGACTGATATTACGTAACAGTTCAGTACTCTCTTTGTTTCTGTTGTTTTAAGTCACTTCATCTGTAAGGAGATTCCCTGCATCCAATGACATATTGTAGGACTGATATTACGTAACAGTTCAGTACTCTTTTCTTTGAATCTGTTGCTTTAAGTCTCTTCATCTGTAAGGAGATTCCCTGCATCCAAATGACATATTGGAGGACTGATATTACGTAACAGTTCAGTACTCTTTTCTTTGTTTCTGTTGCTTTAAGTCTCTTCATCTGTAAGGAGATTCTCTGCACCCAATGATATATTGGAGGACTGATATTACGTAACAGTTCAGTACTCTTTTCTTTGTTTCTGTTGCTTTAAGTCTCTTCATCTGTAAGGAGATTCCCTGCATCCAAATGACATATTGGAGGACTGATATTACGTAACAGTTCAGTACTCTTTTCTTTGTTTCTGTTGCTTTAAGTCTCTTCATCTGTAAGGAGATTCCCTGCATCCAATGATATATTGGAGGACTGATATTACGTAACAGTTCAGTATTCTTTTCTTTGTTTCTGTTGTTTCAACTTAAGTACTCTTTTCTTTGTTTTCTAACGAAATTTTTCTGTTTCTTTATTCTTTACTTAGACATTCGCCAACCCAGTACGACTTCGGATTTCAGTTTCACACTTCATGTCCTGTGTTACACTTCCCAGATATTTAGATTTTTGTAATTTAAGATCTTCCTTTGGCTAACATTGCTTCATTACCATATATTTAATCGTTTGAAATAGTTTTTACGGTTTGTCAAACTTTTATAAGTTATTTTAAGTCAGAAATTATTTTTGAATTCTAAGTATGTTTTTGTAGATAATGACGTTTTAATACAAGTTTTAATAATTAACCCATAGCTGGGGGCATGTTGATTCATTACTTTCCCAAATTACGTATCCTGGAATTCCCAAGGGGTCTCATGTCTAGGTACTGACCAGGCTTGACGTTGCTTAATTTCGGTGATCGTACAAGAACCGGTACAGTTGCCATGAAAATAGTTAAGGAAAAAGACGTCTGGAATGGTAGCATAACTCGGTAGAACAGTTGAAGAGTTTTCTATCACTAAGACATTTTAACTCTTTATTTCTTACCAGGCTTTCTTTATTTCCTTTTAATCATACGTTATTTAGATGATTAGATATCTGCCTCTAACTTTTCTTGCTTTCCCATCAGCTGGCTTCAATTCGTTTTTGATTCTCTGATATCTTTTTTTTTTAATTTTTTCATTGAAGCTTTTTAAATAAATCATTTCTCTTTTCTTTACATTACAGGGAATTCCAACAAAAATCATCCAGTCGGTTAAATGCCGTCTGTTCTTTGACAATATTGTCTTTCAACCTTGAATATAGAGTGAATTTCTATTACGAGAATATACATATAAGTAATCTCCCTCTAAAGACAAATATTTCGAGCCAGGTTACGTAATCTGTAAATGAGTAACTATAAGTAAGTTTCTATTTCAAATATTTCATAGAATAACGATGTTGCTGCTAATCCCTAAATGAGACATCAGAGAGAACATACCGGCTGAAGGATTTTACTGAAAACAAGAAAAGCAAATTTATATATATATATATATATATATATATATATATATATCATAATAAATCCTAATTTTCTTCCCTTCACACCAAAACAAGGACAAAAGTTCATGTAAATATTGTTATATAGGAATAAAGTGTCGTTGTCGACACTTGAGTTTAAACATAGATCGACAGTGGCCAAACACAGGCGATCCCAGTATTGAATTAAGTAGCACACGTGACCATACAGGAAACGCATATAATGAAGGTATCGTGACGTCTGACTGATCTGCATTTCTAGTCTATCCTCTATACTATATGAACAGCTATTCTCTACTCTATTCACGATACTATTTATCTTTTTGTATCACTATACGGACTACTATTCGAACAAGTATTATCGAACAAGTACTATTAATGCGAGTGATATTCGAAGGCAGTATTTTTTAACGGCGTTACTCTAGTTGCATCTGCGATTACAAAGTCTCTACTACAACGAGCATTACAAAAGTCAGAACGAGTGTTCCTTGACATTACAAGAGTGGCAACGAGTATTCGTTGACATCACAAAAATATATGTCCGTAAATCTTTCATTTTTGAGTTATTAACCCTTTGAGATCTGACTACCGGTGGTAAAGAAAAACTTGCTTAACGCTCAGTAACCGGTTGAACGGTGGGTAAACACATATAACTATGTTGATATCAACCGTGAAACATTAAATAGCAATTATTTGCGAAATTTGACTCAGGAACTCAGGAAGAAGGATTAAAATTGGTCAGGAACGCACAGGGCTCAAAAGGTTAAGTTTAGTTAAATGCACAGTGTGGTCTGTAAGTCTTGTCACTCGTACATAATATAAACTTCTATTTTAGATGGTTGAAGCGAGCTCCTATAGATTAGAAGCGAGGTTACTTGCAAGTATATGGACACGTGTGCCTTCTGGCAAGAGCATGGAGAATGTGCGATATGACTTTACTGCAAGATTCGGCAAACCAGCTCCCCCGAAGAATACAATACACCAGGTGGTGACAAGACTTCCTGACCACCCTGTACAATTCAAGATACAATCCAAAAATACTTTTACAATCTTTGGGGGCGAGTTCCTCACACCAAAATAGTCCCTATATATATATATATATATATATATATATATATATATATATATATATATATATATATATATATATATATATGCAAGTTTCATTAAAAAGAAGATATACGTACGCTACGTAGGCGATATTTTCATTTTAGAGAATAACATTAAAGAAATAGACACACTTAAGACCACATTTGAGAAAAACTCCGCCCTTAACTTCACTTATGAACTTAGCCAGAAAAACAAACTTCCATTCCTAGATGTCCTCGTTGAATACAGCAACAACACTTTCATTACATCCTTATACAAAAAAACCACCAGCAAGAACTCTTGTCACCTAAACTTTAAAAGCGAATGTCCACTTAGGTATAAAATAGCTGTAATAAAAAACATTCTAGAAAGAGCACACCAAAATTCATCCTCTAGACTACTCTTCCTCAAAGAAGTTAATAACGTAAAACAAACCCTAATCAACAACGGCTTCCCTGACCATCTTATAGACCAACAAATAAGACTATTTCTCCCAAAAGTAAGTAATAATGAAAGTGAACAAACAGTCAAAAATCACATACACATTTATTACAAAAACCAAATGCATAAGAATTACAAACAAGACGAATCCTCACTAAGACATATTATAAAGAAATACATCACCCCAATCGACCCAAATAAAAAAATCAAATTAATTATCTATTATAAAAAATTTAAGACAGCTAAACTCATCCTCAAAAATAACAACACATCTGCTAAGTCAAAATTGCAAAGAACGAACATTATCTGAGTTCAAATGCCACTTAAGGAACCGCGTTCATAACGAAACCGGACTCATAAATAATTACATGGGTTACACAACTACATGCTTATCCAGACGTCTTACGTTACACCTATCCGATCACAGCTCCATTAGAACCCATTTAAACACACACAAAAATTTACCAGACTCCATTAGAAATATACTAGTAGAAAACACAAATATATTAATTGCTTCCACCTGTAAAAAAAGGTTAAAAATAATGGAGGCTTTAATAATAAAAAAGAAAAAGCCTACCCTTAACAATATTAAC
>OZ038518.1:23331637-23389137 GCA_964036315.1 Acanthosepion esculentum | reverse complement strand
TCATTAATTTAGAAATAGTTAAACTTGAAACATTAGTTGCTACCGTTGCTACCACAGAATTGGTGTTACCTGTTCTTGCTTTAAGATGTAGCATGCTGCCAAATTAAGAAGAAGCTGTATGATGTTCTGAAAAGAATAAAGTTTTAATCCCGTCAGATGTTAAATATTTGATTTTCACTGAACATGTTCAAGG
Source organism: Acanthosepion esculentum (assembly GCA_964036315.1). Classification (NCBI taxonomy): domain Eukaryota; kingdom Metazoa; phylum Mollusca; class Cephalopoda; order Sepiida; family Sepiidae; genus Acanthosepion; species Acanthosepion esculentum. The sequence continues at coordinate 23,388,944 of OZ038518.1, read as the reverse complement.
GGGAAATTAATAATGAAATTAGGCTAAATGGCTTGATAAGCAATGTAATTAAAATTATCTTTCGAATTCTGATGAACAGAACTTGTAGAAGAATTTGACCAAAAATGGCGCAAGAGCCCCTTGGATTTATTCAAGACATTGGAAGAAAAACGTTACTTTGTGATGAGAATTCTCTCGGAATGAGAAAAGCAAATGCAAAAGATTTAAAGCAATGTTTCATATATTACTGAAATGTACAACAAAGAAAGGAAAGTTATCTCACTGTGTCGTGCCAGAAGGTTTCTCTCGTCAGAGTCTACATATCTATAAATCAACCATTCGTCCGTGCATTGAGTACTATTGACATATCAAGTCAGGTGCAGCAGCTGTTCATCTCGAGGTTGTAGACAAAATCCGACGAAGGATCTGCAATATAATAGATCCTGACTTGGCATCTTGTCTCCAGTCACTTTCTCACAGATACGATGTGGCTTACCTCTGTCTTTTCTACAAATATTTCCATGACTACCTTTCTGTCAAGCTTTTTCCTTGGTGCACTGACTACATAAACGTAAAGGTGCTACTAGACTGGCATTTAGTCCCACCCTTTTACCGTTCAAATATTTAAATGTAACCGTCACTTCTGCCCCAACAGCTTCTTTTGTCACGCTTTCCGAACCTGAAATTCCTTTCCGTTTACTTGATTCCGTGATAAATACAATCTTCAAAAAATTTACATGCAACGTCAACAGCCATTTTCAATGTCTTGATCCCAGTTCATCTTTTATCCTTTCCTCATTACCTTATACACAGATTATGTTTCGCCTTCACTCTATGTAACCCTTTGCGAACCAGGGGCACTCCTACTTTGCTTGGGTTGAAATGCATAAAAAAATGTACTGCTAAGAGACATTTATTAATTTGGTGAACATATCAGAATAATATGTTACTTATGCTTGCACCAGATTTATTCAGCTAACATAGTAAACTAATATTTTTTTTTAAGCTTATCACCCCAAGCAAGGCTGGAAGCCGCTAGCACGCAAGGGGTTACAGAAGGTTTGGAGGAAGAGCAGATAGGAGGGGTAAAGGAGAGGATGTGGAGAAAGATAGTGGATCGATCAAGGCAAGGGGGTTAAAGAGAAGTAATAGTCCTAGCAAGGCTCATTAGTAGTGGAGGTAATCTTAACAATATGTAGGTAACATAGCGTTCATAACAAACTAAAAATTACTAAATAAGACATTATATTTTGTCAGCAACACACACACACACACACACACACACACATATATATATATATATATATATATATATATATATATATATATATATATATATGTATATATATGGGCGAACCAATTAGCGTTTTGAGGTACGGAATGGAGAAGTATATCTGTAATCGTTGTCAGTTTGTCAGTCAATCCAGGTTGCGCTTCCGAATATGTTGCAAAAGCGCTTAGGGTGCTGCACAAGGCTCGGTGAGTTAAATACTTACGGTTTTTAGACGCTGTTTGCATCAAGCTTGTGTAGGCAGAAGGAGAACTATCTTCCTTCTCTGTCTCATGGGTGGCTCGTGAGTAATTTGTTTTATGTTTTATACTCACCAGGAGATTGTTTACACGGATTTGTTTTCATTAATAAATTTATTTTTGTTGTGCTTCCTTATTGACCCACCGTGTCAAACTTTTTCAATTTGGTTGTTTTGACTATTTTTGTTCCAACGAATATTTCTGAAGAAATATTGACCCAAAAGATCCCTTTAAAAGAATACGTTCCGTCATTTTCAAAGTCATGTTAAATTTTTACAGTACAATGGTTTTGTTTCATTTTTATTTTCATCCGGTTTGGTTTGGTTTATGGCATACCAGCCACAATGGTTTATTTAATGCCGACATGATGTTCATTGCTGGTATTATTTTTTTCAAAAAATCTATTGCTGGCAAGATTTTTTTCTTCAAAAATATATTGCTGGTGTGTTTGTTTTGATTTGTTTTACAGCATATCAACCTTTAATGTCAAATTTTTTTATTGCTGGTAATAATGGCCTATGCAATTAATATATCCCGTGAGAGAGTTGAGAATATTATTGAAAATGAACTTGGCGCAACGAAGGATTCTGCTCGATGGGTTTCACATTTTCTGACATCTGATCAAAAGGGCACGGGTTGAGAACATCAAGGGAGACTCGAACATTGTTTGAAGCTTATCCTTGTGGTTTCTTTGAACGTTTCTTCACGCAAGCAGAGTGTTAGTTTCAAAGAGAGAATCTATGCAGTATAAACACGCTATTTCACCTGCTCCAAAAAAAGACAATGGCGTTTCACCTGCAGGGAAACTGGTGGCCTCAGTTTCTTGGAATGCAACGGTCATCGTGTTTATTTCTAGGTTTCTGCTGGGTGGGTGACACGTCTTCTGACACCTGATCAAACTTGACTGTTGGTTTTCTAGAACGTTTCCTAACACTGGATGAGTGTTGTGTTCATCACTTTCATCCAGAGAGAAAACTCATCCGCTTCTAAGTAAACCAAGATGGTATAATTTACAGAGAAGCTGAGTGCTTCAGTTTCTGGGATGCAATGCCTAGTTACAAAAACTTGGACAGTTCAGGTACTAAAGGAAAATAGTTGAAACTGGGATATTCAGAAAAGGAATGGCACGTGGAACTGGATCAATCTATTCCGCTGAACGAAACAAAGGGTTCTGTTCGAAATTCCAGGGCATATCAGCTGAAGAAGACCGGAGTTTACAAAGGCTGAAACGTCGGGAATATGACAATAGAAATGAGGACAACAGTCCGAACAATGTAAATAGTGTAAATAGTTACAATACCTCATTTCAGAAATATAGGCAGATGTTAAAAGGCATTGTGTTTGTTGACTATCTTCAAAAGGGCCACACCATCATGGGAGAGTACTGTGACATTTTTCTGGTTCAGTTACGAAAGGCTATCGAGACCAAACGCCCAGGACAACAGACGAAAGATTATTTGTTTAATCAAGGCTTTGCTCCACACAAATATCTGTGGTCTCAATGGCAGTTTTCGTGACTGTGGATTCGCACTGGTTGAACATCCTCCCTGTTCTCCTATACTTGTCTTGAAAGCAGTATTGCAGTGATGATGACATCTTATCTACATTCGATGACTTTTTGACCAAATGCATGAAGAGTAGGTAGATGTTAGTTTGCCTTCAAAAAACAGAGCAGTTATTAATAAGAAGAGTTGAAAGTAATGCATGCAAGATTTCACAGCTCCAGCATCACCCCTTTATAGTCAGCCTAAAACCTTTCAGTTCACCATCGTACCTGAAAGGTAACAATGCAGTTATTAATAAGAAGAGCTGAAATTAATGCATGCTAGATTTCACAATTCTGGCGTTATTCTTTCATACTCCGGCTCGGATGTTTTCTGCCCAACCTTGTTGATTCATTTCACTCTCGTTCGAGATTTGACATTTTCTCTTATTCCCAGGCTGCTATACATCTGCTACTTTTTTTTTTATATATATTTTAAGAATAAGGGACAATGTTTATATGCTTTTTGTATAAAACATACAACAAGAAAATCGTATTCTCTTGAGAATTACTTATGAAAAATATTTTCGATTCAAAAAAGTAAATAAAGGCTGAAATGTCGTTCATAATGCAAACAGCCAAATCGTATATGGATTCCGCAGTAAAGAAAAGCAGCCAAACTCGATTCCAGATGTTCTTTTTAAATTCGCTTCTCAGTCTCCAAAGGTTTCGACTCGGTTCGGGGATTTGCTGCAGCACAAACAGAAGTAATATAAAGAAAGAAAGATATTTGAAGAAGAGTTGAAACTTTCGATCGTTTGAAGATTTTTAAAAAATGAAATCAAGTTCTTCAAAAATTTGAAAAGATATGTTCAATAGTTTTTATATCATTGGCGTATGTCAAGATGGGAAATAACCCTTTGAGCATATATGTATATTTATTATGTAACTATATATATATATATATATATATATATATATATATATATATATATATATATATATATATATATATTATGTGTGTGTGTTTGATTATATGTGTGTAACGACATTCATAAAGAATCTAATGTCCTAAAATCCCAGAACGAATAACAATTCACACAAAATAGAAATGAATATAATAATATCTCAGTTCTATTATTAAATACAATATCTATCTATCTATCTATCTATCTATCTATCTATCTATATATATATATATATATATATATATATATATATATATATATATATATATATACACACACACACCCACAAACAACATACTCACTCACTTTCCTAATGAGCCAAATGATAACACACACCCACAGCAATATACAAGCTAACACATATACTCACTCACCCCCTTAAAAACCAAATAACACACACACACACACACACTTACCAGAGACTAAACAACTAAATAACACACCCACTAAACTAAATAACACAAACACACACACACAAACACACACACACAAACACACTTACCATCCCCTCCCCAAACACAAATAAACTGCTGAACTGACCGGAGAAAAAAAAGGGAATATAGCTCTTATCTCAAATGACAACTTAAAAGAGACTGTTTGACCAACACAAGGAATGTTAAAAAGATAAATAAATAAACAATAAAAAAACAAATGAAAACTACAGACAAACGTTCGTTTTCTTCAACTAGACATTCATTTCTGTAGTTTACTGCTATAGCAAGCAGAGACATTTTTTTCTCTCCCGATGATGGCCATGTTGGTCGAAACTAGTCGAGGAATATAAATGAAATAATAATAATAAAAGCATAAGAATATTAATCTACAACCCAGTGTGTCTGAAGATTTTAATTGATTTTTCTAATAATTTTTATCGTTCAAAATATATATATATATATATATATATATATATATATATATATATATATATATATATATATATATATATATCGATCAAAATAAAATAATATATTAGATAAAATATAAAAATAAAACAAGCAAAATAATTTGACCGAAATAAATAAATAAACGACTTCCGGTAAAATAGCCGCCATAATAGACTACCCAAAATAAGCTCTATGAACAAATTTTTACTACGTTAATAAAAATACCCATCAAAACAAAAAATTAAAAATATATAAATAAATAAATAATAATAAAATAAATATAAAGGATAAAAAACAAAAATAAAATTAAATAAAAACAAGCAAGATAATTTTACACAAATAAATAAATAAACAAATAAACGACTTCCGGTAAAATATCTGCCAAAAATGACTACCCACAATGCACCACTGACCCGTATATATAAATAGCCGAGAAAAATAACAGCACTCGTGGCCCGATGATTGCATCTAGCATGAAATAGACTGTCACCTCTAAGTGTTGACTTCTATATTTACTTAAAAGACTATATATATATATATATATATATATATATATATATATATATATATATATATATATATATATAAATTTTATTCGTCTTTCACAGAAGCAGCTATAAACCTAGCAAATTATTATTGCACCATCACCGACCAGGAAATCAACATCATTAAGCTAACCGATAAATCCATCCTATGCCAGGATGGTTCTATATGAACCAAAAGACACAAGCTAAACGTTTTCTATAGCGATGGGAACGTTCGATTTTTCTGGCGCTTGTGGACTGGTTGCCATTGCGCTTTTGTGAAGATTAAGGTATACTTTCGATAGCATTGAAGACTGGCCTATACAGAGACGACGAAGTTATCCTCCTACTTAACGCCAACCCACAACAAACACATCGACTTAGAAAACATCTTATTAGATTCTTCAAGAAGAATGGAGTAAATATCACCACTAACACCAATGCCAATGTAATCAACTTTCCGGCCACTACTTTCCATCTATTCAAAGGAATATACTAAAGACCTTTATAACTATAAATACATTAACAAAGAATTCAACCAGCCACAAGGAATTTTAAACAACTCGCACAAATAGATGCAATAAAGATAATCAACTTACTCTAGCAACAAAATTATTTTTGACAAATATAAAACCAATTATGTAAATGCACTAGACAAAAGTAAACACAATGTCAAGCTACAATACAAACATTAATAAGAATACCAAAGATATACATACGTACAGAAAACTCAACATAATTTGGTTTAAACCACCATTTAACAAAAACGTCAAAACCAATATAGGTAAAAATTTTCCTTAATTTAATCCACAAACATTTCAGCCATATACCATAGCTCAAAAATAACTTCAACAAGAACAACACTAAGATTATCTACAGCTGCACCAAAAACCTCGAACAGCATATCAGTCAGTATTTACATTAGTCGGACTATTGTCCTCATCATTGTCGCCATATTTGTCACAACGTTTCGGCCGTTGTACGCTGCGGCCTTCTTCAGGTGGCCGAAACGTTGTGACAAATATGGCGACAAAGACAAATATGACGTTGTGACAAATATGGCGTTGTGACAAATATGGCGACAAAGATGAGGACAATAGTCCGACTAATGTAAATACTGTACATAATACCTCATCTCAGAAATATAGACAGAGTATATCAGTCAGTTATGTGCCATACGTGATAAACGCTTAAGCGGTCCGGTATCTTTCGATACATAACTCAGAAGGCAGATTTTTTTTCCGCAGTGGGTTGCCATTTCTCTCTGCGGTTAACCAGTTGCCCGCCAAGGCAAACCGGTCTGTCCTGCTATTTACCCATAGCTAGAGGGAGAAGAAGAAGATTCATACCTTTCCCAAGGACAGGTACTGGAATTCGAACTCGGCTCTCTGTTTCCGCTATCCATTACTTCACCGTGCCTCCTCTGAACAGTGACCAGAAATTCCAAAAGTGCCACAGTGAAATTCTAAGGCGCATTCGGATAACGAAGATGCCTTCCCAGACTAAGCAAAATATGAAGAAACAGGAAATTTTGTCAGAAACAAAGAAAAGACTACTGAAGTGTTATGTAATATCAGTTTTCTCATATGGACAATGAAAAAAATGATTAAATGTTACAAGCCAGGGATATGTGGAGAGCCATGATCGCTCATGTCCTGAATGAACATGATATATAGAAGAAGAGTGAACTTGTGCAAATACTTAGCAAAACAAGGATTAATAGAAATAGCGAAATGGCAAAATCTCCTAAGAGATAGAAGTGACCGGAAATAGTGGAGAGCTATGATCGTAAATGTTCTGAAGGAACACGGTACGGAGAAAAAGAAGAAGTAGAAAGAAATAGAAGAATAAGAAGAATTAGAAAAAGAAGAAAAGAAGAATTAGAAAAAAAAGTAGAAGTAGGAATAATAATAATAATAAGAAGAAATGAAGAAGAAGAATGAGAAAAAAAGAAGGAAGAAGAAGAGGAAAAAGAATTAGAAAAAAAAGAAGTAGAAAAAGAAGAAAAAAAGAAGAAAAGATGAAGAAAGAAGCAGAAGAGGAAGTAAAATAAGTAGTAGAAAAAAAGAAGAGGAAGAATAAAGAAAAATAAGAGGAAGAAGAATTAGAAAAAGAAGAAAAAAAGAAGAAAAGATGAAGAAAGAAGCAGAAGAAGAGGAAGTAAAATAAGTAGTAGAAAAAAAGAAGAGGAAGAATAAAGAAAAATAAGAGGAAGAAGAATTAGAAAATGAAGAAGAAAAGAAGGAGAAAATTAGAAAAAGAAGAAGTAGAAGAAGAAGAAAGAAAAAGAAGAATTGTCTGTTAGTTTTTTCCATTTCTACGGCATCTACTGCATCATGTGACCTGCAATCTCTTGTTTGTTTTCTTTTGTTTTTACTTTCAAATTGATGTTTTTTTATATTCACGTCTCATTCCACTCAGAAACATATTTTCTTTCTTTGTATTTTATCTGTTTTGCTTGAACCTAACTTGTTCTGAGATATTTTGTCCTGCATTGCAGATCAAATCTGTCAGTAGCATTGAGAAGAACAAAAAATATTCATAGACATGGACGAGAACGGAACAACAGTAATGAGGACATCTTAATCCAAATATAAATAATGCAAATACCTATAAATCCGTATCTCAGACAGAAAACGTCTCTGATGTAAAAGAACTCGAGTTATGGACAACATTACGAGAAAAGTCAACACTCCGAATTCATGAAAGTGATCAGATCGAAATACTCTGAACGTAAAACAAATCGAGAGACATCTGAAGATGGACGGCGTATACAATGACTGAAAAGTTGTGGCAATAACAACGAAGATGAGACAAAGCGAATATAAATAAAGAAAATAAAGATGAATCCTCACCCCGAGAATTAAGAAAGTAAAGGTCTCTCGTATAGGATATTCTGAAATATGACCTACCTTTACCTGTAGATTGTTGACAGTCACCTGAAAATGTAAGGAGGTCAGACCGGTTGAAAAGTTATGATGATAACACCACAATGAGACAATTAAATCGAATATAAATACAGAAATTATTGATAAATTTTTACCCCTAATATTCATACAGAAACGATCTCTCGTGTAGAAAATCCTTAAATATAATACGCGAGACAACAAACATCTTCACGTATGGATTGTCGAAAGAGTTCTGAAGATGGAAGGAGAACAGACTATATATATATATTCCGCCTGACTTACTGTGGTAAAGATTTCTTATCTTGTTTATTTATATTCGGTTTAATTCGATATTTTTGGTGTTATCATCCAGTCTGTTCTCCTTCAATCTTCAGAACTCTTTCGACAATCCATACATCACTAGCATGAAACAGACTGTCGCCTCTAAGTGCTGACTTCCATGTCCACTTTTATATTTACACACGCTCTATCTCTGATATTGAGCACTTTACCCTATAAATATAGCAAACTTTAAGACTATATTTCTTCATATATATATATATATATATATATATATATATATATATATATATATACAAATATTTCGGTTTGATGCTCGGACTTCCCAGGTTTTCAGATCAAAGTTGAGACGTTTCCATTTGCCTTTCTATTAAGTTAAAGGCTTTCTTTAAGAAATGCGTAAGAAGAAAGTAGACGTAAACATAGTGATCAGTATGCTCGGCAAAACAAGGTTTCGGAGGGAAAATCCGCACCCCAAAAAAACAATTATATAAAACAGTTACAAAGGACTGGAAACGGTGGAGAGATAGGATCAACAACGTCGTGACATAATATATAGAAGATTCATCAGACGATTAGAATAAATTTTAAATTTTGAAAGCATCAGAATTATTAAAAACATGTGAACCAGTTTGAATATGTGTGTTATCAATCATCTCGAGCGAACAATGTAAAAAGTGTTAATCGTTACAATACAGGAATCTCTGAAATATAGACAAATATTAACTTGTCCAATCGCTGAGAGCGAAATAATCCAAAGGCGGGCATTCTTCTTGATCCGTTATCTTTCCGAAGTGATCCCAATCGGAAAAGATTCATAGTGACGAATATATGCAAACTTACTGCGAGAAAGAAACAGTATTCTTGCTGGCGGACGAAAAAAAACATTTTAACTGTGGAACAATAGGCTCACGCTCACAGCAGTTTGTTTAGGTTTTACATTGTTAAAATCATAGCATATCAACCTAAAAAGAAAAGATAATTTATTTCGTAGACCATACAAGGAATCCTGATAAATATATTCCCATCAATCTGAACATTTATTATAAAACCGACTTCTATAAAATCCATACTTAAAGAATCTAAGATCAGACTATCACCAACGACGCCCGATGTAACTGAAATTCATTCAATCCCACACAAAATATCTCCCATCAATATACAGACACTACCAGACAGAAATAAATTCCCAATAGACACACACCTAGAATTATGATAACTCTAGAATTATGCGCACGAATGCTACCAGACAAGACAAAGCCCGCGAGGTCTACTCAAACACGGAAAAAGAAACAACACAAAAATGTTTAAAAAATACCAATTTTTAACCAGACGTAGACGTCTATATACTTTTTGTTTTTAATTTTTGGCTGAAAATGCCTTTTTCAGACACGGACGTCTATAAATAAACACGTCTAAAACGTAAATTAAAAAAACAGCTACAGACGTGTTTATACATCGATTTTGATTAGTTTTACACGCTTCTGATCTTGAAACGTGTCCAGATGTCAACTCATACGACTGGTAGAGGTGTTAATCACTGCTCAGGTGATTCAAGGTGCCTCAGTTGCTTAATTACTATATTTAAAACAAATAAAACCAATTCGTATGAAAATGTAACGATTTTTCAAAAAATAATTGACGGGGAAGGGGTTAATAAAAGCAAAACATGTTAACCTTATGCCTTCGTGCGCTTTGTATGTGATGCGCAGGACATGTGTTTTCCACGTCCGTACATCCTATGTACTGCACGTGAGTCATGAGTCATGAGGGCGTTTAAGAAAAGAGTCTGAGTAAAAGTCGACTCTAATATTTCGTACCTCATAAATGACTACAGGACGCTTGTCGGATAATATAAGTTTTCAAATGAAATACATCTATTTTTCCACTTTATGGAAATGATTATAACCTTTGCATGACATGATGCATAGTGTGAATAACATGATTTGTACGTTCTGTGCTCACATGTGATTCAGGGTGTTTTATTATGTTAAACCATATATATATAAGCACATTCTATTTGCCAAATAAGTTGAGTTACCATACAGTAGATATAACCCTGAAAACATTCATGAACGTTTGGATAGTACACGCGAAAATGCCCTGAACAGGAAAAGGGTTGAATTTATAAATATTTCCACTTTGTTCGCTATCCTATCATTCTGTTTGATTCTAATACATATTTGATCCCAGTCCGTATTGTTTAATACCACATTATAATTGTCTGCATTACATTCTCAATATTATTTGAAGTCCCACCATTTGACACTTCTTAAGATTAGTGTTTTCTGTGTCAAGAAAAGTTTTTGCCCAGACTCCCGGAAAAACAATCTCTTCATAAAATTATTTTTTTTATTCTATGCGCAGAATAACGCCGCTATTTTAAGCATTCAAATCATCTCTAATTACTTGCACAGGTTAGAAGCCCGAAAGGAATTGACTATCCGAGATAGCTTTCTAAAATTACAACTTCCATTAACAGGCTGACTGATGAAAAGAAAAGCTTGTGCATTCGGATTGCCTACACGAAACAGAACAATTCCTTGTTTCCAATCAAGGAATGTTTTCGATTGCATAACGCCGATTTACTTGTGGTGTATAAAGTTAGATTTACAACAAATCGACAGATTTTTGTTAATAGGTATTTTTAAAAATTCTGTACAGCAATTAAATATCTGCGTTATTCAGTTTATTTTTCGATACAATTTTTACGTGTTTCTGCCTAGAATCGTTCCGATCACTTCAAAAATCAATTGAGTTATGGCCTTTGACAATATAAACTAAATGAAACTAAATTGGAAAGCTTTGAAAATATCATTAATGGGGAAATTAGAGTTGAATGATAAATGCTGAAATAACCAAGATAAAAAGGAAAAGAGATCACAGAAAACGATATATATATATATATATATATATATATATATATATATATATATATATATATATATATATATATATATATATATATATATGTACATGTGTACCTGTATGAGTGACTGCACATGTAAAAGAACGTATGTATATGTGAAATTTGCATGGATGTGTTTACAATATATGATAGAGCAAGATCTCTAATATTACCTTCGAATATCACTCCATATTAACTTAAAAACTAAATTTTAAGTAAGAGAAATTACTAATCTAAAAATAGTTGCAAATTAAATTCATGAATAAATTTCAAACTGATAGAGATATCACCTTAATAATCAATTACAACTAGAAGTAAACTTATATTTGAAAATTCAATTTTAGTGTTTTAATGTAAATTCTATGAATATTTTTCTAATCGACTATTTCATATTAAATCCCCCAAAACATATAATTAAATTCCTTATAGACTGTTTAAACATTCAAACATATATCAAACATTATAATATTTCTGAACTCTCAAAGTAAAGCAAAACAACAGCGCCTATTTCGGGCCTTTCATTCCAAAGAAAGTTAATGACACTTTCTCTCATAACTTCTTTCTCTCTTTTTCTCTTTATGTCTTTTTCTCCTCTCTCCCTTCCATATCAATATATAACTTCCGTTAAGTTAACCTATTTAATGTGTCAATGTCTGGATTTCCTCAAGCAATTTAAATTAGAAAGAATAGAAATGTTACATCTAACTCAATCATGTCTCTCTCCCCCTCACTTCCTCACTTCGTTAATTTCGATATGCTTAGTACTGCCTGTCAAAAATGTGTAAATTTCTTTTCGTTTCAACCTTTGGAAGTAAGGTCTGATGATCCGAGGTCCTTTAAAAGGGCTGTGGTGAAATAATTTATTACATGGAACCTTAAAGTGGTCTGTTTTTATTTAAATTATTAGCTCTGATTTAAATTGAGCTCTCTGGATGTTATCCTCCTTGGGTCTACCCATATGGATTACCTAGTTTTTCGTAAACTAAATATATATATATATATATATATGTCACCTCAAAGTGTTGACTTCTATGTTCACTTTTATATATATATATATATATATATATATATATATATATATATATATAATGGAAGCATCAGGAATAACAAAGAAATCTCCAACACTCAATAATATCAACTATGAACACGCCCAAAATGCGTTAACCATATTTGGAAAATAAAACATTAATATAACTCTAGATAAATTAAACATCCCATATATCCAGTTAAAAGTAAAATAAAGTCCATTATTAACAATGGTTAGAAGTATAACCGAAAGCGCTTGGATATATAAAACATTCGGATAATTCTTTATGTAATTTATGTCTTGAAAAGAAAAAAATATGAGAACACATGAAAAAACTTTACCACAGACACGTTATCAGTCATTTTAACGAAATTTGGATAAAAGAGAAATTGCTATATGTATATATATTTAAAGACATTTATAATATGTTTAACGTTCTTTTTATAGATACAAGTATTTAAGCAAATGCCCTGTTTTATAATAAACAGTATTAAATAACATTTACCGGCCTGAATGTCCGAGAAATTTTCATAGAAAATTTTCGTTCTCCGACAGGAATCGAACCTATGAAAATTTCTCGGACATTCAGGCCGGTAAATGTTATTTAATACTGTTTATTATAAAACAGAGCATTTGCTTAAATACTTGTATCTATAAAAAGAACGTTAAACATATTATAAATGTCTTTAAATAAATTGTCGGACTATGTCCAATTCAAAATATATATATATATATATATATATATATATGTGTGTGTGTGTGTGTGTGTGTGTGTGTGTGTGTGTGTGTGTGTGTGTGTGTGAAAAGATTACTTAACGTTTAAATATCAATTTTATCCCAACATAGATGTTTCTTGGTAAAATTTTCAGTCTTCAGGGGTTGTGGTTTTAAACGGTATTTCCACTATGTTTTAATTATTTCACTTTGTTCCGCGTCTGTTTCAATCTTCTTTATGACTCCGTTTTGTACACGTGCGTATTCATGAATTTAAATATTATATGTACTCAAATTTGATATGATAAATTCATGAATACACACGTGTACAAAACGAAGTAAAAAGGCGGATTAAAAAAAAAACAGGCGCGGAATAAAGGTGGAAAATAATTGCCAAAAATTGGAAATACCGGCTAAAAGCACAACTCATAAAACCTGAAAAGATTTTACCAAGAAATATCAACGTCGAGATAAAATTGATATTCAAAAGTTAAGCAATCTTTTCATATAATATAATTAACACTCTAATGCTATTTATTATTTTAATATTTTTAACATTTGTGTGCGTCGTATATAAAAATAGCTGCTGTTTCTTAAATCTGAAATTTTAAATCACCGAAGTAAACATGAATTAAGTAAAAAAGATTTTTCATGTTAATTTTATTAACGCTCTATGTCCGTCTTCAAAAGCCTGCCTGCCTAAATGCCTCCTTATCAGCCAACCACTGAAAAAACAGCAATTTTGGCATCAAAAACAGTGTTCCAAATTAGCAATATATATATATATATATATATACATATATGTGTGTGTGTGTTTGTGTGTGTGCGCGCGTGTGTGTATGTGTCTGTGTGTTTGTGCGTATGTGTGCGCGTGTGTGTATGTGTGTGTGAAATACATACAACAAAACAAAAAGAAGCACCATACCTAGTATCACAGATCGATACCTTTAACAGCACTGCTACCTAAACTACCATTGCCCCTATGAACATGAGGTGATAAACCACTAACATCACTGTTATGAGTCCTTACCTATAACTACAGAATGAACTCTTCCTAACACTATGTATACTACGCATCTCAAGCGAGAGGTCCTTACCTATAACTACAGAATGAACTCTTCCTAACACTATGTATACTACGCCTCTCAAGAGAGAGAGAGAGAGAGAGAGACGAATCGAGTCGAGCCGATAGTAGTTCACTCCAAACCAGACTGACAGTCATACTAACACCTTCCACATTTTGTATTATTATTCCGTGTAATATATCTTCGTTATTTCTACTCTTGTGTTCGTGTTGTCCTTCCTTGGTCCTAACCTGGACCATAACACTATAAAAATGCATTGGAAAGTGATTTTACTATGTGTTATGGGTCATTACCTATAACTACAGAATGAACTCTTCCTAATACTATGTATACTACGCCTCTCAAGAGAGAGGGACGAATCGAGTCGAGCCGATAGTAGTTCACTCCAAACCAGACTGACAGTCATACTAACACCTTCCACATCTTGTATTATTATTCCGTGTAATATATCTTCGTTATTTCTACTCTTGTGTTCGTGTTGTCCTTCCTTGGTCCTAACCTGGACCATAACACTCACAAGACCATCTTAAATTGTCTACCCACTACTTTTGTTACCAACATTGTTGCCACCACCCTATGTACCCACCGCAAAATAACTCCTACCATTATTATCACCCCATACACCTCCCCCACAAGATTCGTACTGCTTTTTACCATTGCCTTTGTCTTTATTATTGCATCATTTATTTATTACCACCTCCGCCACCATCCATTGTCATCACTTAGTTACCACCGTTTCTATTATTTTCTATTTTATTCATTACCACCTTCATTATTACCGTCATAATTATTTATTTATTATTTACAAGTTTTAATTTTTTATTGTAAATTTATGATCATTTTTTTATTATTAGTTATTACAATTATTTATTTATCTATTTATTCCAACTGCCGTCATCATCATCATCATTATTATTATTATTATTATTATTATTATTATTATTATTATTATTATTATCATTTCACTACCATTACTATCATCATTATTGACTGCTACCACTGTTATTACCATTATTCTTTACGACCTCTATTATTACCACACTAATCCCATCCCCCACAATTCTCTTTACTCTAATTATAGTTTACCATCGTTACCTAATATTGTAATTATTTTTCCATTCTTACAATTTTACCCCCCCATTTGTCATTACCCCCATTACGGTTTTGCATTGTCATTTCTCTCAACATTGCAATTATTATTGCATTCTTATTCTTTCACCACTTCCATAATTACCATCGCCGTATTATTTTATAATTATACTCCCCTCCCCTATCAAAATTAGTGCCAATCTTCCGTGAAAATACCAACAAACATTATAAATTAGAATTTCTACAATTTATATAAGTGTAATCGTCTACGACACGCAAATAAGCAACGTTAAAAATAATAAGAAAAATATCTATCATAATCCATTTTAAGTAATGCCAAACCCAGACAGATATGTACACATGCACAAGAGTGTATGTGTGTGTGAGAAAGTATTATTACGTTAGCAAAATAGACGAACGATCTGTAATATGATAGCACACACCACCTGCGCCCCTCGCTGAGGGAAAAACGCCACACAATTGCAAAATCAACGACAGTTGCATATGTATACACCGACACATGGATAGAAGTCTGCGCTCAGTCCCACATTGTTCATACAGGGCTGTTCGATAAAAGTGACTCACCTGATTCTTTTTACTAAAAATATTTTTTGTCTATTGTTTTGGGGGTTCAAATAATTTTTAATCATACTAATATAAAGACCCCTTCCCGACCACCTAGGAAAAAGGTTTATTCACCCTATGGTATTCTATTGATCATTATAAATTTGGATATAAATGAGATTCAGGAAAGAAAACTATGTGCAAAAAAAGTGACTCAGATATCGCATTCTAATGATTAAACTGGTAAATTTAAAGAGATTTTGACAAAATATTGAAAACAATTTTACAATACACTCAGAACAATATTCTAGAGAATTCGAGAACAGCTGAAATTAAATCTAGAGTATTCCAGAATATTCCAGAAAGCCTCATGCAGTATAAAAACAGCTTGAAATAGCCACTCAACTCACTAACCAGATGAAAGGGGGCAAACATGCATCAGAACCACTTAAGACATCTATTATTGCCCTCTCAAAAGCAGGCAAGTCTACGAGAGAAATTGCAGAAATTGTTATAACCTAGCATTCAACTCTCTCTCTCGAGTGCTTAGGGCACATAATGATACCACTCCTGCTCCAAAGAAGGAAAAAAGATTACGAAAGAAAAAGATTGATGATATAACTGGCAGGGTAATCAAGAGATAATTTCCGAAGAATAGGACTATAACTAGCCAAGAAATTGCTGTCAGTCTAAGCGAAGATCAAGGTGTTAGTCTTGCCTCTTCAACAATCCGTCGGCGGCTGTGAGAACAAGGCTACAAATCTTGTACACGAAGGCTTAAGCCGCTAATAAGCAAAGCAAATGGGCTTACTATTACAAAAAATTCAGCGTAGAAGACTGTAAGAATGCTCTCTTCTCCGATGAAACGAAAGTTGAGCTCAATTCAAAGGATAAGTTGAGTCACTTTTATCGAAAAGCACTGCATATGTATATGCTTGTGTGACTACAATACGTACACCTGCATGTATGCATGTCTGCGTACGTATGAGTGACATCCCGAAACGGACACAGAGGAGAATTTCTCCACCCACTACCGTCAAACACCACCATAAATAAACATAAATAGATTCGAAATTTTGAAAATTAATTAGTTTGACTGACGATCTCAAGGGTGTAAAACCCAGGGTCACAAACTCTTCAATGTTGGCTCATGGCATGTTGGAAGATAGCTTTTGAGGGTTTTCCAGTAAATTATTTCTGTGAAGACTGGTTGCCAAACAACGATATAGAACCCAGTCTGTCTTGGTCACCTGGTGGGAGAAGCGAGGGATTCATAACGTTCCTATACGCGCGTAATTGAATGTAACAAACTCGGCTGGAATTCGAAACCGGCACACCGAGGTCTCAGTCCGAGCCTATATCCATTACGCCACACTGTAATAATGGTAGCAACCCCTGTTTGGCCAAACATTGGACTTTTTCGAGCAACGTTTGCTGTGGCTTAACAAGACCAATCCTTGCATAATATTATCACACGCAGGTGTAACATATGAAGTTGAAATGTGCAATGTAGATCTGGCACTGCTCTCTCTTATTTATTTCGTTCTCTTCTTATCTCAAAGAGTTGGTTTCGCCTTTCACGGCTTTGATGACTCCACCATGGACAGCAGGGTACCAGCCGCTGCGTTCGCCTGCTCGATGCCTGTTCGTTCCAGCTAATCTCTTGAAACCTAGTGTGGGGCTGCATAATGGATGTTGTTCTGTTACTCAGCTCATTACGTATGATATCATTTGGAATACGGATTTATATATATATATATATATATATATATATATATATATATATATATATATATATATATATATATATATATTTCTTTAGTATTCGTAAATAATTTTTTGCATACTTGTGTTAGAGTAGACAATTCGTTTACTTATTGAACAGCATGTTTATTTAAGCGGACATCTATTGACATACGACTATCCACTAAAAATAAGATTTAGGTAATAAAATATGTCGGAAATTTTTTTTTAAAATCCCGTTACATATATATATATATATATATATATATATATATATATATATATATATATTTGTTTTTTTTATATATATAATTATTGCAACACTGGAATTCCCAATGTTTCAAAAATGAAACAGCTTGATAATGGAACGTTATTTTGGATTTTAAGTTTAATATTTATAATTGAATTTGAATTGAAGTTACAATTTTGAAACATGGGAATTTCGGTGTTGCGATGATTATAAAATTAAAAAAAAACAATTATAATATTATGCTCTACTCTTGTATCGAACACTGTTTTAAAATTGATAAGAACTCTGAATTATAAATCTCATTGGTTTTTCCTACTATATATATATATATATATATATATATATATATATATATATATATATATATATATATATAATTGTTATGGTCCGGTTCCTTGTACCACGGTGATGATCCAAGGTAGAACCAATGAAGAATAACTCGAACACAAGTATGGAATAACACAGATATATTACAAACAGAATATGGACAAAAGAAGTAGAAGTGTTAGTAATAACAATCAGGTTAGGTTAGAAAGAACTATGTTGTCTCGACAAGTATCACTATTCCAATGTCTTGCAGCAATCGTCTGACGCGACTCTGTCTCTGACTGACTCACACTGACTCTGTGTCTGACTCACACTACTGCTTCCTCTGGAGGCGCAGTATTTATGGTGTACAGGATTGTCCATTGCTATTTTTGGTAAGTACCCATAAACCCCCCTTCAAAAGCTTTTGCGTAGCAAGGGTTTTTAATATCTTTTTTTATATCAAAAATCGTGTCCATTACCTCTTCTTGAGGTGGATCATTAGCGTCCTGTAAAAGTCTTTTCCTTATTTGGTTTACGTGTTTTCTGTGTGAGGAATTTTGTACCCTGTTCTATGTAAACCATCTTGCCAATTCTTTTCTCAATTGTGCCTTGATCCCAGTAAGATGGGCTATTTTTATAGGCTTTAAAAAAACTTTTTCTTCTGGGAGAAATTTTCTTTTTGATGCATAGGACTGTGTTACTTGTTTTGTTTTACTTGGTAGCAGTCTATCAAATGCAGATGTGATCTTTCTAGCAAAAATCACTTCTGCTGGTGATAGTGTTGATGGTGTAGCATTATTTGGCGTAATTCGATATACCTGAGAAATTGCTGTAATGCTTTCTCCGTAGGCATATTGTAGGCTTTTCGTAGCGCTCTTTTGAGTGTATCAACGAATCTCTCCGCCTGCCCATTTAAGCTTGGGTGATAAGGCGGGGATTTTATATGTTTTACTTGATAAATTTAGGAAAACTCTTGGAGATCTGGTGACGTGAATTGCGTTCCATTATCTGTGACTAGGCAATCCACTACACCAAACCGAGCGAATAGCTCGTGGAGGCAATTTATAGTCGTTTCTGAAGTAGGATTTTTGCAACGAAACACCTCCGGCCATTGACTATAGCTATCCACTATGATTAAATAGTAGAAGCCGTCAATTGGTCCTGCATAATCTGCGTGTATTCTTGACCACGGACGATCAGTCTCTGGCCATGGCTTATGTATGATGGGCGGTGCTTTGCTGCTAAATTACAACCCTTGCACATTTCCACCATCTGAGTAATATCCTGGTCCATATTCTTCCAGTATACAGACCTTCGCTTTAGCGACTTCAATCTATTTTTACCAGGATGGCCCCTATGGAAATCCTTTAAGATCCGCTTTTTTAATGTTTTGGGAATTACAATCCTTTCGTTGTAAAGTAACACATTGTCGCATAGAGAAAAGCTGTCCGAAATTTGCTAATTTTTTTCTGCTATTTTTGCTTTTGTTTCATTGATAAATTCATCGTTTTTGGCTTCATTTTTTATGTCTTGCAATGTGACTGGGAGGTTTCTAACTGTTCAACTTAGTACTGTCCTGATATCTTCTTCGTTTCTTCAGGCTGGGATTACCGTATCTTCCAACGGCTCTGTCTTTGTTGGTATAAGTCTCGACAGACCATCTGCATGCCCGATCTTTTTCGTTGGTAAATATTCCAATCTGAAATTATAGTTAAGAAGAATTGTTCCACATCTGAGTAACCTATTTGCAGTGTAAACCGGTAGACCTTTTTTCGAACCAAAAATTGTTAGGAACAGTTTGTGATCCGTCTGAAGAGTAAAATGTCTACCATAGATGTACCTATGAAAACTCGTGACTGCGAAGATCAGTCCTAGAGCTTCTTTCTCTATTTGTGAATAATTTTTCTCCGCTGGTAGGAAAGTTCGAGAACCATGTGCGATGGGTTTTATTGTCCCATCTGGCATTTTATGTAATATTCACGCTCCGACTCCGTAGGCGCTAGCGTCACTTGCTACAATAATTTCTAGTTTGGGATCGTAGTGTGCCAAAAATAAATCTGAAGTTAATATTTTGATTATTTCGTCAAATGCTTTTTGGCATTGATCTGAACACTGCCAAACTTTTTCTTTCTTTAGCAGCTCGTTCAGTAGTGCGCGAAGTTTATGCATTTGAGGTATGAATTCCTGGTAGTAACTTACTAATCCTAGAAAACTTTGTAGTTCTGTTATGTTTTTAGGCACTGACATTTTTTTAATTGATGTTGACCTTTCAGGGTCTGGTCGTCTACCTTCTTGATCTATTATATGGCCAAGGTATTTGATTTCCTTCATGAAAAAAAACGCACTTATTTTCTTTTCCTTTAAATCCATAGCTTTGTATTCTTTTAAATACTTCCTGTATATGTTCCCTGTGTTGTTCAACGATTTCGCTATTAATCAATACGTCATCCAGGTATGCAATTGTGTACTCTAGTCCGGCAAGCATCGTATCCATTGTCTGTTGGAATATAGCCGGCGCGACCTTAATTCCAAAAGTTAATATTTGGTATCTGTACAGTCCTTAGTGTGTGTTAATGCATAGTAGTTTTGAACTTTCCTCATCGATTGGAATTTGCAGGTGCGCCTCACTTAAATCAATTTTTTAAAAACTTTTCCGCCATTTAATTTGGTGAATACTTCTTCTGGACTGGATAGAGAATAATCATAGTCCTTTATTGCTGCGTGAAAACCTATAGAAAAATCAGCGCAAACTCGAATTTCGCCTGATTTCTTTTTGACGTAGACCGTCGGTGCGGCCCATTTACTGTATTCTACTTTTGTCAATATGCCAGTGTTTTCGAGTCTGGTTAATTCTTGATCAATTTTTTCAATTGATCCAAACGGTACGCATCGTTTTTTCTTGAAAATAGGCTGAACGTTTTCTTTTACTTCGATATTTGCTGCCATATTCTTACATCTTCCTAGACCTGCTGAAAATACTTCGGGGAAACTCGTTTTTAATTTTTCTTTTAATTTGTCTGCCTCGGTTGGTAAGCTTTTTACATTTTGGCAGTACGTACTTATAGGTAGACCCCACAATTCGAATGTTTGCATCCAGTCTGTACCGAATATGTTTTCGGTATTTCTTAAGTCGTACATTTTTAGTTTTTTCGTCATTCCATTAAATGTTACATTAGTAATTATTTCACCCTCAAATGTTATCCTTCTACCCGTAACTGATCTAGCAATTTTATCCGTTTTTAACATGGCAGGTTTGTTCAGTTTTCTCCATGTTTGTAGGTTTAGAATAGTTAGGTCTGAGCCAAAATCCAGCTGCAGGCTGACTTTCCTGTTTTGCATTTCAACTTGAACGTATTTTCTCATGTTAGTTTCATCTGCTTGGTCAGTCCTCGTGATCCTTATTCTGCTTTTGCTTTTGCTTTCTCTTCTATACCAGCAATGAGAACTTTTGTGGCCTATTTTCTTTACAAGATAGACGGGTTTTAAAACGATAAGTACAGTCTTTAAATCAATGACAAGTCCCAGAGCGACATCATGGACTGGGTGGTAATTTCCTTTGATTTTTAGAGTTAGAAAATTTTGTGGTTTGTCTTCGTACTGTATGTATGTATGCTATGCCAGATTCTTCTATGTCTTTTGAGTCTTTCTTCACACTGATGCATCTCTGGCAGTCTTCGGCTAGCTTTTGAAGTGTCACATTTTGTTCATTCTCCAATTTAGTAAGGATTCTGCATCTCATTTCGGTGTCTTTGGTTGAGACCAGGCCTTGGACGTAAATTAAGCATTTGAAATTTTCCGCGCTGAGTTCTGATAATTTGAAGTCGGCACAATATTTGTTGACAATGGACGCGAAAGTTATGTAATCTTCGTTGTCCTTTTTCCATCTTTTGTAGAATAGTGAAGTATTATGGCTGAAAAGTTCTGTTAGCAGTTTAATGGCTTCTTTGAACGTTAACTCACTTGTTTTTCTGGGAAGGATATAATCTGCGAATTTGATATATTCGCATGTGCCTAATTCTCTTAGTAATAGACGTACTTTACGTGCGTCTGACCAATCTTTGCAGGCAAATTCATATAGATCTTCGTACCTTCGGAAGTAGTTTGCAAAAGTTTTATCTTCGTCGGGTTCGTGCCTAAAATCTTCTATAGTACTACAAATAGCGTCTTGTGAGAGAACTATTTCGTTCTCTTGATTTTTGCTCCTTATTTGACATTACACGTAGCATTAATCTTTGCAATTCCAGATGTTTCTGCTAGTACTTTTGCTGCTGTTCAAATTGGATTTTGATAAGATCCACAATGGTTGACTTAAAACCTTTCATGTTGACGTTATTTTGTGTAACATGATATTCTGTGACCTGTGTACGCAAGAAAAATTTCCTTTGTTGCCAGTGAAATTTGATATCCAAAAAGAAAATTCTTTTCTTTTTTTTATGTGTTCGCGCAGAACTATTTTTTTAGAATCTCGCGTAGAACTTGTTTTTTTTTTTAGAGTTTACTGGTCGACCACTGTTATGTGCGACGGATAAAAAAAAAGTATGTCCTCCGCGTAGATTTCTTTTTTGGGGGCGGTTTCCTCGTCGCCACTGTTATGGTCCAGGTTCCTTGTACCACGGTGATGGTCCAAGGTAGCACCAATGAAGAATAATTCGAACACAGGTATGGAATAACACAGATATATTACAAACATAAATCTGTACAAAGAAGTAGAAGTATTAGTAATAACTATCAGGTTAGGTTACAGTGAACTATGTTGTCTCGACAAGTATCACTATTCCAATGTCTTACAGTCATCATCTGACTCGACAATGTCTATGACTGACTGACACTGACTCTGTGTTTGACTCACACTACTGCTTCCTCTTGAGGCACATTATTTATGGTGTACGGGATAGTCCATTACTACTATGGGTAAGTTCCCATAACAATAATATATATGTATGTATGTATAATTTACCTTATATTTTTGTTTTATGATAATTGTGTTAAGTATTCTCTTAAGTTGGTAATATATATATATATATATATATATATATATATATATATATATATATATATATATATAGATAGATAGATAGATAGATATACACTACAGCTAAAACGTTTACAACACCACTGCATTTCTTTAAAAATACCTTAAAATCATAGACATTTGTATTTTTTTAAGTAAGAATAAACTTTCCGGAACTACAGTGTATTTTCTTTTATTTTTCATTATTTCTCCTCTTACTGACAAAATTTCAAATTCGAAGTCAGCTGTCCAAAATAACTTTTGCAACATTATGCATATTTTGTATGAGAAACATTATCTTTTGTTTCCACCCTTAACCCGTAATTACCAAACATTTCAACTAATTTAAATATTAATACATGTTCTAAATGTTAACTCGGCTCCTGACTAATTTTTTCATCAAAACCTATGTTGCTCTCTCTTTTTAATTATATAAAAAAGATTGTATCATTAGGACAGTATTTTCATATTACTTTTTAATTTATTTGTTAATTTTGAAGTAATCTGTTGAAAAAAATTAAAACATCTATGCATCGATATGAAAGCAGAAATTGAAATTTTATTCTACGAAGGCTACACACAAACACAAACTGGCAAGAATTTAAAAAAATCTAGACCTTTGGATAAATTTTGTTTACGAAGACTGTTAGAAAAGTTAACAAACAAAAACCAGTGCACGAAAAGTGGCAAATGCTGTTAAAGATTATTTAGAGCAAGAGAAATAAAAGGGAAACTTCTCCAGACTTGACAGCTGAACTTAATTCACAGCAACAAGTGGGAAAATCAACTTATATCTGCGGGGCTCAGAGGTTGCATAGTCATCAGTAACAATAAAAATTTAAACTTTCTGTAAGTCAGAAGAGAGTGTACCGTGTATAACAGCAAAATTGTTCAAATCGTGTAATTGCATAATTGTCCATCCCACAAAATATGTAATATTTAATAAAAAAAACTCTATACTTATTGAGTTTCTCTTTTAACAGGTTTTCAGATAAGCCATCTTGATACCATTTTTTATAAGAATCACTGAAAAACACTTTGAGTTATTCAGTGAGAAAGACAAGAATTTAAAATTATTTTGTCTCCCCAAATGAGCAATGGTGAGAGGAAAAAAGATCATTCATGCCTTCAGTAATGATACCAACACTCCTAAACCATCAAGAGAACGGTGAATAAGTTTTAAAAATGGGAGCAGTAAAAAGGGAACCTGGAGCATGAGTTCACAACAGCAAGAAGAATCATCATTTCAATTTAGAGCTAAAGAGATCACTTAGGAAAGATCCAACTCAATCCATAAGACGTTTGGCACATGTGAGATGAGTTTCAGCTATGAAACTTTATTTCAATACTTCATGAGCTTCCGATCCTTAGCTATGAACATGTCATTTCCGTTCATGATCAATTTCATCATGATTCTTCTATTAAGCTTGGAGAGTAATTATACATTCTTATTGCTCAGAGCAGAGTCCAATAGGGTTATAAAAACCTCGGAGAATTCCAGTAAGAAATCGTTATTCATTTCTAACATACAATGGTTCAAATATTCATCTAACATCCGCTATGTGTGAAGGATTCAAGGAGAAAGACTGAATGGTAAATGCCTGGTTCAAATATTTAAGCCTGGTAGGACCTCTGTTATGGTGTGGGGCTAGTTGTAGAGAAAGAGCTCAAGATTCAGGTCAAAGGAATAAGGAAAAAGAACAATATGAATTTAGCACAGATATAATATCCGTTTACGGATAATTCACCTGTCAACAAAACAATGATCCGCAACGGTTTTCGAAATTAACTCGAGTAAAAAAAATGGAACAAACATTTGTAAATTATGACTTGATCTCTATCCCACTGAATTAGTATGGGGAAAATTTGATGGGAAATTTCTAAAAGGATACCCAAAAGAATGAGACGGTTTGTTGAATGCTCCGAAAAGTGCCATCAACTTTTTTTTCCAAACAATTTGGAGAGAATAACAAAAATATTTAAAGCACTAATTAAGAAAGGTGATGGTTTTATTAACGAAAGGAAAATATTATGTATATATATATAAATATATATATATATATGAAGAAATATAGTCTTAAAGTGTGCTATATTTATGGGATAAAGTGCTCAATATCAGAGACAGAGCGTGTGTAAATATAAAAGTGAACATAGAATTCAACACTTAGAGGCGACAGTCTGTTTCATACTAGATGCAATCATCGGGCCATATATATATATATATATATATATATATATATATATATATATATATATATATATATATATGGCCCGATGATTGCAATCAATATAAATAACCCGATAGATGCAATCATCGGGCCATATATATATATATATATATATATATATATATATATATATATATATATTTATATATATATGGCCCGATGATTGCATCTAGCCATATATATATATATATATATATATATATATATATATATATATATATATATATATATGGTGTCCCAAATATTTGATATCATTTTAAAAGCAATTACTTTGACTGGAATCGAACAGTGTATCTGTTGAACATCATATGCTTATTATGGGGCCGAATTCATAAGTGTTCCATATGTACACCGCCTGTGACACGGCACGTCAGTTCCGTAGATAAGCTCTTGCCACACACGCTCTCGCATGTCTGTGCGGAAGTGATTCTCTGCTTAAGGTCATCAATGCTAGCAGTAAGAGGGAAGACATAGACCAGGCTCTTCACCTATCCCTATAAAAAGAAATCACGTGGCAAATACTTCATCAGAAAACGGTCTTCATCTACACCACGCCCGATTCATATAACTGGCGGATTTTTATTGAGATTAGCACGTACTGTCCTCTTTCATTAAATTTAAAATCTTGATCTGTTTCTGTCTGTGGATGACATATATATATATATATATATATATATATATATATATATATATATATGTCATCCACAGACAGACTGTTTCGCAGATCATCAGCGTGGCTAGACGTCCGGTAGGACCAAAACCGGACTGAATTGGCGTCAGTCTGAACTTCTACCACTAAGCCATCGGCGCACGGCAGGAATGAAAGTGAATTTTAGCGTGTTTATTTTTAGATTTAGATAAACACACAGTGACTGACAGTGACTCAATTCTGCCGAAGAGTCATGCTATATTAGCTTTAATAGTCACTGTTTACAAACGCACACCTCGCATATATATATATATATATATATATATATATATATATATATATATATATATATATATATATATATATATATAAGAGTCATTCAATAAATAAGGTGAATTTTTCGGTATAAGGACTTCTAATACAGATAGAAGCTTACTTTTTTTTTCAACGCAGTCTCTCAGCACTGTCACACACTTTTCCCATCTGTGCACGAGCTTCCGTATTCACTCAGCGTAAAAATCTTTGGACTGATGTCTCAGCCTGTCGCTCACAACACTTTCGACTTCATCGTCACTTTTAAACTTCGTGCCTCTCGTGAACGCTTTCAAGGGACCAAACAGGTGAAAGTCTGAAGAGGCGAGGTCTGCTCTGTAAGGGGGATGAGGGTGCAGTTCCCAACCCAGCTCGTTGATAGTCTGCACCGTTTGGGTTGCTGTATGAGGCCTTGCGTTGTCATGATGCAAGATGACTTCTTCTGACTGATGACCCCTGCGTTTGTCCCAAAAGATAAGCTCCAATCCTTGCAATGCCATCCACTGTCAGACTGAATGAGGTCATTGACTCATTCGATCACCTCAGGAGACCTCACTTCTGTAGGCCTCCCAGGCCTGTCTTCATCCTCAACACTGCTCCGTCCTTCTTTAAACAATTTAGCCCACTTGTAGACATTTTTTGGCTGATACATGTGGCATCATACACAGTTCAAATTCTCCTATGAATTTCATCTTGTTTGCCCCTTTCAGGAAACAAAAACTTGATAACTGACCGCTGTTCAATCCTGGAGCATGCTTCTTGGTCGGCCATCTTTGTTAATTGCCAAAATTCTGAAATGATTTTTTTTTTAATCTGCAAAAGAAATTAAATCCATGTAAAAAAGATGTAAAGCAAAAAAATAAAAATAAAAAGAGTAAACTTCTATCTGTATTAGAAGTCCTCATACCGAAAAAATCAACTTATTTATTGAATGACACTCGTATATATATATACAGAGAGAGAGAGAGAAAGAGAGAGAGAGAGAGATGTGTGTCTGTGCCTCTGTCTGCGTGTGCTTTTCCCTGTGTGTGTGTTTGAGTGTGTGTGTGTTTCTGTGTATGTTTGTCTGTGTGTGTCTGTGTGTCCTTGTGTGTGTGTATTTATCAGGTGATAGAGATTACTTGTCAGCGCTGATACTGCCACTTGTCAATGTGAATCAGATTACATAGTCGCTTTTGGATAACAACATTTTTACTAAATTAAATAATTAATAAATTGGCTGATGACAACCTACATCTGCTAACGTTTCCCGCTGACATTAAGTGGAATGATTATATTGAATTAACTGCTAGATCTATTGCTAGATAATTTAGTCCACTGTGTCGTGCTAGACAATTTGTCTCACCAGAATTTATCTTACACATTTAAATGTCTAACATTCGCTCATGCAGTACTAGATTGGCGATAAGGTCTCATTATTTCACACTTGAGATGCATAGATATAACCGTACGTTCTATGTTAACAGTTTCTTCTCTCGCACTTATCGCTTGTGGAACTCACTTCCTTTGCTTCTTGTTTTCAGTTAATTTGATCTTCAAAAGATTAAATGCAATGTCAATCGTTATCTTGTCTTCTTTATAATTATAATTATAATTATATTATTCTCTTCCCTTAATAATGTTTTATCGTATATTATTTCACACACTAACCCATTGGTACAAATTTCGTTTGTCTTGAGAAAAAGGGTTGTATTAAAAAACAACGCGACGAAACGAATGAAGCGCACCCAACGTAAATGGAATGCAACTGAAACGAAAATAACACGATAGAGGCGTGCACATTTTGAAATGTTCCCTTAGTTGATGTGATCAGTGCTCAACTCGGTATCGATGCTGATGTTATTATTTACACCTGTCTTCAGTTCGATTGGTTCGATGAGATCAAACTGGCAGCTGATCAAAAAATGTGTTACAATCTGTTATTAACTGGGACAAGGAATGGTTTGTTAATTTTAACGCTTCCAAAACTGAAACTACTCTGAGAGAACCATTTTTGCGTTCCATGGCTGATGCTAAACTCCAGATGAGTGTCTCAATGCACCGTCTTGGAATAAAGTTTTCCTCTGCCATGAAGTGGAAAGATTATATTGAATTAATTGCTAAGTATGTGCTAGGTTGGTTCACCGTGTCGTGCTAGACAATTTGTCTCACCAGAATCTTACACATCTTTAAGTCTACCATTCCTTCATTCATTGAATAACGCATTGAATATTACTGGCACAAATAGTCTGGTAATTCTGATATACACTTCGAGATTCTTAATAAAATCCAAAGAAGAATCTGCAATGTTATTGTTCTTGACTTGGCATTTTGGCGCCAGGCCCTTTCACACGACCGTTCAAAAAATTAAATGCAATGTCAATCGTTATCTTCTGTCTTCTTAATTCATATACTTTTATTGTTCTCTCTCCTTAATAGTGTTTAATCGTATATTATCTCAGTCGGGAGCTTTGTTTGTCTTGAGAAAACGGGTCTGTATTGAAAAACATCGCGGCAAAATGGATATCGAATATTCCTACCACATCTGGTCTGATGCTTCAACTATGTATTTCGAAATCCTTGATACAATTTAAATCAGAATTTGCTATTTTATTGGTCTTAACATGGCATCGCAGCTTTAGTCACATTCACATTCGCCATAACGTAGTTTCATTGTGTTTTTCTACGAGGGTCATTCAATAAATGAGTTGAAGTTTTCGGTATAAGGACTTCTAATACAGATAGAAGCTTACTCTTTTTTATTTTATTTTTATTTGTTTTACTTCTTTTTCACATGGATTTAATTTCTTTTGCAGATTAAAAAAAAACTTTGAGACTTTTGGCGATTAATAAAGATGGCCGAACAAGAAGCATGTTCCAGGAATTTAACAGCGGTCAGTTACCAAGTTTTTAGGTTGCTGAAGGCTGCAAACCAGTTGTAATTCATAGGAGAATGTCAACTGTGTATGGTGCCACATGTTTCAGCCAAAAAATGTCTACAAGTGGGCTAAATTCTTTAAATAAGGACGGAGCAGGGTTGAGGATGAAGACAGGCCTGGGAGGCCTACAGAAGTGAGGTCTCCTGGGGTGATCGAATCAGTCAATGACCTCATTCAGTCCGACAGAAGGGTGACAGTGGATGACATTGCAAGGACTTTGAGCTTATCTGTTGGGACAGCACACAAGGTCAGCTGCCAGTGGGTGCCAAAGATGCTTACTGCAGAGCACAAACAGCACAGCAGCCCAAACGGTGTAGACCATCAACGAGCTGGGCTGGGAACTTCTCCTCTTCCCCCTTAAAGCCCAGACCTTGACCCTTCAGACTTTCACCTGTTTGGTCCCTTGAAAGCGTTCACGAGAGGCACGAAGTTTAAAAGTGACGAGTAAGTCAAAAGTGTTGTGGACGACTGGCTGAGACATCACTCCAAATATTTTTACGCTGAGGGAATACGGAAGCTTGTGCACAGTTGGGAAAAGTCTGTGACAGTGCTGGGAGACTACGTTGAAAACTAAAAAAAAGTAAGCTTCTATCTGTATTAGAAGTCCTTATACCGAAAAATTCAACTTATTTATAGAATGACCCTCGTATAAATATTTTACCATAATTTGTCTCATTAACATTCTCCTATGCTACGTAGACTTTATGAATTTAACGCGGTACTAGATTAGCAACAAGGTCTCATCTTTTTACGGTTGAATAGGCTAGATATAACTAAATTCTATGGTAACGGTTTCTTCTTTGGCACTTTCGCATCCAGCTTCTTGCTTTCCAGTAAATTTTGATCTTTAATCATCAAAATGCAATGTCAATCGTTATCTTTTTATTTACTCTTGTATTATTGTTCCTTCCTTTTTCTCATATTCGTTTATACTCAGTCATCCATTGCGTTTTAGTGGCTTTATTGCCGTGCGTGAGGTGACGAAAATAAATTAATCCATGAAGTACCTAGTAATAGTGGTAGATAGATACATTAAAAAAAAAATTAATGTGGAGTTTAAACATTTTGTAAAAAGTCCATTTTTGAAAATTATAGAAAATGTCTAAAAGGAGACATCATTTAGCGTGACGTGTGTGTTGTTATGTCGTACGGATATTTCAACACGAATTTGCACCTGAACAATAAATGTTAAAATCTCTATTTCTATGTTGGGTGTGTGGAAAAAAGAAAATGGAAAAAAGGCAGAGAATGGAGAGACAGGTGAGGATATATATATATATATATATATATATATATATATATATATATATATATATATATATATATATATATATATATATATATATATATATATATGTATGCATATATATGTATATATATATATATGCATATATATATATGTATATATTTATATTGTTGTTATTATTATTATTGTTATTAAAAATAAATTATTAATGCGTGGAAGAGATCTTTTCAGGCGATAAAATATTTTTTTAGAAAATGTGAATTTTTATCATACAAGAAATGCTAAAATGTTGAATTATGACAAAACACTCCATTTGCTTGTCGAAAAAACACAGAGAAATCCCAAGATATATATATATATATATATATATATATATATATTAATCCTCTGAAGTTCACGTAAAATTTTCTTAGTGTTGGTACAAAAAACTGTGTGAGAAAGACGGTGTAATTATTCTTCTACATTTTATTTTCCCAAGCAGTTTCAATTTCATCCAAGATTATCTTCAGAGGTGAATTGCTAGGATAAAGAATACATGTAAGTCATTAATATGTGCATGAACGCTGTAAAAATATAAAAAATCGCTATGTAAGTGAGGTAACTTAATTCATATAAATTCTTATTAAAAATTGTAATTATGTTTTTAAATTATTGTTTTTATGGTAGTTTGAAAATGCTTGAATGAAGATATCTTGCCTAAATAAAACACACACACACACACACACACACACACACACATATATATATATATATATATATATATATATATATATATATGAAAATGCAGAAAAACTGCGCAAATAGAAATGCCGATATGTACGTATTAATCAATATTGAATAATCTTCAAAATCCCATATAGTATAAAGTCAGCAAAAATTTATTGAAAAAACATTTGAACAAAGTAACTATAAACAAAATGTTTTTTTTTTGCTATCCTCTGCCAGCCACAATGATGGAGAAAGCATTACCTCGGACCATCGCCATTGAGACACGCTGCTAGAGCCACTCTGTTTCGCGATGCTCGTCTCTTAATCGAGACGCCATCCTGCCAATCCTCCGAGGGAACGCCATCGAACGAGGGCCAATAGTAGGCCAGAAGTATATATATATATATATATATATATATATATATATATATATATATATATATATATATATATATATATAATTGTGTAACTGGCCAGTAGTCCCTCTTTTATGCAAGTTTCGTTAAAAACGACAGACAAGTCGCTGTTGTTAGGTTTTTATGTAATATTTATGCATTCTTTTCAGGACACAAATTATGTAAAAAATTGTTCGAATGTTGTATATATCGAAGCGCTTTCGGCTATTCATTTAGCCATTATCACGGATGCATTTCAATTTACTTTTAAATTAAAATATGGATTTTTTTATATAGTTTATATATGTTTGTGTTGCTGAACAATCGAAATTCGTAAATAATTCTATTGGATATCCTACAACATGATTATCAAGAAGACACAGGTTAACTTAAATACACATGGATGTCAAGCAAACTCTATCCATAAAGTGTTGATAATATAAATGCAATTGCACGTGGAAAAAAACGTAGGAAATAAGAGAAATATTATTAATAAAAAAGAAAAGTAACATTCAATGATACCAACTATGAACACGGCCACAATGAGTTGATCGTGTTTATAAAATAAAACATTGCTTTAGCTTTAGATACATAAAACGAACCATATATTCAGTTAAAAGTAAAATAAAATTCATCCTTGATAATGGTTAAAGTGTAGCGGAAAGTATATGGATATATAAAATATTCGAAACAGTCGCTTCCACGAAACTTGCACGGTGGAGTAATGGATAGCGGCTTGGATTGAGGAATCGGAGAGCCGAGTTCGAATTCCAGTCGAATCCATTACATTCACTTACGTGCTAATGCCCTAATCCTCTTTTTCTCCCTCCAACTATGGGTAAATAGCAGCACAGACAGGGTTCTATAGACTTGGATGGCAACTGGTCTAGGAGAAGGACAACTTTGAATTCAAAACCTGCGGAGGGTCGTTTGGGGACCTAGTGGCATTCGCTGCACCGGGTCCCTGTATTCGTCCCGCCAAAAAGTCTGGATGGCCCTGCACAAAGCCTTCACCACTATAATGAAATCACAGGTGTCGGTGTCGGGCTTTCAGTTTCTAGGACCTGATCTGCCTGACACCGACGGGAGAGTCGATCATATATATATATAAATATATATATATATTCAAATTAGAGAAAGAACAGATGGAATAAAAATCCCCTATTCAGAGCATTAATTTTTAAAAAGGGTTCAATACAAAGTAGAGCAATATATTAGTACATATTTATCATAAATCTAAAGGGCTTAAAGTTAAAGTTTAATTCTGAGCATTTCTATGTTTTGAAAACAATATATCAATTTCATATCCTCAAAACATTTGTATATATATATATATATATATATATATATATATATATATATATCAATCAGTAATTACATTGGCGTTACCTGTCTTTTTGCATTCCGATTGAGTATATATATATATATATATATATATATATATATATATATATATATATATATATATATATATATATGTAGGAATGTATTTTTCACTTATGAATACAAAATATTTGTTTTAGTTCATTGTTTAGTATACACACACAAACATAAACACACACACACTAACATAATCACTCACACACAAATTTAAACACTCACACACAAACATAAACACACACACAAACATAAACACATACACAAACATAAACACACACAAACATAAACACACAAACATAAACACACACACACAAACATAAACACACACACACAAACATAAACACACACACACAAACATAAACACACACACAAACATAAACACACACACAAACATAAACACACACACACAAACATAAACACACACACAAACATAAAAACACACACACAAACATAAACACACACACACTAACATAAACACACACACAAACATAAACACACATACACACAAACATAAACACACACACAAACATAAACACACACACACAAACATAAACACACACACAAACATAAACACACACACAAACATAAACACACACCCACACAAACATAAACACACACACACAAACATAAACACACACACACAAACATAAACACACACACAAACATAAACACACACACACAAACATAAACACACACACACAAACATATACATACACACACACAAACATAAACACACACACAAACATAAATACACACAAACAAACATAAAAACACACACATGCAGACACACACACACACACACACACATATATACATTCTGTCTGTTTGTGCGCGTGTATGTATAGATAAATTATATATTTATGTATATACATATATATATATAGTCAAAAATTACTCTTTACACCTTTAATAAAATATCTGATTTCTCATTCTTCCCTTAATATATATGCGCGCGCGTGTGTGTGTGTGTGTTGTGTGTGTGTGTGTGTGTGTGAGAGTGTGTCATCTGCATCTGTTGTTATATATATTTTATGTCTTTTTTAAATACTATGCATTAAGGAACGTGAATTTATGAACAACTCACGAGAAAAGAGAGTAAAGCGCTGAAAGAAATCTCGTTGCATTTTAAATCCTAGCTAATGTCGTAAAACCTTGCAACCTTTTAGTGGTAAACATTCACGAGACATTAACACATATACACTTCAATGAAAAAAAAATTAGGCGTATTTCACAAGTGCTTAAAAACGACTCTTGTGAGGTTCGACATTCCAAAGATTTTGTGATAATACATGAGAATATTTATGCATAAAATATCATGAAATACAGATAGAAATTCTAATCAATTTTACGTGTGTTCTGTCTTTACGTGCAACAATTCATATTTCGATAAACATTTTCAAATAATACGTATCTTAAAACATTAAGACATCCTCATATAAACATAAATATATATATATATATATATATATATATATATATATATATATATATATATATGTGTGTATGTGTGTGTCTGTGTCTGTCTATGTGTGCGTATATATATATATATATATATATATATATTATGTATATATATATATATATATATATATATATATATATATATATATATATATATATATATATATATATATATATATATATATATATGGATTGGTTCGTGGCCGAGCCCGAATCTCACCACGGTTGATTGTAAGGATTGACCTAGCTATTTTATATATATATATATATATATATATATATATATATATATATATATATATATATATGTATAGGTAGGTATGTAGAAAAATAGGATAGAACACGTTAGGTAAATAATCCGGAGGTCTTTAGCATTTTTGTTTTTATTTTTATTTTTAAAAAGACAGTGCTCTATACACAAGTAGAGCTTAAATTATAATTATTTTTTAAAAATATATGATTCCTTCGCTACATAAGAGATCTCATGTTTCAAAAACAAGAGCCGAAACACTCAATATAATTATTAAAATTAAATTGAATTAAGGTATCAAGCCCTGTTTCATCCTCAAGCGAAAATTTAGGAATAACCAATCTTGAAATTTACGCATCTTTATAAGCATGTTCGTTCGCAAGATTAATTACTATGGAAACGGCTGGGGCTGCCATTTTGGTTGGGTGGTCTAACAGTTAATTCTTATCCATATAATAGTCACCTTTTAAAAAGAGGTCAAGCCGAGGTAGGGTGGGGTATCTATTTCAAAGCGGATGATGACATTCGTGTACGCTCTCCGTCTGGACAGTTCCGGCGAAAGATAACTTTTTGGCTCCATGATATTTCTTGATTCACTTTCCCAATAACCTGTGACCCAATGACTCCCGTCCAGACTGACGTATTGGAGCCCATTAGAGCATTAAAATCTCCAGTACGAGGTAATGCTCGCAAGGCCGTGTCGAGAGATTCGTAGAAGGTATATTTTATCTCTTCGTAGACATCCGGGGTCGAGGAATACACATTGAAAATGGTTGCATAGACATTATTGGAGAGAGGAATTCTGAGGACTTTCGCTTTGCGCAGTCGGAACAGAAGGGAGGTTCCTTAGAAGCGTTGAGCGAACAGCGAGTCTAAAACTGCGGACTCGACTTTTTCTGGCAGGAAGACCTTTCCAGGAGTATGTATATCCCTTGCCTTCCTCAGTTAGAGAACATTGATCGGGGACTCTTGTTTTGCTGAGTGGAGCGATATCTACATTGTAGCGCTTGAGTTCAGATGTGATCAGTGCAGTTCTTCGATGTGGTCTAATATGATCGGGACAGTCCAGTAGGGTTCGTAAATACCAGGTAACAAGAACAAAAGATTTCAATTTTCTCCATCGACCGAAGTGAATTTGAGTAGCAATACCTCTTTTATACAAGTTTCGTTAAAGAAGACAGATAAGGTACTGCGTATATGATTTTTGTTTAAATTTTTATCTGTTCTCATAGTTATTTCTTTTTTGGACATAAATTATGTAGAGATTTTCCGAATGTTCTGTATGCCTAAGCGCTTTCGGCTATTCTTTTAGCCATTACCAAGGATGATTTTGTTTTTATTTTGAACTGAATTTAAATACATACATAAAAAAAGCATACATTCAGTTAAAAGTAAAAGTAAAAATAAACCCTGATAATGGCTAAAAGAATAAACCTCACCATCGCAATATCAAAGAGAATGATATCATATCGGGTCTTCGGCAACGAGGTTAGAACTGGTGGAAATAAAGAATATAGTTTGAACCCTTTCCTTAGAAATAGCGTTAGATTAGCGGGATGCTTGAGACATGGGGGAAGCGTTGTAGGGGGATAATTCATCACCCACAAGGGTGAAGAGACGGAAAATGAATAATGGGTAGCTCCTGATCATATATAATGAAATCCCAGTGGCTGTTCTTAAGAATATCAACCCAGATCTATCCCCGATCTTCGCGAAGGTATTTAACCGCTGCTTGATAAAATTCCGTCCGAAGTCTGCAGAAATTGTCAAGCGTATGACCGGTTTTCAAGTACGCTGGTGGGAGCTCATTCCCACGTAATATGACCCACCAGTCTCCTCAGTGTAATCACCAAGCTTTTTGAAGGTATAATCAACAATCAGTACGTGTATCGATCGGTTCGATCCACAGCTGATGTTATAACTAGCATTTCACAGAGAATTAGTGGCTCACTAGACAACCAATACACCATAAGTGCGAGTTTGAAAAGAATTAGTTGCTCGAGTACTGGGACGTCCTGAGAGAGCGCCCGTTTAAAGCAATAGATAAAATTCAACATACTCGGTGATAAAGGGACGTCACTAGTTTGGTTTTCGATGCATTGAATGAGACCAGCAAGTGCACGCAAGGGGGTACAAAGAGCGAGAGCAAGAGTAAAGAGGGGTGTTTGAGGAAAGGATAAAGAGAAGGATGGGGACCATGATCAAGGCATCAGAATATGTCGATTGACATTACATTTGAATATTTGAAGATTATAGCTATCAGGGAAGTAAGCAAGAGGAAGGGAGTTTCACTGTCGGGAAGTGTGACATAAGAAGCTCTTAGAGTAGAAGTGACTGCTACATTTAACCGTTTTAACAGTGAAAGGGTACGACCGAGATTCCAACCTAGTAGTACACTGAAGGGTATGCAGTTTGGGTTCCAAGAAAGTATCTCGTCAGAGCAGTTGCCATGAACATAATTGTAGAAAAGACAGAGGGAAGATGCAGCCCGTCTGTGAGAAAGTGACTATAGACGAGATGCCAGATCAGGAGCGAGTATTGAAGAAAAAAATGTTTTTATGAATTCGACAAAAGAGGAGGGGTGGTGAGCAAAATCAGGACAGGAAATAAAAGTTCGCGCTCAGAGTACCCAAATTACACAAACTGTCAAATCTAATAGACATAATAATGAAATGTTTTCCTCACTGTAATGTATGACAATCATCTGATTAGTGAAAATGAATGAAGTAGTTTTTATTAAATGGCTTTGGAATATTTTTTCGATCCTATGATTATAAAACGGCCCTAAATGCAGACAGAGTTTACCAAAAAGAAAAAAAAACTATGGAAAAACTAGTTGGGATTTTTAAAAAATATTCACTGTCAATAAAATCGGATACGCAGCTTAGAAGAAATGGGAAAGGTACTTTATTTTATACTTTAATATATGGTTATTAAATGTCTTTCACCTAAAGTATTCTTTTCGTGCCCAATAGTAAGTACAGTGGATACTTTGAGTAAAACTATTTATGTAAATGATGTTGAATATGAAAGATACTTTAATTTCTTCTCTAATGTATGCGTATAAAATATCTCCTTTAAAATTCCTGTTTACAAGGGCAATAAGAAAAGAAGCAGGCGTGTTTGTTATAATAATTAATTACGGTTTTCACCTGTAGCAGATGGTGACTTATTTCCCGCCAATTATTATGATGGTGAGTATTATGTCTGCCACTCCATCATTTCTAAACACAGAATTATGCTGTCCTTCCATCCCAGTTTTGAAATGCCTCAACTTCTCACCCCAGGAACAATATCTTCAAGACACTGTTTAGCTATACCTGTCCTAGAATTCTTGATGTGTCGAAACAATTTAAAAGATTTGCGATGAATACTATCGAAGAGTGAAAGGGAAGTGATTACACTTCCAAGAGTGGTTGTCTTGACTTTGTCTATCACCTTGTGATTTGCGAATCATATGATTTTGAAAAGTTTCAATTTGAGCAGTGAGTTCTTCAGTCCATAGTACTCAATCTAAACCATGTGAAACACCTTGCAATAAAGGTATATCTTGTTGAATTGTGAGTGAATCACCTGGAAATGATTATTTCTTTAAATTTTAACTTTTTTTCCATTGATATGAAGTGGAAAGATTATATTGAATCAATTGCTAGGTTTGCTGCTAGGGAAGTTCTGACGTGCAAGATAGTTTTTCTCACCAGAATCTCTCTTACATATTTATAGGTCTAACATTACTTCTTGCTTTGAATATTGTTTCACTATCTGGTCTGGTGCTCCTGCTACATATTTAGGGATTCTTAATAGAATTCAAAGAATAATCTGCAATGTTATTGGTCTTAAACTGGTATATCTGCGTCAGTCACTATCAGCCGTAACGTAGTTCCATGCGCTTTTTCTGTAAATATTTTCATGGTCATTTTTCTGAGGAACGTTCCTCTACGGAACCTCGACTTGAATTTAAGCGCAGTAAGAGGTCTCGTCATTTTACAGTTGAAATAGCTAGATGTAACCGTAAATTCTATGCTAACAGTTCCTTCTATCGCACTTCTCGCTTGTGGAGCTCTCTTCCGATTTTCTGCTACCCAGTCAACTTTGATCTTTAGACATTAACATACAACACCAATATGTCAGTTGTTATCTTCTGTTTTTTATTATTCCTGTTCTTGTAGTGTTGTATCTCTGTAATAATGTTTTTCTCATATTTTCGAACACTCCGTAACCCCTTGTCTCACTCTATGCCCTTGCTTGATGTGAAATTATTTTAAAAATCTTCCTCATTTCTCACATGTTCCGACCATGTTATTCTTAGCATTCTCCTGTAGAACGAGTTTTCTGTTGCCTTTTGTCTTTTCTTCATCTGTGATGAAATTGACCAGAATCGATTTCCATTTAGGAGGATCGATATTACATAACAGTGAAGCCATTGAGCTTCTTAGCAACTTATGGGGTGATACTTAACCAGCTAGTCTTGAGGGTCATTATTAGAATAGTGTGTTTTTGCAGGTTGATAAAGCTCTAGTTGTTCCAAACGGGGAAACTGGCAAATTCTGACTGTACAATTTTAAGAGAATTAAAGAGAGTAGATCAATAAGTCTGATATCAATGCAACAAACTGATTTTCGATCTATTTTCACTGTATAATTCTCAATTGACAGGATTAATAACAGCGCATTATGCAGAAAGATAATGTTGAAAAATAAGTGCTACAGATTTACTGAAGGTCCTACATACGCATCCATTTTCAAAATTCCACATTATCATGAATGTTTTTTTAAAAATATATTCCAAATATGTCGATGGTGGGTAAGCCACTGATTGGGGAGCAATTGGCGGTAGCGTGGAGAAAAGGATAAAAAATACGGTAAATAGTTTTCATATAATCATTTTGTTTTGTTTTATAATTCTTTATAAAATGCCAAAAAATGAGAATTTTTAATTTTTGATATTACGAAAGACATTTTTCTTTTCCTGCCTATATCTTATAAATCAAAGGAATAAATATATCATGTTAAAAATTGTACAATAACAGAAGTTAAGCAATGTCGAGCCTGGCCAATAGATAGATGGGTAACTGTTTGAGAATACTCTAAGATTATAATGAGCGAGTTTTTTTTAAGGGAAGTAATGGTAAAGAAACGTTTCTATACTTTATAGAATGGTTATAAAAGAGAATTCGCTTGTCAAGATTTTCTAAGGGCATAAGATGATGGGGAGGGGTGGGAATGGTTGTAGGATAAAGTCTTCACAGAAATGCATCGTTGTTCAGTTCACTTTTCCTATAAAAAAGAGTCTTTCATAATTGATATTTGAACAGAGATCAGTAAAATATGTTCTTGATTAAATGATTATATCCATTAAAACTGTTTTTTATTTTCTTTCTGGATTTTGGAAAACGAAGAAATAAATTCATAGTAGCGAAAAGTAACATGAAAATAACATTTTTTTTTAAATAAAAAATACAAGTAACTTAGATATTGGCATGGGGACATTGTAATATTTTCTTTGAGAGAGAAAGTAAATCAGGCGAAAAAAAAAACACATTTTCCCGTCTGTATTACTCTCATAGAATGCAAACACATAACATATTCTTTAAAAAATGTTTTCTTCATTTCTCCTGAAAAAGGTGTACATATTTCTCGCATCCCTTCCAATCTGCCATTTTGCACCTGCTCTTTTTCACTTCCCTCGTGTATTTTGTCTACAATGACATTCATTGCACTCTGAGAGCATCCGTGCAATGCATTCTGGCGAGATACTCTTTTTACTTCTTTTTTTTTAGTCTCCCGCTGAAAAGGTAAAAGGTGTATGAAAAAAAGGTCTTTGGGTGAACATTATTTATAAAGTAAAATAAACTTGCAGGAAAATGGATCCCTTCAATAACATATATATATATATATATATATATATATATATATATATATATATATATATATATATATATATATATATATATCGTATCATAGGGAATAATAGAAGATTATGGTGCAGTTTTAAGTGCAAGTTGCCTTTAGGCTATTTGACATAAAAGACATTTCATTAGAGGAGGGAACTATCTATCTATGTATTTCAATTTATTCATATCTGTCTTTTAATGTTTCTGTCGGTTTCACTATCTATGTAACTAGATAGCTATGTCAATTTTTTTCATATCTATCATGACATATGTATATATTTGTCTGTTTTACTATCTATCTATTTCAATTAGTTTATGTGTATCTTTCCATATGTATCAATGTCTGTTTCACTATCTCTCTTTATATATATATATATATATATATATATATATATATATATATATATATATATATATATATATATATATATATATATATATCACGACGCTTTAGGCATTTAAAACAACATGCCTGGCCACATACACAACTCCGGAAAATCCTCGTCGAAAACAAAACTATAATTAAACTGAAAACAATAAACAAAAACTAAAAATTCTTGAAGCTATATACATAAAACAGTTGAAACCTAACCTGACCAAAATAAACTATGAAATCTCCAAAAATATACTTAAATGCCTATAATTGGTAACAGAAGCCATTGGTTTATACCAACGGCTTTCCATACTCAATACTCATCGGATTCACTCTCGCGTGGTCATGTGTGACGTCATGAGCTGCGATGCGATTTTCTCTTCCAGTGTCTTATACGCACGAGTTGTCGTTGCTTGGAAATCATCCATGTAAACAGAAACAGACTATCATCAATTTCTCGTCCGTGTATTGCTTAATATATTGAACTCTAATTGTCATCTTCGATAATGGCTTATGCAAGCCGAAATCTTAGATTGGATTAAAAAATATGTATCAATATTGTGATTTTATTTCTTCGTTTAATGATAATGTTATTAAGCTTATCAGACGATATGAAAAGAACTTACATAAAATAAATAGACAACACTTGTCTATATTATTTAAGGAAACATGTATGAATATATATATATATATATATGTATATATATATATATATATATATATGTGTGTGTGTGTGTGTGTGTGTGTGTGTGTGCGTGTGTTGGGGCAATTGTGTGACAAAGTGGAAAAATTACTTTTCACGCATTCCTTCCTTAAGAACTTCATCGGACTAAATTTTTAACGTTGGTAGGATTACACATGCGCATGACAGAGAGGTTCTGGGAATTTTAGAAATGTTTTTTATCTCGCTGAAATCATATAAAGTCTTTTTTCATTTTATTTCCATCACTTTTCTAAGTAGGTATTCCACACTACCAGGTTTGGTGAAATGCTGTAAGAGCCAGGCCGCAAATTTACTGTTGGAAACCTTGCAATTAAGGAACTCACTAGACATTTACGCCGGAGTAAATTATTTGCTCCCTTGATCTCAGTAGCATTTTTCAAGTTAACAATGTTGTCAGTCTCGTTACGGTGGACAACCAATGCATTTAACGTATTATTTTGTAAAATGTCCCTTTTGCGATCATATAAACATTTATTTAGATGCCTTAAAGATTACGTTGGATCATGAAATATAATTATTGGGTGTTGACTTCAATATATACTATTATATTGAAATAGGCTCTGTCACTGAGATTAAGCAATTTAATCCATAAATATCAATCAGTAAAGTGTCATACGTGATACACGCTTGGGCGATGATGTATTTTTCGATACATGACTGACGTGGTTGCCATTTCTTTCTGCTGTAGACTGGTTGCCAAGCAAAACTACTGAACACAGTCTTTCCTGCTACTCAAACTATAGCTGGATGTAGGGGGAGACAGATGATGGAGCCATTCCTTTCCCAACAGTATTTGTGCATAAGTGAAGCAAACGAACACGACTGGAATTCGAACTCGGCTCTCCGTGTTTGCACTCCCAGTCTATATCCATTGCAGCACACACCTAAAAATATACCACGCTAAGCACTAATTAAAAATAAATATAATATGAACTTTAATAAATAAATAAACGAACAGATATGAAATATACACATCCATACGTGTATGTATATGTACGTATATATAAATACAGACGTACACACAGATACACGAAGTTCAATATATAACACCAAGGCAAAAATATATAAACTACTTTCTGTACGGGAGTATATATTGTATACTCTCTCTCTCTCTCTCTCTCTCTCTCTCTCTCTCTCTCTCTCTCTGTATATGTATATATATATATATATATATATATATATATATATATATATATATATATATATATATATATATATATGCGTTGTATTAATAAACTATTGCTTAAGTTGTAATGTTATTTATTTTTATGTTATTAATTTTGGTTGGTTGGGTTTATGGAGGAGTATTTTGGTTTTGCTGTTTCAATATATATATATATACTAGCAGCATGGCCCGGCGTTGCCCGGGCTTGATTAAAAAATCGTACGACTCATACAGCAATCGCTATCACCTGACTTAAAATATTTTTGCCCTCCCTTGCCTTTAAAGGAGTGCCCTTTGCCGTTCTGATGTTGCTACATGCCTTACTTCTTGCCTATCTCACACTGCGAATTTTTTCTAAGCTCTATACTAAACATTAAATCTTGTTACGAAAAAAGAACTAAACAAAATGAACACAAAACGATCAGCTTTAAAAAAGAAATCGTAACTGGAAAAACCGAATGAAAAAAGAATGTTAACAACAAATACTTTATTCACACCCAACCCAGTTCTGCGGAATCAGAATCAACGTTGAGTTTAAGCAAGCGAATGAGCCAATTGGAGTAATGTGCCATGCAGATTTAAACTTTTCCCACTTGTGACGAATGCAGCTATCGATTTTTTTGCATGCTAGCATGCTAGTTAACATTCGTGTCAATCAGCTGTAGGCTTTCACGCTGGCCAATAAAATCTTCCTGCCTATTCGTGGCAGCCAGCTATAGGCTCTCATTCTGGCCAGTATAAAATGACCGCAAACTACATGAAAACTACCGTAGAAGCATAAAAAAATCAATTATTTCCACTATCGATGGGAGTTGGGAAATGCAATGCCGGTCTTGACCTTTTCACTAATTTGGAGCATGTTCATGTAAATTTTGGTGCAAATCCGTCTAAAATTGCTGCCGTGCATTCGTTATACACACACACATCCTGCCTTTTATATATATATATATATATATATATGTATATATATATATATATATATATATATATATATATATGTGTGTGTGTGTGTGTGTGTGTGTGTGTGTGTGTGTGTGTGTGTGCAGTGTCCCTGCGATAATGGCTCTCCATAATTTTTGTCTTTTTGTTATTTCTCTCAAACCGTGTTCTGCTATCCAATTGCTTAAGCACGTTAAGAATGCCACGCGTTGCTTTCTCTTTTCGCTCTTTTCCTGTATGCGCCCTGTGAATATCAGATTTTACAAACCCTCCTTTTCTTATTACGTATCCCAAAATTATCAGCAGCCTTTTTTTCCTATCGGTGGTAAATGTATGTATAAAAATGTAGTGTACGAGGCAAAATATAAACGAGAAAAAAAGATATATAGGTATATCCGCGGGTGATTGGAAGCAGCGTCTATACAATCCATAGACGCTCTTTTAGATATAGATACCTCAAAAACCAAACTTCCTTATCCAAACACTACTAGGATCTGTTGGATATACTTATCAAGACCTAGTACCCCTAATAACTTCCGTGATCGGTGTGATCTGTATATTGCGGAAAAAAATTATCATTAAAGATAAGAATCAAGATGAGTTGCTAAATCTTCGTAATGAGATCTTTTCTAAATGTAGGCACAAAAAACGATTCAAAACATAAATACGGTTTTGTAACGTGTTGTCGATTGTGACATTTCTATCGGGCATGACTTTTTAACGGAATGACTATTATCTATATGTATCGGTGTGTATGTTTATGAGATTTGCTATGTATTTCAAATTATTTTATGCTTTTTCATGTGGTGATATATGTGTGAGGAGGTATGTAGGTAGACGTTTCACCTAGTAACTGATTTGCAAAATCAGATAGTATTATGATATTTATATACCTAGGTATATATACAAACGTAAGAGATAGATAAACGTTACTCACTCAGCCTGCTTTTAATATTTTT
Source organism: Acanthosepion esculentum (assembly GCA_964036315.1). Taxonomy (NCBI): domain Eukaryota; kingdom Metazoa; phylum Mollusca; class Cephalopoda; order Sepiida; family Sepiidae; genus Acanthosepion; species Acanthosepion esculentum. Next base: position 23,344,088 of record OZ038518.1, on the reverse strand, counting down.
AATATTTTTAGTATTTTTAATATTCTTAACGTTGTCTTCCTCAATGTTCTTGAGGTATGAATTAATTTAATTCCACCCGTATATTTTTATATGTTAAATGTATGGATGGATATGGTCCCAACAATTTTTTAATTCATTTTTAGATTTTGAGAAATTTTTTAGCTCGTACATTTTGAGTTATATATTCATATGTGTGTGTATATGTGTATATATGTATGTATGTATGTGTATATATATATATATATATATGTGTGTGTGTGTGTGTGTGTAGATATATAGATGTGTGTGTGGATATATGTGTATATGCATATATGTAGGTAGATGTAGATGTGTTTATATGTTTGTGTGCATGTTTGTGTATATGTACGTATGTATGTATAGTTAGACGGATAGATAGAGGGATTCATCGTTTACCTGTTTAGATGGGTGGGTGTAGGTATTTGTATGGAGATAGTAAGATTTTATGTATATATTGTTTATGTGCACGTATGTGTATGTCCGTATGTATATATGTGTGTAGATGTATATATGTGTACGAGCGAATGTGTATGGATGTATGTGTATGTATGTATGTATATGTGTGTATGTATATGCATATATGTGCGTCTATGTGTGTATGTATATATATATGTGTGTATGTATTTATACATATATGTGTGTGTGTGTATATATATATATATATGTATGTGTGTGGGTATGTACTTATGTTGTTGTGTATGTGTGTATATATGTATGTATTTTTGAACATAGAAATTGAGGTCCTCGCTAGGTTAGATAATCGTTATTTTTATATTTTTATGTTTATATTAGATTTGTAACATGTTGTCGATATTACCTTTGTCAAATTTTCTTGATTACGCAGTGGCCCATTTATAAACGCAATTCGTGTTTTGTTACCCCCCCTTCTACCCCTTTTTCTCTTTCTTTTCCTCTATTTCCCTCATCTTCGGAACTTTAAGATTATATCGTCTATTGTGTGTGTATGTCACCAAGAAATGTATACACTTTTCCGGTGTATCTTTCGACATTTGAAAATATGCATATTTTTCGCACTTAAACCGTCTTTCAACCCCCTCTTTAAAACTTCTCTCTAGTAAATCTTAGTCCCCCTTCATCTTTAGACCTTCCTGTTCTTCTCTCATCTGTTACCCCTCTCTATAGATCTCATTTGCTCTAGCGTTCGTCCTACAATCTCATACATACACTGTCACTAAATTTTATTTTATTTTTTTCTCGGAGTTGTTTTTTCTGTTTTCTTTTTGAATTTGTTGGTCTGCTGCTGGTGGCGCCAGGGGTGACGGTCTCTCCATAGCCACTGAAACTGTGATATCACCCCTGGTCGGCGGCTGATGCAGCCAGAGTAACGCACGTGCTAAAAATGTTAAAAATTGATTACCAATACTCTCTGGAAAGCAAGGTGACGCTTCGGAAAGACGAAGTGACCCTCTAGAAAGTTGGAGTGACATCTTGGAAAGACAAGGATTTACATTAAATCATGAAGAATCCAAGAGACGCAGAATGCCCTCTGGGTGACTGTAGCGGGGAGGGAGAATATATCACCCATCAGACTGACTTTAATAGAAACGACCTGGATATGGACCCGGCTACAGCGTGTGATTGCGGCAGAAGATTTAACGGTTTACGCGGTTTACGTATCCATAAGGCACGCTGGTGCAAACAACGTAATTCTCCCATCGGAGAATGTAAATCGAGTGGTGGGATTATGAATCTGGAATACACCCACAGCGTTCAGGATTCCATCGTTGAGCGACAGCACCCTGGAGAAATCCTAGGTAAACCAAGAATCCAGTGGCCCAAAGGTAACCAGAAGACTATTTGGACAAATCTTGACAGAGAGCATTATTTTATCCTTAATAACAATCTTAAGGGTCCGATAGGGGCAACAGATCAGTTCCTTTTGTAGAATAATATATGACGTTTGCTTTGAGTTGTTTGGACCAGTAATGGAAAAGAAAGATAAAAAGGAGGAGAAACGACCAAATCGACGACAAATCCAAAAAGAAAAAGTTACGAACAGAACAAAGATTACAGAAGGGACGTTTTAAAGATGCTCCATTTCATGAGAGGGAAGGCCTTAAAGGAAGATTCTAGTGATATCCAGAGCTGAACATCAAAGGAAGCATCGGAAGAAAAAGCGGCTGTCTCGGGGATCTTTCTTGATAAATCCGCGTGCATTTGCTAAAATACTTTTCGCGGAAGCTTGATATCCCAAAGGAGGAGTTGGAGAATCACTTGAAGATAACGTATTCAGATAATATGCAAGATATACCAATCCAACTTATAAAAGATTTACCAAGGCCTCAAGATCCGACAGATATGTTTGGTGATAGTGGGATAAAATTAAGTCAAGTCCGAGATTTTGTCCGAAAGGCAGGCGTTGGTAAACTATATAAAAACTGCCCTTGCGTTCTCAGGAAACTTACTGTCCTTCTTCAGTGGGTTTGGAAGCAGAATATTGTACCACAAGAATGGTGTTTGGCTGATGGTGTTTCGCTACCTAAAGAGGTGGATTCAAAAGGCATTTCCAATTTTCGCCCCATATCCCTCCTTAATGTAGAAGGAAAAATATTTTTTGAAGTCCTCGCTTGTCGCATGACAGATTTTCTTATAGAAAACGATTACATAAACACATCTGTCCAGAAGGCTGGGATACCTGGCTTCCCTGGTTGTCTGGAGCATGCAAAATCATATGGAACTCCATACTATTAGCCAAAAGAAATAAAACAGAACTCCGTGTAGTATGGCTTGATCTTGCTAATGCATATGGGTCAGTCTCACATCATTTAATAGGAATGGCTCTTGTTTTTTTCCAATTCCCTGACAAGATTAAGGAAATCATAATGAAGTACTTCAACTCAACTTTCATGAAATTTCTCCGTCATAGATTACGCTACCAAGTGGCAACCACTTGAGATCGGCATCATGATGGGCTGCGTGATTTTCCCGCTTCTTTTCGTTTTGGCAATGGAATTGATTTTACGAGGCGCATCAACCACAGCCAAAGGAGTGATGACTGAAGAAGAATTGATCTTTCCCCCTTCTAGGGCCTTTATGGATTATATCACAATTCTCGTCCCTTCTAAAATTGCTGCCAAAGACCTGTTAGAAAAGTATCACGATGTTTTCATTTCGGCGAGAATGAAGGTAAAGCCGAAGAAAAGTCGAAGCCTGTTATTAGTCAGGGGCTCTGTTAAGGAAATCCACTTCAAAATTGTTGATGACACGATACCAACAGTTAAGAAAATGCCAGTAAAGAGCCTCGGACGGCTCTATACAATCCCACTGACTGATCGACATCGGGGTACAGAGGTTCATAAATCAGCATTAAAGGGACTAATTTCGATCGATAGAACGTATCTGCCCGGAAAAATAAAGGCGTGGCGCTATCAACATGGTCTACTACCCCGCCTTTTGTGGCCTCGGCAAATGTATGAAATTGCGTTATCTCGTATTGAGCGCATTGAGCAAGCGATCAATAAGTATTTGCGTAAGTGGCTTGGAGTTGCTCCTTGTTTTTCGAAAGTCGGGTTGTATACCAACTCCAGACACCTGCAGCTTCCTATACATTCATTGGTGGAGGAATTCAAGGTTGGGAAGGTTCGCCTTCATATGATGATGAGGGACTCAGCTGATGATTGCATACGGAGGGTGCATCCAGAGATTAAATCTGGTACAAAGTGGTCAGCTGCAGAGGCCACACAAGTAGAAACCAGCCTGCGAGTCAGAGATATCATGGGCGTGATTCAGAATAATCGGGCTGGATTGAGAAACACGACGCACAAGTACTTCTCCAAGAAGAAATCAAAGGAAAAAGGCCTATGGTGATTGAAGAAATCAAAATTTTTGAAGAGGAGCATAGAATAGCCACTGCAGTTACTCAAGCTAAACAGTGTAAGTGGACAACCTAGAATGATATCGAACCCATTAAACCTTCGTGGAATTCATTAATGGCGATGGAGCCATTGGCGATATCTTTACTTCTCCGATCAACATACGATCTTCTCCCAAATGAAAAAACCTCAAGATGTGGGGATACACAGATACAGATCTCTGTTTTTCGTGTAAAAAGACCGAGGTACCTTGCGTCATGTGCGTTCTGCTTGTCCATTATCGCTACAGATGTACACGTGGCGACGCAACAAGGTGTTAGAGGTGATGAGGGATCTAATAATAACACAATGTGAGAAGGCAAAGCAACGGATTGTGGCAGCCAAGGAAGCTAGGATCGAGTTCCATAAGGAGGGTGAATGCCCGGCAAAGAAAAAACAAACAGCCCCTAATATGAGGCTGCTGAGTGGTGCCATTGATTGGAAGGTTTCAGTGGATCTAATGACATCCTTAAATTTTCCAATACACATCGCACAGACAGCAAGCGTCCCGACAACGTGTTATGGCCCAACTCAATAAAGACTGTCTTCCTAATAGAGTTAACAGTCCCCTGGGAAGAGAACAGGGTGGAGGCGCACGAACTAAAGAAAAACCGGTACCAGTCACTGCGTGCTGAATGTGTAGAAAATGGTTGGACGTGTCATGTGATGCCTATTGAGATTGGGTGTCGTGGGTTTCTGGGACATTCGGTCATTTCCTTCTTTTCAAAAATAGGCATCACTGGCCGTTGGTTGAAGAGCGTTTCGCATCGCATTCAAAAAACAGCTCAGCATGCGTCAGGTTGGATTTGGTCGAGATCAAAACAAGCAAATAAAACGCGCGCAACATCACGACCTAACATGCGCAAGTAAAATATTTGCGTGGTCGTCTATAACGATTTTTACGAGCGCGTCAATACCGGCAGACGCGTTCAGTAAACTTTCATTACGGATAGAAGCTGCAACAATCGTTTTATTTATTTCATTACAAGAATTTACATAGAGGAACGATCAATTAGCTTATCTTCATACCCCGACTGATGGCGCCAGGGGTGGCGGTCCCGCCATAGCCACCGAAACCGTGATATCACCCCTGGTCGGCGGCTGATGAAGACAGGGTATCGCACGTGCTAACACACGTTGTATATATATATATATATATATATATATATATATATATATATATATATATATATAATTTGAAATTATTAGAAGAAATTGATAATTATATTTAATGATTCATCGAGTCTGAAACCTCTACAGAATGTAGAAAGCACTGGACGGCCGTTTCGTCCTATATTTGGGACTCATCAGCAGTGCGTATCCACTACCGAGAATTGAAACCCTGGTAGTTAGGTTGTGATGCAAACACCATACTGCTCGGTGACGAAGAGGTAGCAAATCAGACTCAATATAGCGCCGCTCACTCACAAATTCCTTGGTGGAACTCTACTGAGATTCACTTTAACCATAGGACGGTGTCTCCCGGAGCCACGACTACTATCACCAAGCCGCTCATTCCAGAGCATTAGAAGCCGGTTCAAGCAATGATATACAATTTGAAATTATTAGGAGAAATTGATAATTATATTTAATGATTCATCGAGTCTGAAACCTCTACAGAATGCAGAAAGCACTGGACGGCCGTTTCGTCCTATATTTGGGACTCATCAGCAGTGCGCATCCACTACCGAGAATTGAAACCCTGACAGTTAGGTTGTGAAGCAAACACCATACCCCAATCAGGGTTTCAATTCTCGGTAGTGGATGCGCACTGCTGATGAGTCCCAAATATAGGACGAAACGGCCGTCCAGTGCTTTCTGCATTCTGTAGAGGTTTCAGACTCGATGAATCATTAAATATAATTATCAATTTCTCCTAATAATTTCAAATTGTATATCATTGCTTGAACCGGCTTCTAATGCTCTGGAATGAGCGGCTTGGTGATAGTAGTCGTGGCTCCGGGAGACACCGTCCTATGGTTAAAGTGAATCTCAGTAGAGTTCCACCAAGGAATTTGTGAGTGAGCGGCGCTATATTGAGTCTGATTTGCTACCTCTTCGTCACCGAGCAGTATGGTGTTTGCATCACAACCTAACTACCAGGGTTTCAATTCTCGTCCAGTGCATTCTGTAGAGGTTTCAGACTCGATGAATCATTATATATATATATATATATATATATATATATATATATATATATATATATATATATTATTGTTATACGTTATTTATATAGACACAAATATTTAAGTAACTGCTCTGTTTATAATAAACACTATTAACACATTTATTTATGTAGACACACATATTTAAGTAAATGCTCTATTTATAAAAAAACCGTATCAACAACATTTACCGGCCTGGACATCCGAGATATTTTAATAGAAATTATGCGTCAACCGGCAGGAATCGAACCTGTATCGAACACGAAACCATCGCATAGTCTGACGTCTTAGTCTTAGGTACAGATGAGCGTCTGGTCGGCAACGTCGATTTTACCGCTTTTAAATTATAATTGTTTCTATGATTTCTCTGTATAGCAGACGTTCCTCTGTAGCTAAAAAGGTATATAACGTCAGGATTGAAGATGAAACAGAGTTTGATACTTTAATTGAATTTAATTTTTATAATTAAATTGAAGTTTTTAGCTCATGTTTTTGAAACATGACAACTCTTATGTAGCGATGGAATTTTTTTTTTTTTTAAATAATTATAATTTAGTAATGTGTTGAGCACCGTTTAAAAAAAAAAACATAAGTACTAAAGAACTTCGGATTATTTACCTAAGGTGTTCTTTCCTATTTTTCTATATATTTGCATATATATATATATATATATATATATATATATATATATATATATATATATATATATATATATATATATACTTTTATACATATATATATATATATATATGTGTGTGTGTGTGTGTGTGTGTGTGTGTGTGTGTGTGTGTGTGTATATACATATATTATAAATTAATTGATTTAAAATATGGGTTTTTCGCTACACAGTGATAACCATATTTCAAAAATGGAAGCTAAAGCCTTTGAATTTAATTTTGGACATTGAGCACTATTGTGTAAAAATAAAAATATCTATAAGGACACCGGATTTTATATCTTACTGTTCTTTCTTTTTATTTATATATATATATATATATATATATATATATATATATATATATATATATATGTGTGTGTGTGTGTGTGTGTGTGTGTGTGTGTGTGTGTGTGTGTGTGTGTGTGTAATTTGGCAGCAACTTTTCTTTTAAACATGTAGTATTGAATGTTAAAGACAACATAGTCTTGCATATTTTCTTTTGAATTTTCTCATATTCTCTAATGAGACTTTTTATTTGAAAATGATTTCGAAATATGTATTGTCCATACGAAATCATTTTCAAATAAAAAGTCTCATTAGAGAATATGAGAAAATTCAAAAGAAAATATGCAAGACTATGTTGTCTTTAACATTCAGTACTACATGTTTAATATATATATATATATATATATATATATATATATATATATATATATATATATATATATATATATATATATATGGGGGTTTATAATTACTTACTCACAGTTCTAATCGCCCACAACCGCAACTCTAAGCGACCCCTAGTTGTTCATATCTTAACTTTCTCGGTGACTGCTACGAGCGAACCTTTTTTTTTAACATTATAAATAACATTGGCTATGTTCCCCGCTATGATATGACGCATTAACAACTTCTTATGTTTCAGAACAAACTACTTATTGTCTTAATGTGTCTACGGTTTCTTGATTATGAATTTGAATAGAAAAAAAAAATATCTTAAGTGTAAAACTCCGTACCGTCCATATATACTATCTTTTTTCCGCACGGCAGCTCATCGTGGCGCCAACATCTACTTAAGAATCTTATACAAGTGTAAGGAAACGTTCGTTTTATATGAATTCAGGCATGGGCTTTGATTAAAGAAATATGCATAAAAATGATATCTTTTTTTATTTCATGCGCACCGAAAAGACTAAAATGCCTTCCTGTCTCTGGGGATATGGGAAAGCAATTTGAAATCTTTGATATTTAGCATTTAACATAAACTGCATGTTGAGAACATTACTTATCGGAAGTTCCCTGAGTTAATTAAATGTTCAACACTCTAACATCTAAAGGCTGAAAATATATTATCAGTCCTTTATTACCCACCTCTTTCTCGCTCTCTCTCTCTCTCTACATATATATATATATATATGTATATATATATATGGGCAGAAATTTGTCGTTTTAGTTATAGACCAAAGCCTAATGCAAATTCTTTCTTAAGGATTTTTTTAATTTAGTTTTTTCTATATTTCTGATCATTATCTTCCATATTTAAATAGAAATCGCCCAATGTCTGCGTACATTAGCAAAGACTTCTGTTTTCTTTGTTTTATGCCATTTTCTTAAATCTCAGATGAGAAATTTCTAAATTTTAAGAAATCTCTAAAATGATATTTGCACCTTAAAAACATTTACATTACTATAATGATAAGTCCTAACCAAATTATTTTAATATTATTAAAAAAATTTTTCTCAACCTTAAGAAATATACTAACCAGAATTTAAAAATATAAAAGGCAGTATATATATATATATATATATATATATATATATATATATATATATATATATATATGTATAATAAACATGTAGTATTGAATGTTAAAGACAACATAGTCTTGCATATTTTCTTTTGAATTTTCTCATATTCTCTAATGAGACTTTTTATTTGAAAATGATTTCGAAATAAGTATTGTCCGTACGATGACCTAGCGCTTTCGAACATCATTGTTCATCTTCAGGGTCAATATTTTTAGTCAAAATTTTTTTTTTTTTTAACAAACATTTGCCATTTGTAGTGTAATCATGTTACTATTTTTTTACAAACTAAATAAACGTTAAAATCCTTTTAAATTCAAATTTCAAATAAAAGTCTCATTAGAGAATATGAGAAAATTCAAAAGAAAATATGCAAGACTATGTTGTCTTTAACATTCAATACTACATGTTTAAAAGAAAAGTTGCTGCCAAATTACACACACACACACACACACACACACACACACACACACACACACACACATATATATATATATATATATATATATATATATATATATATATATAAATAAAAAGAAAGAACAGTAAGATATAAAATCCGGTGTCCTTATAGATATTTTTATTTTTACACAATAGTGCTCAATGTCCAAAATTAAATTCAAATGTCTGTTCGTGATGCAGAGATGCTAGAAAGGAGCAGATGTGATAGTCTTGAGTCTCTGATACTAAATCATCGACTTCGGTTGGCAGGTCACCTCATCAGAATGGATGCCAGCCGCATTCCAAAGCAATTGTTTTATGGTGAGCTGGGAACAGCGAAGAAAAATCCTGTCAAACATAAGAGGCGCGTAAAGGAGTCCCCGTTGAGCTTCCTGAAGGCACCTGCATGCAACTCGATCTAACATGGACAAATTTTGGTAGAGTGTGTTTGTCGGAAGCTGGCAATTGAGTATACATCCGTAGACGTCCAGCAAACTGAAATGTGATATTTACTGTAAAACATGCGGTTCCAGAACTGGTTTCATGTGACATTTTAAATTGCATGATAATGTACCACCCGTTGTTGGACCTCTTAAGAGCCCTGTGTGTGCCAGAGAATGTAGGTGCCTTGCTGGGCTGAAGAGCCATATTCGTTCAGCGCATCAGTAGATTTTGTAGTAATGGCCGTACTCAAACATGAGTTCGTTAGCACCTTATATATATATATATATATATATATATATATATATATATATATATATATATATATATATATATATATATATATATACGTGTTAAGGTACGGTTTTTTCAGGTAAGAATGAAAGAGAATACAGTGTCTAAGGAAATACCCATACACACACACACAAATACACACACACGCCTATATATATATATATATATATATATATATATATATATATATATATAAATATATATATAATATGGATAAAATAACTGAAAAAAATTTGGTGTTTTTTTGCGAAAGTATTTATTTATATGTTTTTATATATATTTAATATTTAAGACCACCTCGGTCCTTCCTCAGAAATTAATTGAATTACTGTATTACTGTATTTGGGAGTTGGTTTAAAAATTTACAAATACAATAATACAGTAATTCAATTAATTTCTGAGGAAGGACCGAGGTGGTCTGAAATATTAAATATATATAAAAACATATAAATAAATACTTTCGCAAAAAAACACCCAATTTTTTTTCAGTTATTTTATCCATATTATATACATATCAAGAAAGTATACGTCGCTTCTCATTATGCTATATATATATATATATATATATATATATATATATATATATATATATATATATATATATATATATATATATATATATATATATATAATGTTTGTAGGATGTATAATAGCATCAGAAGCAAAAGTAGAGGTGATGAATTAAATCGAAAAAAAACTTTTAAAATAGGTGGTTCGGTTCGGTTTTTTCAGGTAAGAATGAAAGGGAATACAGTGTCTAAAGAAATACCCATACACTCACACAAAAATACACGCACACACACACATACACATCGTTTTGATCACAGTATTGCTCTCCACTTTTGTCCTGCTCTCCATTTTAGCAGAATAACTCGAAGGGTTTTTCCGTGATTCTTACGAAAAATGGTGTCAAGATGGCTAAATATGTTATCTGAACAGCTGAAAAGCGAAACTCAATTATTTTAGTGTTTTTTTTTAGTTATTAAATCTTTCGCGGGATGGACAATTATGCTGTTACAGGATTTGGACAATTTTGCTGTTACACCCGGTATATATTTATATGTGCCTGTGTCTGTGTGTGCCTGTGTCTGTGCCTGTACGTATGTATATTTATGTGTGTTTGTGCGAGTATATTCTTTTCATTTTTTCTCGGTGTAAAATATATATATATATATATATTTACCTCATTTTATAACCATTGGGATCTGCTTGATGTTAACTGATCACTAATCTCACCATCGATTGACAACTATCTGTTTCAGGCTTGAACACAATCTTGATGTCATGATGATTGCATTCAAACAAGAAACAGGCTGTCGCCACTCCGAATTGTTATACTTACACAAGCCCTATCCCCGAAACTTATGAGCACTTTTACCTATCAATATAGCAAAACTTAAAACTATAATTCATATATATATATATATATATATATATTTAGGCAGCAATCCTTCTTTTATGCAAGTTTCATTAAAAGCGACAGACAAGGTACTACGGTTAAGTTTTTTATTTAATTTTTCTTGTGTACGAACAAGAGCTTTCTTTGCTGGACAAAGGGTGTGTCAGAACTGTCCAAATGTTTTATTTTTCCGAGCGCTTTCGGCTATACCTTTAGCCATTATCAAGGATGATTTGATTTTTCAGCTTAATTGAGTGTGTGCATTATGTGTATGTCTTAGTGTGTAGTAGTGGTGTTTTAATTTCCAAATACGGTTAGCACGTTGTGGCTTTGTTCGTAGTTAATATTGTTAAGGGTAGGCCTTTTCTTTTTTATTATTAAAGCCTCCATTATTTTTAACCTTTCTTTACAGGAGAAAGCAATTAATATATTTGTGTTTTCTACTAGTATATTTCTAATGGAGTCTGGTAAATTTTTGTGTGTGTTTAAATGGGTTCTAATGGAGATGTAATCGGATAGGTGTAACGTAAGACGTCTGGATAAGCATGTGGTTGTGTAACCGATGTAATTATTTATGAGTCCGGTTTCGTTAGGAACGCAGTTCCTTAAGGGGCATTTGAACTCAATATATATATATATATATATATATATATATATATTACTAAGAATCATTCATAAAAAAGTAGATTAGTAAAGTTAATGATATAAAATGTCGAAATCTACGTTTTGTATGAATGGTTCATTGTAATATAAATTGATCTGCACCCCATATTTGATTTAAAAGAACTGATCCGTCGTGCAACTTTTCGGAATAACCCGCTGAAATATTACTCTATTTATTGAACAATTTAATTCAGGCAACATTGACCGATAAACTCCTATAACAAAAAAACAAAATTCTCAAATTGTCATATTAGTAAAAGAAAACGCACTCTCTTAAATTTTCAAAAAAAAATCAATCTTATCGTTGCGGCTGTACACTCCAAAAGTTTGTATCCGTTAACAATAGCACATTAAAAAAAGAAAAATTAAAAATATATTTCGATTCGTATTTAATTGTTTTGTCTCGGATGCGACCTGAATTTTACTAAAAACAAAATAATTTCCTTGCCTGAGAATAACTAAATATACAGTTGAAAGTACTTGCGTATTAAAGAAAAGAATTTATACAGCTTATATTTTTTTAAAAGCAAGGATCATAACATTCACCGAGTGATTTGTAGGTTAATGCACCTTTAAAATTTTGTTTGCGAAGGGGTTTCGACATTCTATATCATTACTTTACTAATCTACTTTTTGTATGAATGATTCACTGTAATATAAATTGAACGGCACCATAAATTTGAAATATATA
>OZ038518.1:23251637-23329137 GCA_964036315.1 Acanthosepion esculentum | reverse complement strand
TAGACTAATGTGCCACGTAACAAAACACTGCATCCGTAATTCTGATGAATAGAGCGCGCTTCAGAATCAGGCCAGAGATAGGACAAGAAGAGTGCAGGTTCGTTGAAGACACCGGAACAAGGAACGTGATATTTATGCTCAGAATATTATCAGAAAGAGTGATACAAATGCAAGAGGACGTGTCCCTATGTTTTATAGATTACGCAAAGGCGTTCGACAAAATACGCCACAAAGATCTGTTTTAACTTCTCAGCAACATTGATATCTTTAGGAAAGATATTAGAATAATCAAGAACCTATACTAGCAGGAACCGACATATTTGCGAATAGAGAGTGAGTTCAGCAGATATACACAAATAAAAAGGGCCCTAAGGCAAGGATGCGTCTTCTCACAGGACCTATTCAACCTATACACCGAGGCAATTTTGAAACATACAGCAGATACAGAAAAAACTACAAAACCTTCTACAGAAGGTAGCGAAGGAGAGCGATAAGAAGGGACTAAGCATAAACTACAAGAAGACAGAATGCATGGTCATCAGTAAAAGGATGAGCCCAAAATGCTATCTACTTAATAATATAAGATACGTAGATGACACAGTACTGATAGCAGACACGGAAAAGAAATTACAAAACCTCCTACAGAAGGTAGCGAAGCAGAGGCAGAAGAAGGGACTAAGCATAAACTACAAGAAGACAGAATGCATGGTCATCAGTAAAAGGATGAGCCCAAAATGTGATTTACAGGTTGAGGGCACTAAAATCAAGCAGGTGCGGAAATTTAAATATCTGGGAAGTATTTTGACAGAGGACGTGAAGTACGACACTGAGATTCGGAGATGTATTGTGGTGGCCAAAGACGCATTTCAAAAGCTAGGCAGAGTATTACGAGAAAAGAGGTTTTCTTTGGTAACAAAGAAAATATTTCTGAACTGCTACGCGATATCTGTTCTCCTTTACGACAGCGAATGTTGGACGGTCTCCTCAAAGATGAAGAAATGACATTCTGAAATGGAAGTATGGATCGACAGAATGATGCTCAGGATATCATGAATGGAGAGCGTGAGAAACGATGAGGTTTTGGAGAGGATGCAAACAAGGAGGAAGCTTATGCTTAACATCAGGAAGAGGCAGCTGAAATTTCTGGGACACATAATGAGAAAAGAACAGACTCGAGGCAATGTAGGTGTGGTTCTACAGAAGGATGCTAAGGATATCATGGACCGAGCGTGTGAGCAACGATGAGGTTTTGGAGAGGATGCAAACAAGGAGGAAGCTTATACTTAACATCAGGAAGAGGCTGCTGAAATTTCTGGGACACGTAATGAGAAATGTGGGCTTGGAGAATCTGATACTCACAAGTCGAATAGAGAGAAAGAGGGACAAGGGAAAGCAACGCGTGACACGACTAGTGGGCGTAATCAAGTTGATGACAGGATATGGCCTGGGGGAAGTAGCAAAGGGACAAATCTTTTTAAAGGCTAAAAGGGATAGGGGGAAGTGTAGGGCTATGATCGCCTACTTCCTGAAGGGACACGGCACATAAAAAGAAAAACAAATTGCTCTTGAAATGAATATAAACTGTCCGAAGATCATATTTTGTTATTTTTGTTCAAGTACTTTCGACTTTTGTAATCATTATCAAGAGCCGATATGGTGTCTGTGAGATAGTTCGAATTCCTTTCTCTGCATCCTGAAGATGGATGTTTGATTTATTTATTTTATTTAATAATTAATTTACTCTTAATTTATTTACTTTTTATATATATTTTAATACTAACATAATATGGGCCCACATTATTTATAGCATAAGATCATCATTTGACACCAGACTAATTCCTGACACGAACAAAAATAAACAGACTATTATGTTATTCTATCGTAACCAAATGCAGCCTAATTATAAACAGGATGAAAAAGCAATTGCATACATAATTCACCTGTAAATATCATTCAATGATCCTAAGAGACATATATGATTTATCATCTACTATAAAATAATTAAAGCATAATTACAACCAACAACACTGGGCTCATAAATCCTGCAATCGAAAAATATTGTTGTGAATAAATCATCAGGCCTCCCACCCCAGGGGATAGCAACTCCAACACTAATAATCAAAAAAATAACATTAAGTACTTATATTGGGCAGATTGACTTGTCACATATCAAAACTTTGTGCAGTCCATGCACATATGGACTAACATATCATGGAAGGCCAAAATACAACTATCAACATGAGACAAATATTACTGGATAACACTAAAATATCCTACAGCACCCAGTGCAAGGAGAGACTCAAAATTCAAGAAGCTAATAATATTCAAAATAAGCCCACATTAAATTAAATATCATTCACCACAGGAGAAGGTATCTTGAAGCGAATATGATATATTTAATGAGCGCACATATTATATTATAAACATATTACAAACATATTACAAGCATATTATAAACATATTATAAACATATATTAGTATCAAAAATATATATAAGAATTAAATAAATGAAAAATAAATAAATCTTATTCTTTTGTGAACTCTCATTCCCAATCGCCATAACATGATGTCACGCTAGACCATTTCAAACATCCAACGTCCCAAAGAAGACCAACATTTAGAATTCTAACTACCAAACAGACACAACATCGGTTCTTGATAATGACTGCGTAAGTCGAAAGTACTTGAACAAAAATAACAAAATCTGAACTTCGGACAGTTTATTCACAACTTCGAGCAGAATACTCAGAGCCTTAACCAATAATTGGAAAAATATAAGAGAAACATATCAAATAAACAAACCTTGTCTGAGTATGGTGTGGTATGTTACCAAGAATGACTATTTGTAGATGCCTGTTTATTAACATGACCACAGGGTTTATAATTAACGTAAAATACCACAAAGTATAAAACAGAAGAAGGAATGAAAGGTTTTATAAAAACATTTATATTTATTTTTCTGTAATGATGTACATGCGTAGAGGTTAAAGTTCTTGTTGCTTGTTTGGAAATGTTTGTTCTGTTCTTTTCATTGAATTAATATTTTTATCTGAGTTCACAAAAGTTGAATGAATGATAAAGCGGAGAAATGCTGAATAAACTGTAGCTTTAGAAAAATATTTCAAAGAGAAAAGTACTTGTTGCTTATTTGGAAATGCTTTTGTGTGTTTGTTTGGTAGTTTGGAAAACTTCGCACGTACGTACGTGCATGCGTGAATATGCTTTTAACGTCTGACCGCCCTTGGTCGAGACGAGATCCTTTAAGGTTACATGTTCTTAGGCGAATGAACAAAGGAGAGAGAGAGAGAGAGAGAGAGAGAGAGAGAGAGAGTGAGAGAGAGAGAGAGCTGTGTCTGCTATTTATAATTATTGTAATCACGTGACAGGCTCACGGAATATCGCGGGAAAATTTGACTTGGTCACGCGCTGAAAAAATATTTGTACGTGGGGAGATTTCAACGCCCAATTGTGTGTTTATTTGCCAATTAGAAACTGATATTTCCTGAACATCTGTATGAAGCTGAATAAGCTCTGGATCCACTTTTTGCACAAAATTGTACAAAATTCAACATTGATGAGAGAGTGGTATCGGGAAGCTAAAATTATATATATATATATATATATACATATATATATATATATATATATATATGTAACCAAATGCCTAAATATTGATAAATGTAGGAGCGATCGATCGCATACACACACACATACACACACACACGCGCACACATACTCACACACACACACACACACATATATATATATTCATTCATATATGTTACATTAAATAATATAGATAAGTGTTGTCTATTTATTTCATGTAAGTTCTTTTCATATCGTCTGATAAGCTTAACAACATGATCATTAAACAATGAAAGAAAATCACAATATTGATACACATTTTTTAATCCAATCTAAGCTTTCGGCTTACATCAGCCATTATCAAAGATGACAATTACACAATATATTAAGCAATACACGAACAAGAAATTGATGATAGTCTGTTTTTGTTTACGTGGATGATTTCCAAGCAACGAGAAACACGTGCATATAAGACTCTGAAAGCGAAAATCGCACCACAGCTCATGACGTCACACATGACCACGCGAGAGTGAATTCGAGAAGTATTAAGTATGGGAAGCCGTTGGTATAAACCAATGGCTTCTGTTACCAATTATAGGCATTTAAGAATATTTGTGGAGATTTCATAGTTTATTTTGTTCAGGTTAGGTTTCAACTATTTTATGTATATAGCCTCAAGAATTTTTAGTTTTTGTTTATTGTTTTCATGTTTAAGTATAGTTGTGTTTTCAACAAGGATTTTCCGGAATTGTGTATACGGCCAGGCATGTTGTTTTAAATGCCTAAAAATCAATATCTAAAATACAGATGTATATATATATATATATATATTCTAAATACTAAATTCTAATTTAATTTTAAAGAAATGTAAATTCTAATTAAATCTGTTACTTTTGGTAACAACAGCGTCTCTTTAAATTAAAATTTATAATTCTTATTTTCAATCTTATTTCCAATCATATTTTCAATTTCAAATTTTAATCTGGGTTAAAATTAAATTACAAATCATTTAAACATTTTAACAACACATAATAATCCAACCCAACAATAAAATATCTCGCGATAACTAGAAATATTAAAAAACCGGTGTTAACCCCAAAATACCAGCACTTGAAAATTGCGTCGGTATGAAACTTAGAGTTGTGCAATTAATGTCAGATATTATGTATATTTCTTTTTATATATATGTATACTAGCAGCATGGCCCGGCGTTGCCCGGGCTTGATTCAAAAATCGTACGACTCATACAGCAATCGCTATCACTTGACTTCAAATATTTTTGCCCTTCCTTGCCTTTAAAGGAGTGCTCTTTGCCGTGCTGATGTTGCTACATGCCTTACTTCGTGCCTATCTCACACTGCGACTTTTTTTCTAAGCTCTATACTAAACATTCAATCTTTTACGAAAAAAGAACTAAACAAAATGAACACAAAACGATCAGCTTTAAAAATGGACTCGTAACTGGAAAAACCGAATGAAAAAAGAATGTTAACAACAAATATTTTTTCACACCCAATCCAGTTCTGCGGAATCAGATTCAACGTTAACTTTAAGCAAGCGAATGAGCCAATTGGAGTAAAGTGCCATGCAGATTTAATTTTTTCCCACTTGTGACGAATGCAGATATCGATTTTTTTGCATGTTAGCATGCTAGTTAACATTCGTGTCAGTCAGCTGTTGGCTCTCACGCTGGCCAATAGAATTTTCCTGCCTATTCGTGGTAACCAGCTATAGGTTCTCAGTCTGGCCAGTAGAAAATGGCCGCAAACTACATGAAAACTACCGTAGAAGCATGAAAAAATCGATTATTTCCACTATCGATGGAAGTTGGGAAATGCAAAGTCGGTCTTGGCCTTTTTCCTAACTTGGAGCATGTGTATGTAAATGTTGGTGCAAATCCGTCTAAAATTGCGGACAGCATTCTTTACACACACTCACATCCTGTCTTTCATATATATATACATATATATATATATATATATATATATATATATATATATATATATATATATATATATATAAGGAATTGTAAGAAAATGACAAAAGATTGTGACATATTTTATTCATTAGGACTTCATAGGACTGGATACCTTAAGGTCGACCACCCAGTCCGATGAAGACCTAACGACTGAAGCACATTTCAAGAATTATATATATATATATATATATATATATATATATATATATATATATATATATATATATATATATATATATATAAAATACATTTTTGGTGTATCAAGTATCGTCTTCAATGATGCACGGTCCTCATGGCCGATTTCGGGTTTTGCATCCTATTGACTCCGGACGAGTCAGGCTGCCTCGTTGAAAGCATCTTGCTTCTCACTTCAACATTGCAAAAAAAAAAATATTCCGATATAGCAAGGAGTCCGACTCTTCTTATTGAAAATACATCAGTCAACGTCAGCCAATGAAAAAAGGCTTTTCACGCCCCTCCCCTCCCCTCCTATATACGGGTATCTTTTTATTTCATCAGGTTTGGATTCTAGTTACTGCCTCTCGATTCCTAACTCTGTAAGCTGGCCTCTTTCTTGCATAGTTTAATCCAAATGTTTTATACGTTTTAAATACTAAATTCATAACAATATTAACTCTAACTAAACCTGCACACGTAGCGAACCCAAATCTATCATATACCAGCACTTAACCAAAGTTAGTCAAACTTATCACTTATAGTAACGTTTCTAAAAAATATTTGCTATTTTTACTATAAATAGTCTTTAACTCTACATTTTATTTTAAACACTTAATCAAACGTAATTCCACAAAAATTCCTATACATGTATATGCGTCCACGCATCTACGTATAAATGTAGGAAATATACACACAAGAACATTCACTGTCACACATACATAAATTCTATCCGCCATTTACATTCATTTACTTTTACGAAACCAGTCATTGCAAAATGAACTCGTACTATTTCTTTGAAGTTCCTTCACCGTTTCGTGACTTATCGACTAAAAAAGTCAATGGCCTAATCTAAAAAATAAATAAAAATAAGCTAACTACTCAATTAAGTAACGTATACCTAGATTTAATATCTGTTAGATATTATTACAAATAATTCTAACTAGTATCAACACACGACATTTTCAAAATTATGTTTATTACGATACTATTTACATTTTTGCCCTCTGAAATTACATTTATAAGAAGTAGGCAATTAGGCATGGGAATATATATATATATATATATATATAATGAAGTAATGGATTTATTTAATGCGACATTTTTATTACTTCAAACGTTATTATGGATATTCTTATTTGAACTATACGCCATTATTCTTTTTTTAGCATTTTATCTCAAGCAAGGCAATAATGCCACTAAAACGCAAGGGATTACTGAATATGAGAGAATATGAGAAAAATAAATCTTTATTAAGGAGAGACAACAAAAAAAAACAGAAATTACAAATGGAAAACATAACAATTAATATCGCATTTACATTTCTGAAGATCAAACTTGACTGGAAAGCTAGAAACCGGAAGAGATTTCAAATATGGAGAAGTTCGTGATAAAGAAACCGTTAGCATAGAACTAACGGTTACATCTTGGCATTTCAACTCTAAAATGATAAGACTCTGCCACTGATCTTTAAACTTTGTATTACGTCTATCGGCTTACTTGTGTTGACTTAGATTGCGAGAAAGAGAGAGAGACACCGAGAGAGAGAGAGAGAGAGAAGAGAGAGGGAAATATGAATAGGTCGGATGAGGTTTGTTGGTAAATCATTTTGTGTCTTCTGTCTAAATCTACTTTACCTTGAATTCCCCAAAGTATAGATGGAAGCTAAACAGACTTCTTGGTGAATTTCCTATCAGCCGGTCAGTACATCCTGTATGAATTCAATCTGCCCTAAAGTTAAAATACTCTCACTCGATATAAATAAATATAAATAAATAAATAAATCTGTGTGTATGCGTTTGTGTTCGTGCGTTAAGTGTTAGTAAGTAAAAGTCAAATTGTGTTGAAGCAAATTGTCACCAAAGATATTTCCTTTGACGTTTCTTCGCCTAACCTGCAACCTCATTTGCTCGATTTATAGAAAGTGAATCGCTGAGCGCCGGTCTTTAATGCAGAGGTCTCTGACGCGGTGTTTTACGTCTGTCTGAACAGAAACCACGATTCATATTCAAATCCCTGGCAGCCATTGCTTGGTAATGCGTTATTTCTTTTTGCTTGAAATTCTAAATGCTTTGAATAGAGTGTCGAAGAATGTCTGAATGTTTGTTGTTGGGAAGTGACCTCTTAATGGAAATTTAATAAGCGAGGAGACACTAAAGTGTCTCTTTCTGCAATAAAATTTTCTTTGGTTTATTTAATTTATTGAACTGTTTTATAAGCTGAGATAACAGCAGAAGTTTATTTTCAAATGTGTCCTTGTTTCAGCTCGAAGATCGTCTGGTGTTAATCATCTAACGCGTCAACTTTTATATTTGTTTCGTCTATGTGTCTCTCAGGGTCGATTCTAAAACTTGTGTGCGAGTTTTCTGATCTTTGCCAATTGCATTTATGCGTGTGGGAAAGTCATCTACATAGTCCCTTCTAGCGTCTGTCCTTCTCGGCGAGTGTACTTTGGGATTTTACTATTTCTTGGGTTTTTTTAAAAATGATTTGTACATTGCGTGTACTGAAGAAATGTGTGTTAGTAGAATAAATTTAAATCATAATTTAATTAATCAGAATTATATGACAATTTTGAAGATGTCAAACGAACGACATTTTTATTTCTGTTGATAAATACATGTTACAAAAAAATTATTACATTTGCGTTGATAAAATGCATCACAAGAGAAAATAGAATAAATAACGAATGAAGTGATGTAAACTTATACATATATATATGTATATATATATAAATATAGGTAACTATACTCGTCTCGAAAAACCTTCGAATTCTTGATTGGCCAATAATCAAATCAATCTCGAAGGAAAAAAATGTTTCAAAAAAAGAAAGAGCCAGGAATATGAAAGTCTGTCGAAAATAATCGCACAGATACAAGTTCGAAGCCCAAAGAAAATAAAACCCGATACGAGTAAACAACTATATATATATATATATATATATATATATATATATATATATATATATATATATATATATATATATATATATCAGCCGAAAGCTTAGATTGGATAAAAAAATATGTATCAATATTGTGATTTTCTTTCATTTTTTAATGATAATGTTATTAAGCTTATCAGACGATATGAAAAGAACTTACATAAAATATATAGACAACACTTATCTATATTATGTAATGAAACATGTATGAATATATATATATATATATATATATATATATATATATATATATATATATATATATATGAATAAAGACAAATCAGAAAACGAAATGCATAAGTAAAAATTAGTTTCCTTTTTGTCCTGTTCAAATGCATGTGCATATATATATATATATATATATATATATATATATATATATATGTTTCCATCTCGCTCTTTCACTGTGTCACTGTATACACACACACACGCATATGTAAATAAAGTGATGAAGACAGGAAACTATATTTATATATACATAATAGATGAAGCAATAAGAATGTAAAACATGCTGTGTTGTCAAAGAGATTTTTATACTTATAAGTCATACACAAAATTATATATATATATATATATATATATATATATATATATATATATATATATATATATATATATATATATATATATCATTCCAATTGGTGATTGATAGGGATAATTCCCAGGAGGGCATTAATCTAAAGAGAGGTCAAAATACCTCTAATGATTTTCCCTGATAAATCTTGCTATTTAACTATCATCTGGGTCGAGGGATGGATACATATGTTACCCAACGGTAATATATATATAACTTAACCTATATAACTCAACTTTGATCATTTAAATGCAATGTCAATGTTTTCTTAATTCGTTTTTTGTATTGTTCTCTCTCTCTTTTACAATGTTTTTCTTTTCACATATACTTTCACGTTTAGTAACTCCTTTCCTCTTAGTGGCTATTTTGCCTTGCATGAGCGGGAATTTTTATTAAAAAATGGATGTAACAATATATTGTTTTTACCTCATAGATTTAAAAGTTATATTCCAGGATTTAAAATATTTTAAAAATGCATTTTATCGCAGACTACATTAAAATTGTTACCTTTGTTGGTGTGTCCTTTATTTGATTGATGAATAGGTGTACATTGTTTACAGATATACAACTGTCTATCGATTAGGTTTTTACGAACGCGTTTATACAGTAACATGCCATAATACCCCCCTAAAAACAGGTAATAAATAATCACCAATGATTAATCGCTAATAATTAAACATGTTTTAAAAAGATTGTGTGAATAGTACGAAAACTTAAAAAACTTTCAAATTTCTAAAAACCAATACAAGGCAGGAGAGACACTCAAAGTAGAGGATGACTTTTAAAGGAATTACTAACAATAAGGTACCTTATGGATTAATTGTGGTGTACAGATACATAAGGCTATTATTTCACTTAGCTCAAGAAGTCATGTGGGTCACGTGACGGCCAATTAGTGACGTCACTTCACAGAGTAACGAGAGTTGATGTCAGTCAGTTAACGAGCTGGAGTCAAGGCAAACAGGCTGTTCGTTATGCCCGTGCATGATGTAGATTACAAGCCCATAGTATCGATTTCCTAAGGAAATATAACTTTACCAGATGTAGAAGTAAATATACCTTTGTAGTGACATAGAAGATAAATCCGTCTGGCTAGAATCTAGATTCTTAAATATGGCTTCTCAGACACACAGAAGCATCACCGGCAGCTCCAATTCTAAGTTTCATAAGATTGGATCGTTTGCCTCCCGTGACCCTATATAAAAAACAAATAACTGAAGCTAGAAAGAATAGGCGTCTTATACGAAATACGAACTCAGGTCTCCGGTTTCTCATTCCGAGCCACGGTACATTAAAACCACTTTCACATAAACTTACCTTATAGACAGATTTTAATACATCCAATATTTGCTATTTTGTCAATGTGATTTCTACACTTCATTTGATGAATAATTACTCAGCATAAAACAAATATGTTAAATAATAATTTCCCCAAACTCACCGTCAACATGTCATCATTAACTTTGTGGAAATTTTGAAGGAAATGATACAAATATCCCACCTAAAAATCTAAAATTTAAACAATTATTAACTTATTCGAAACGGTATGTATGCTAAATTTAAGCAAAATGAAAAAGCTATTCAGAATATAATTCGCTGATATATAACAATTAATTATTGTAATAAACACTGCAGAACCATTATTTAATTATTACCAAAATAATAAACATGTAATCCAATCACTAACAATAGCATAGCAATACTCACAAAACAAAACATTATTACATCGGTCACACAACCACTACACATTCTCGTAGGTTAACTTTTCACGCATCAAAATTTACTGCAGTTCATTCATATATCGATCATTAGATTACAAACAATCAAAATATAATTATCAACATGGGAAACATTTTCGCAAATAATATCAAAATATTACCCAGTAGCATAAAAGCTCTAACTTTATTCGAAGCTATTAATCCGAACAATCTAGACACATGGAATAAAATTAAAATAAATTTAAAAATTACTTTCTTGATTTCCTTTTTTATATTTTTTATTTTATATTTATCTTTTCTTTCTTATTTCTATACAAACACACACATACATATACACACGCATGTGGCATTTATATACATCACGTATATAATACGTTAAAAGATTTCCTTTCTGAGCCGTGCGCCGAGAGCTAAGTGGTACAGTATCTAAGTGATTTCAAATCAAGCTAGTTTCGGCCCCGGCTTGAACCCATCGGCTCTATAGCCACACTAACGAGCTGTGATACAGCGAACAGGGTTATATATATATATATATATATATATATATATATATATATATATATACATATATATATATGTATGTATTAGTGTGTGTGTGTGTGTGAAGAAATATAGTCTTAAGGTGTGCTATATTTATGGCATAAAGTGCTCAATATCAGAGATAGAGCGTGTGTAAATATACAAGTGAATATAGAAGTCAAC
Source organism: Acanthosepion esculentum (assembly GCA_964036315.1). Taxonomy (NCBI): domain Eukaryota; kingdom Metazoa; phylum Mollusca; class Cephalopoda; order Sepiida; family Sepiidae; genus Acanthosepion; species Acanthosepion esculentum. The sequence continues at coordinate 23,317,465 of OZ038518.1, read as the reverse complement.
ATTTAGAGGCGTTAGTCTGTTTCATGCTAGACGCAATCGTCAGGCCATATACAGTCAGAAGTGCAACTCTGAATTCAAAAATAGTTTCGAAACCTTAATATGGGTAAATAGCAGAACAGACAATGTTCTATAGCCTTGGATTGCAACTGGTCTACCGCAGAAAGAAATGTCAATCTACAGTGGGAAAATCGAAAATGATCGCCTAAGCGTGTATCATGCATAGCGCATACCTGACTGACTGACATTTTTATTTATTTATTTTTTTAATTCAGGTGTTGTTTCTGTTATTAATTTAGATTAGAAGTCCGTAATAAGAGGGGAAATATATGACGAACATTTCGGCCAAAACCTCGTCAGAGAAAGTTTATTGACAAAACAAATATTATTCATTACAAGAAGAACAATGAAACATTTTATTTCTTTTCTTTATTCTTGGACTAAATCTGATAACAAAACTGGCCACGATTAAAATGGGCATAATAATTAATATTAGTAAATCATTTATATTTGAAAAAAGCATCAGGAAGGGATCTAAGGAGTGTGGGAGCTATTCTGTTAAATCAGACCAAAATAAAAAAGAATTTATATTTACTTAAATTCGCACCAAATTCTCCCAGAGTGAGGCCCTTTCCACCCAAATGAGGGCGACTCGGGTCCGCTATTTTTAAGTATGGGATCACCGTTCGCGCTCACTCCGATAAAAAAGACAAAAAACAGATTTTTTTTTTTAATGTAATAAATTTCTTGTAAGTACCTCGAATATTATCTGCACTTACGAAATGTGATTTTTGGTAATTTTTCATTCTGAGTGTTGGAGGCAAGCTAAACAAATTGATTCAAAATTGATAATTTCAAAAAAGTGCCAAAAATTTAATTAAAAAAATCCTATGAATAATTAAGAGTGGCCTCCCCTTGTTTTTTATCCTCTACTTTGCAAGAGCTATTTCTGTTTACTGGGACTATAAAAGGACATTATATGTATTCTCAGTTGAATAAAACTTTCTTAAAACGTTTACTTGCGTATCTTTGTCATTACACAAACTTATTTAAAATTTATAATTTCTTTGGGTGAATTAATATTTTCGGTAAGTAACTTTACATTATTTGGGGTGAATTATCAGAAAAGATCCGAGAAGGCAAAAAACGACAATTTATGTTCTCCCAGCTGAAGAAGGGAAGGAATCGAGCACTCCATTCGTTGACAAGGTGTTGGCTTTCATAACTTAATTATGGCAACAATCTGATGTCGAGATTTTACTCCATGCAGAACCTGGAACCAGTTCACCTGGGATTCAAGTGGGATTTTCAGTCAAGTGCTGTCCAATGGCTGAATCCATTGTAGATTATGTTATTCTTGTTGATCTATGAAAACTCACCTTGTCTAATACAATTTGGCACATGGAGTTTGATTAGCCTATAATAGTCCCCCCACATTATCAACATCATTCTGACATTTAAAAACATCACTATTAGAGAAAGGACGAACATGGCCCTTCTGAAAATAAGGAAAACACTACTGGTGGAGAAAACAACCCCGAATTTAGTGGTCCAATAAAACTTTGGAAAAATCTGGTCACTTCTCCCAATCCAAGATTAATAAATAGGACATTTTTCAGGACCATACATAGATTTAAATGTTGAAGTTTAACAATAAAAAATCACGCGTAAGAACCTCCTGAGGATAGCCATTAACCAGAAGGACTTGTTTTATCCTGCTTAACTCCATCTACAACCTTACAATGCAGCAAATAATAAATGCTTGATGTACCAGTATATTAAGCAAATTTATCTTTCTACTTCATGGTACAAAAGATCTCAAATCACTATACAGACAACGAAATGTTGGCTTACGCTAAATGCTTATAAGAAACTCCTTCCCATTCTCTGAACAACTCCACTGGCATGGAAGGATAGTGAACAATAATTCCTCTTCGCCATAGTACACTTTAAAGATGTATGAAACTGTTCAAGTTGGTCAAGACAACAGATTGCTTTCTCTTCATCATGAAACAACGCAAACATATGATCAACATAGCGATGATACATAGGTCTCTGGTAATAAAAATCATCACAACCCGTCCCCCCTCTCGATTGTAACCATCCATCACAATACAATAATAGTTTTTCAGTGCTAACGCTGAAATGGTCAAATATATCTTCATAAGAGTCTACTTAGTGTTGGTACTTTATTACAGGATCTATGAACAATTTCAAGAAGCCCGTAAAAGTCCATGGAAATATTGACCAAAACTGAACGCAAATGGCTGCCCTGGACATCATATTGTTGCAACTAAGTTCAACGCCCTCGGTAGAAATTAACATCGTTTCCTTAGAATTTTTTTTATGAAAACTGGGGGTAAAGATTATTGTGATAGAAGGGATCAGCGCAAATATCAATAATTCGCAAAAGCGCTACGTTAGTAAATAAAATCACAATATCGAAAGACACCATAAACTCTCGAGGCAAGATCAGAAACTAATTCCTGAATCGTCTTAACAAACCTAAAAGAATCAGGAATCGAATTACTAGAATTAAGTTATGAAACCGGTTTCAAAATCTCAGACAACCATGGATCCAGTTCATGTTATTGTTTTTAGAGGCACTCCATCCATGGGGATTTTGGGGATTTTCTAGATGCTATCGTATGTATATACGATAGCATCTAGAAACTATAGGTCTAGAACAGACTGTCGAACCTTTTCATATTCAGATTTGAACAGAAAATTGCACTTAACCAAATCTATAAGACGCCTATTCTTTCTAGCTTCAGTTTTTTTATGTAGGTTCATGGGAGTCAACTGAGCCAATCTTATGAAACTTAGTGTTATCCTGAGGAACGGACAGAATATTGTCTAGGCAACAATTATATTAGACACATACAGCATTATTTGTGTTACTAAAAATATAATAATAATATAATATCAATAGCTAAAAATTCTATTCAATCAGAGAAAATGTAACACATATATGCAACAACAAGAATTGTAAAGAGGAATTAAAAACACACACCTACTTGTAAGAATTGGAGCTGCCGGTGATTCTTCTGTGTTTCTGAGAAGCCATATTTAAGAATCTAGATTCGAGCCAGTCGGATTTATCTGCTATGTCACTACAAAGGTATATTTACTTCTACATCTGGTAAAGTTATATTTCCTTAGGAAATCGATACTATGGTCTTATAATCTTCACCAGGCCCGGGCATAACGAACAGCCTGTTTGCCTTGACTCCAGCGCGTTAACTGACTGACTCCAACTCTCGTCACTCTGTGAAGTGACGTCACTAATTGGCCGTCACGTGACCCACATGACTTCTTGAGCTAAGTGAAATAATAGCTTTATCTATCTGTACTCCACCATTAATCCATAAGACATCTCATTGATAGTAATTATTTTAAAAGTCATCCTCTACTTTGAGTGTCTCTCATGCCTTGTATTGGTTGTTTAGAAATTTGAAAGTTTTTTAAGTGTTCATACTATTCACCCAATCTTTTTAAAACATGTTTAATTATTAGCGATTAATCATTGGTGATTATTTATTACCTGTTTTTTAGTGGGGGGGTATTATGGCATGTTACTGTATAAACGCGTTCGTAAAAACCTATTTAAAACGCTAATCGATAGAGAGTTGTATATCTGTAAACAATGTACACCTATTCATTAATCAAATAAAGCACAAGTCAACAAAGGTAAGAATTTTAATGTAGTCTGAGATAAAATGCATTTTTAAAATATTTTAAATCCTGGAATATTAACTTTTTAAATATATGAGGTCAAAACAATATATAAGTCGACTCACGATTTATCGAAAATTCTCATAGAAACGCCATACAGGTCGAAGCCAGTGAATAGCTTTCTTCTTGAACGCAGACAGAACTTTTAGACTGTCGCTTTGGCATAATTCAAGAAAAAGAAATATATTGCATTTGCTTATGATGTTAAGAAATTCTCGCTTGGTATTTGAATATATAGAGATTTTTATCAAGAAATTATTTTTCTTTCTTATTACCTTTTACTGTTAACACATATATATTAACCTACACATATTCACTCTGATGTATACATGTGTGTATAACACATATGAGAAAGTTACTGTGTCAATTAAGTTTAGTTGAGTATGATAATAAACTACACCCGGCAGGAAGGTCTCTGATCGTGACATTAGAGGTTTTGAGAAGCGTGGAACGACCTCTAAATTGCTGTTGTCCCCAGGTACACCCGTTTCCGGGGTGGTATCACCTTTTGAGTCCCAGTTGTGGGCAAACAGTTAAACCCTGAAAACAAAAACAAAACCCAATGAAAGTATTACAGTAATTCCCCAAGTATAATACGTCTTCATCCGTAATACGCACCCATAAAATTGTACTGAAAGTGTGGGAAAATGCCTCTACTCATGCATAATACGAACCTCTTGTTTGGTAGTCAGGCCCTAAAAATTGTTCCTCTCCAATTTCATTACGGCCAGCGTTTCCTATTCTTATTCAAGCTGTTATTGAAGATATTTACCAAAATTTCCGATTATCACGATTCTAAAAGGAAACGGAAATTTGTATATTGTGTCTACTGCGCAGACTCATTAACCTGATTTTGTTCGATAAAAAGTGCAATTTACCAGATCTGTATGTGGTTTTGGAAAAAATGGTTTTAAACATAGAATAATTTTATTCTAATTTAGTTTTATGATAATTCTTACTTTATTTTACATTTTTAATTATTGTTAGGTAGATATGATTGTATTTGACATCCTTATGAGGTCGCAATCGCAGAATGTTAGTCGCAAATTGTCGTATGTTTGTGTTGAGTATTCATTTCGAAACATAAATCGACCTATAAAAGGGTAATTTTTAAAGATATTTTTGTAGCTTTGCATAATACGCACCACTAATTTTGCTTATTATTTTTTTAGCAAGAAATACGTATTATACATGGGGAATTACTGTAATTTTTTCAGTAAAAATGCCAGCATTACATCAGTCATCGTGAAAGAAGTCTTTCATGATATTATTTCATATAATACGCTACAATTTCTTAAATCAAACTGTATTCCAAAATATAATTTCAACAAAGCCTCATCATAAAACACACATATCACTGCCTCTAGATTTCATGTCTACACAGTGTTATTCAATTTTATATTCACTATATGTAATGATTTGTTGCCAATTATCAGGGAATATTATATAATGTTTAATTAAAATTCTGCTGTTTGAATTTCAAAATATTGTAATCGTCAAAATAATATTCAACCTTAATAGGTTTATACCAAACAATATCACAACAATAATAGATTATGCACATACAATATATCTATAAAACATACGTTTTCCCTGACAGTATAAAATTATGACCAAAATATGTATAGTGGGGGCATACAACTGCGCACAATGTATTTAGCCTTCAGCAGTAATGTCCTATAGAGGTTGATATCCTGCTAAACAAAATCAACGTTTGGTTTAATTCTTACTCATTAAGACTAACTTTCTACACTATTTACAGCGTTCGGACTATAGTCTTCATCGTCATTGCCATATTCACGACTTTTCGGTCTTTGTACGCTCCGTCCTTCTTCAGGTGGTTACGTTGAAATTTCGAACCTGGAGTAGCATAAGTACTGCTTATACTGAGCATTTCTTGTTCATATGTTACCGAGTCGCCAATTATGACTTTTGTTCGATTAAAGTGAATAAAAACTTGGGACGCGTGTAGAAAAGAGTTGGTTGTAGTAATCCAGTGACTTGACCCAAAGAGTTGTGAATTCAATACCTGGCAACAGCAGAGGTGAACAAGAACTTGAAGTATTGAGTTACTAAAGGTGATTAACTTAAAGTGATCCAGAAAAGGCATGGCATGTGGAACTAGAACCATCTACCCCTGTTGACGAAATAAAATGTTCGGTTCGAAATTCCAACTTATATTACCCGAAGAAGTAAATTATAAATAAATTATGTTTTTTATACCAATAATATATAAAAAATTTATGATGAAATGAGTGAGGAAGGAATCTCCTGGATCTGTATAACACATATGAGAAAGCTACTTTGACTGCGTATGATGATAAACTATATGCGGCAGCAAGGTCTCTGATCGAGAGGTTAGTGGTTTTGAAGAGCCTGGAACAACCTCTAAATTGCAGTTGTTCCCATGTCTACCCGTTCCAGGGGTGATATCAGCTGTTAGGGTCCCAGCTATGGACAAATAGTTATATCCACCAAACAAAAACAATAACAGAAATAAAAAGAAACAAAACATTTAAACTAAAATAATTTTACGCTAGTAGGACCCGTCCACGACACAGAAAAGCAAAGAGCGTCGCTGTCTTCTGCCGATAAACAAAATGAAGCAGCACGCTCATTAAGGGCCAGGAAGGGACAAAATACATTCGGTGAGGGGAAATATAAAAAGCTGATCGAGACGAAACCTCAAAATAGGAATGATTATTATACTTTATTGGTTTACATTTTTGGCACAAAGCCGAAAGAAAGCGGGGTTAATAACACAAACCTAGTTAATTTGTTTCAAGAAGCATTCATTCATGACCATTTACTCATTCACAACAAGAACTCATCTATCACCATTCGATCTACTATATACCACAATACAACACACCCACCGGGATACTACTAAAACACTATGACATAAAAAATTTAAAAATATACAAAATTACATTTTTTCTTTTTTTTCGCTTTTCTTACAAAAAATGAATAAAAATATATAAATCTATTAAATGAGGAGGGAGGGCAAAAATGAAAATAAAATATCACAAAATATTCAAATTAAAATATCGAAATATGTTAGTAGTACCGGTCACCCTACAGAAAACTAAGAGAGGCCGTTGTATTCTACCAAAAAAAAAAAAAAAAGAACCACGCTCTCTAAAGGCAGGGGAGAGACAAAATAAATTACGGAAGTAATGATTTTCTAAGCGTAGCTTAGATGTGTCACAAGGGCGAATGTGTGGAGGCCAGAATGCAGAGTGAACTCACGGCTCAGTCGCAATTTATCTAGCGAGAGATGTTTGATATTCATTACACCAAGTCGAAGCGCCCCGGATGATTTGTAAGCGTAGCTTAGATATGCCAAAAGGCCGAATGTAAGGGCCACCCAGTGAGGATCGAACTCATAATTCAATCGTAATTGATCTAGCAAAGCAAACTTGCTAACCATTATACGACGTCAAATACCTAAATCAGAATGGGGATGCCCGAAAAATATCTAGACCTTTCCCAATTTATAGGCAAAGCACAGATGCATGCTGTTTTTTTTTCTAACCAGTTAGATAGGCGACATCTCGGTCCCATCCGACTCAGTGCTGCTCTTTCTTGTCTTGAAGCTAGAACGTCACGATCCCTTGTCTGTGTCCCGTTTTGTGAGCTAACACCATTCTTAGTTTATGAACTTTTTGCCTTATTACTGTTGCTTTACCTTGCATATATAGTTTACTTGCTTCGTATTAGTTTTTGCTTTGTTCTTTTCAATTCATTTATTTCTCTTGTTATTGCTTTTGCAAACTTTGTCAATTACATTTAACCATTTCTAATTACTCTATACATGTATAGAGATATCTCGTGTTGTTCTTATTTAGTACTGATAAGTTATAACTCGCGTTCTTTCCACTGAGTCTAAGACTATACATCCCAACTCACGCCCACTGTATTGTTTGAGAAATTCATGCGGCCTTCGTTCAAATAAAAAAAAAATATGGCTTTCCATTCACAACGTCAACCGTGTATGTGACAACGGTTATTAATGAATATGTCTGTCAGGATTTAGATAAAAAGAGGCGAGGCCCAGGTTGTTGTTTTAGATATCTCGAACGTGTTTGACAGAGATTCTAATACTGGTAGTCTCCACAAGCACAACGGATACGGTTTTTCTAACCGGATATTTGATATAATCCAATCGTTCTTAAGAAATCTAGTAATGAAGGTGGTGTGGTGGCACGGAGCAAGCGAAGGACCGGATATTAACCCTCAGAGGTTTAGACAGCAAATGACCAATACTGGTCTTTGCGCACCCGGCTCCACGCAGAATTTCCGGGGGAAAATTAAAAAGAAATAAAAAGAATAATAAGCAATTTCCACCAATTAAACGGCTCCGCGCCATACCCAACAGTTTGTTTCAGCAGACTGACTCTGATCCGATGGGCACACATAAATAGAGCGATAAATTCACTTCTAGGGGAGAAAGCTTTGAAGTACCGTCAGTGAATGTCGCTACGCTTTTCTCACCCATCAAACCCGATGCCTTCAGCCTTCCTTCACCAACGGAGATATCAAAGGACTCCTACCAACCCATTGACCTCACCTTTCATCTCCTGTGACCAGCACGTCATGAACTTAAGTATTAACAAAAGACACTTATATTCTTTTAATAATCGGATTTCTCTTCTATGAATGAACATTTTGTAACGGACTTTGTGCGTGTAAATCAAGAAACATTGTACTATTCATTGATGTTGCATTTAAATACAAAGTGTTTTTGATATACCCTTCTCTTTCGTATGTTATTTTGTTTATGTTATGGTGACCCCAGTTTGATTGCTTGTTGAACCTTTAGGCCAAACTAGCGGCTGTCCCGAAGGACTGCTACTATTTATCTACCTTCTGATACAAGCAACAATTAACAACGAGAACTCTACCCCCCATCACCATAGTGGTATTGAACGGCCACGCTTCTCGATCTATTTATGCGATTCTGGAAGGTCTCCACTTTCCTAAGAAGTGTTATAGTCAGTTTTCACAGTCCAGGCCGTATAGTACTACTGAAGGATGTACGGGGTGTCACAGCAAAATTGTCCAAATCATGTAACAACATGTAATAATTATCCATCCCACAAAATGTTTAATGTTTATAATAAAAAAACCCTAAACTAATTGGGTTTATTTTCCCAGGTTTTCGGATAAGACGTTGACTATCTTGACGCCATTTATGCTAAGAATCACTCCCAAAACCTTTGAGTTATTCAGCTAAAAAGAGAACAGGTTAAAATCGTTTTTATTTCAGTCCGACTATGTCTTCCCAACTGAGCAATAGTGAGAGGAAAAAGATCATTCAGGCATTTAGTAATGGTACCAACATTCATACTCTGGCTTCCATCTTCTAAGTTCCTTCAAGAACCATCAAGAGAACGGTGAATAAGTTTAAACAAGCTTCCGTCACTTCATCAAAAATGTTGAATCGTTACTTGCTGAGTAAGTGTGACATTGAGACAAATAGATCATAGTCAGTCGAAACAGTATAGGGACTGAATGGTGGATGTGGAAGAATATCAACACCGTCCATCTGATTGAACTTCTCCTTAGTATACCTGGCAGTGTGTGGCCTCAAATTATCTTGCTGAATCAAAGCCCGACGTCGATTGACCAATGCAGCATACCCCTTCTTTAGTTTGTGGTACACGCGGTCGAGCTGCTTGCAATAGAGTTTAGCGTTGATGTCGCGAAGGTGTGGAACAAACTCGAAATGCATTACTCCTTGGAAATTCAAGATGTATTGTTTTCTTTTCGCTTCCTAAGCGGGTCAGGACTTTCTCGCCAACCAAGTATTTGTGGTCACACTACCAAACCAATAGAAAATCTCATCTTTGTACGATCTGCATATGTGTAAATTAAAATAGACAGTAGTATTATTTATACAATTCTACTTAAATTAAGTAGGTGTCCTAATAACAATAGTGTCACTTATCCGATTTCACCTCAGTTGACTAGATGATCTTATTATTTCAGACAATAAGGCTTTTCTCCAGAAGCCATACAGCGTTACACAAAAAATTATGGAACTACCTGTCATGGACAAAACATATGAGCCACGAGGAAGTTTTAATGAAAATAAATACTGTAATAAAATTATAGTTTCAAAAAATAAAAAAAGAGAATAGATATCTTCGCTAATCGCCCGGTTTACACGCCTTTCTTAAACAAGCAATCGATTCACATTGTGTATCGTTGTATACTTTTTTAAAAGATGCCTTGTCGGTGTTGGCGGAAGCAGCATACGTCGGGGAAAGATTCACGTGGACACAACCAAGATAACAACAGCCAGTGTTTGCAGGGAGAATCCAATTTTATTTTTTCAACAGTCGTTCCAGTGGGGTGCTATGCATAAAACACGACGTCACAACCGACGAACACCTCCATACCAGTCTGACGACACTTACTTTACAGACGAAGAAACCCAGTTCTTTTCACATGTCTTTTGTTATATATTAGGTTGAGCAGAAATCCCTCACTTAAGAACCGGAAAGAAAACAACAAAATTTTATTGGCCAACATCCACATTTATTCTTCAAAATAATGTCCATCATTTTCCTTACTTCAGACCATAAGGTTTTTCTCAGCAAGCCACACAGAGTTACACAGAAATACTGAGAACCATTGCCGTGGACAAGACATCTGAGTAACGAGACTGTCTATATTTCTGAGATGAGGTATTATGTACACTATTTACATTATTCGGACTATTGTCCACATCTTTGTCACCATGCTTATTACAACGTTTCGGCCCTTGTACGCTCCGGCCTTCTTCAGGTGGTTGAAATGTCTAACTGAACCCCTTATTTCGCTCGCTGAGGTAGACTGTTCTAGTTCCACGTGCCATGTCTAATGGATGTCAGTTATCTCCAGTTAATTCCTCTCTCAAAGTTCTCCACCGCCTTAAGCAGGTATTGAACTCACCCTCTTTGGGTCCTGTCACTGGATCTAACTAACGCCTTTATCCACAGTTCCTTGTGTCCTTGAGGACATCTGTATATGAATTGCTGGGTATTATAAATGCCTTCAGTCATCATTTTTACCAGTGCTCATATTACAATTTTTGCTGTTATCATTGCATGTTTTTTTACCAGAGCTCATATTACAATTTTTGTTGTTATTATAGCTTTTCTCAGTGACAGGACCCAACGAGTGTGAGTCTAATACCTGGTAAAAGCGGTGGAGAACTTTGAGAGTGGAATTAACAGGAGATAACTGACATCCATTAGACATGTCATGTGGAACTAGATTAGTCTAACCCAGTGAGCGAAATAAAGGGTCCATTTCGTCATTCCAACGACCTGAAAAAGGCCGGAGCGTACAACGGCCGAAACGTGATAAACATGGCGAGAAAGATGAGGACAATAGTCCGAATAATGCAAATAGTGTAACGAGACAATTATAAGAAAAATAAATACGGTAATAAAAATATGAATAGAAATCACAATCACGACAAAGAGAAAATATATAAAGGGAGAATTTACTGATGTAGAAATTCCTTATAACAAGGCAGTATTGCGATATTTTAGGAAACCAAGAATTAAAGTTTTTGATGCAATGTTTATTCGTTTCCTTTAACATTCCCAGGGGGGCAACATTTTTCAACACAGAAATAACGGAATCCTATAAGCTTTCATCTTTAGAGTAAATATGGAATAATTAAGATATTAAAAGTGTTTTAATGCATTTAACCTTGTTTTGTGAATACCGAGTGTAGAAAACTGTAAATGCTCTCAAATAGAATGCGATAATTATTCCAGATTTCGTTTTGGTTTATTGCGTAAATAATTGTTTACAGAAGGAGGTAGATAAGGTTTTCGTCATGTATAGTATAATGAGGAAATCGGGAGTGGAAAATTTAGTATTTATAGGATATATCGAAGAGAAGAGAATTGTGGAGAGCATCGAATAGTTTAATGAGATTGTGTGAAAATGTAGCAGGGCAAGTAAGAAAAGGAAGGCGAACCATTTTGGTTATGCAGATTTCATTCTATATCAATTTGTAAATGCGTAACAATCTTGATTTCAGAAAAAATGTAATTGACAAGAAACAAAATCAAGATCGTTGTCGATGAAATGTTCCTGTGAGCCGTGTAAGAATTTTTATTTTATGTCATACAGTGAATTTTTCACTTATCTATTTATGTGTGTTTGCATTATCTATCTATCTATCTATCTATCTATGTGTTTTCATTATATATCTATCTGTGGTTTCATTATATCTCTCTGTTTTATCTATCTAGCTATCTATGTGTTTTCATTATATATCTATCTGTGGTTTCATTATATCTCTCTGTTCTATCTATTATCTATCTATCTATATTTTTGAATTGGACAAAGTCCGACAATTTATTTAAAGACATTTATGATATGTTTAACGTTCTTCTTATAGATACAAGTATTATAAAACAGAGCATTTTCTTAAATACTTGTATCTATAAAAAGAACGTTAAACATATCATAAATTATCTATCTATCTATCTATGTGTTTTCATTATCTATCTTTCTGTGCTTTCCTTATCTCCCCCCCTCTCTCTCTCTATCTATCTATCTATTTATGGGTTTACATTATCAATATTTTTATGTGTTTGCATTATCTATCTATCTGTGGTTTCATTATATCTCTGTGTTCTTTCTATCTATCTATCTATCTATCTATGTGTTTTCATTATCTATCTATCTATCTATCTTTCTATCTATCTATGTGTTTTCATTATCTATCTATCTGTGGTTTCATTATATCTCTGTGTTCTTTCTATCTATCTATCTATCTATGTGTTTTCATTATCTATCTTTCTGTGCTTTCATTCTCTCTCTCTCTTTCTTTCTCTCTCTCTCTCTATCTATCTATGTAACTGTTTTCATTAACTATCTTATTATGTCTTTTCATTATCTATCTTTGTATTTGTTTTCATTATCTATCTGCATCTGTCAAAATTTCTATATATGTAAATATTTATATTATTTATGGATGGTTGAATTTGAAGTTGAGTTATTGTCCGGTGCATGTTGGCTTGCTGTATACGAATGGCTTTACCCCTACTCTGTTCGTGATATTGGTACATCCAATAATGCTAGTTTGCTGTCATTTTCTCTCTTCATTGTGTACTGTATCGATGATCTTATTGGATTCAAGTGGTCCAGTAGTATTTGGTCCTCTTCCTGGTGTTGCCCGAGTATGAAGGTGTATTCCACATATCTCAGCCAGAGAGTTGTCTTTAGTGATGTGAATTCTAATGCCATCCCTCGAAATGCATGTGTTAATCATTGCTGGTGATAGTGGCTAGCCCATTGATAAACCTTCAGCCTGAAAATAAAAATAAAATAAAATAAAATAAAATAAAATAAAAAATAAATAAAATAAAATAAAATCAATAAATGACAATAAAATAAGCAAAATATATTAACCCAAACAAATAAAGAAAAATAAAAACAAAATCAATCAACACAAATAAAGTAAATAATAAACAAGCCATTATGACCAAAATATTTGTTAGACTATAAAAATCAAACCAAACATAGGACGAAAAATATAGCTATAACAGTTATATAACAACAATTAAAAAAATACTTCGTTACTGAAAAATCGAAAACCGAAAAGAATAAATAAAAATATGCAGTATAATAAATAAATAATAAAAAACAATAAAATAAATTAATCTAAATTAATCCAAATAAATATACAAACTAACAAACCGGTACCGATAAATTAACCGTTAGAAAAAAAAACAAGTAAAGATAATCAATCCAAATAAATAAATGAAGTAATAAACAAATTAAAAACTGCTCCCGACAAAATAATAGTTAGAATAAACTATAGCAATCAACCCTAAAATTGAATAGCTTTAATTATCTTCCCAAACTAAAACAAAACTATTAAATAAACAATATAAACAATTTTTACTACGATAATAAAACACCGATTAAAATAAAAATAAATAAATAAATATATAAGATAAGAAATAAAAAAAAAATAAATAAAAATAAATGAAAAACAAAATTTAACCCAAATAAATAAAAAAACAACGTCCGGCAAAATAACCGCCAAAATAGACTGCCCACAATACACCACTGCGCCGTATACATAAATAATCGAGAAAGATAGCAACACTAGTGGCCTGAAGATTGCATCTGTCGTCTCTAAGTGTTGACTTCAATGTTCACTTTTACACACACACACACAAATATATATATATATATATATATATATATATATATATATATATATATATATATATATATATAATGTTAATGGTCAGAGAATGTGAAGAAAGAAGGGAGAAGAGAATATACGCCATTGTAAAAGTATTGGTGGGGGTTAAATCCTTGCTTACATATCAGACATTTCTTAAGTGCATATTAGGCTGGATAAAAAGAAGTATTTTAAACCATCCCCCCACTAATACATTTACAATATACTTGTTTTTCTTCTCTTCCCCCTTGTTGCTGCTGCTGCTGCTGTTGCTGTTGTTGTTGTTGTTGTTGTTGTTGTTGTTGTTGTTGTTCTTCTTCTTCTTCTTCTTCTTCTTCTTCTTCTTCTTCTTCTTCTTCTTCTTCTTCTCATACTCCTCCTCCTTTTCAATTCCACTAAACATCGTGCGTTTGTTTATTTATTTTTGAAAATAACAATGTAGCGTTCTTTAGACTTCAAAAAAAAACGTGTTCGGTGGTCATTTGATAAAAAAATCGCCTGATAGCGGATTCAACTGACTTCCTGATTTTTAAAGTTTAATATATATATATATATATATATATATATATATATATATATATATATATATATATATAAACTTATAAAAACATGTCAGCTAACCTCCTGATTTTTTAAATTATATATATATATATATATATATATATATATATATATATATATATATATATATATTTATATATCTAAACATATAAAAACATGCCGGCTAACCTCCTGACTTTTAAAGTTATATATATATATATATATATATATATATATATATATATATATATATATATGTATATATATACTTATAAAAACATGTCGGCTAAAGAGTTTTTGATTTCTTTAAAGAGAACCTACTAAAAATTTTAGAAATGTGTTTCATGCCTTCTAACTGACCCGAAATGGAACTTTATTGGATGTTACAAAGGCATGTCTTTACTCACATGACAGGAACTGGGTCTGCTTCAAGTTTGTATTTCATTTCTCTCCAGTGTCTACAAAATGCCAGTTACCCTGACTAATAAGTGGTCTTTAAGGGCTCCTGACCAGTCAAGCAAATTGTGTAATAATTGTTTAAGATAACGCAAAATTAACCCAACGGTCCAATGTAGTCATTTTTTTCCTTGACCGCCTCATATATAAAAGCCGTTTTAAAATTGAAATATTTAACACGACAAACTGTTAAGTGTGTTATCAATCATTTACAGCCGAAATATCGATCTTTATGTCTGTGATTAAAATACTCACATTTCTACAACTTATTTGAAACCCAGTTCACCGTGGCACAGTCGACATCTTCTTCAGTTAATGAGAATAACTATTAAGACAGCGAGTATCCAATTATTGGCATTCAATAGGAAAAAAACGAATCAAATAATTCCCCAATAGATGAAATATAATTTACATAACAGAAAAAAAAACAATCAATATGGGAAGAAATATTACATAGATAAAATCTTTTTTAGTCAGCGAGCAAACAGAGATGATATCATTTTTCGATAAACCATCTTGAAAACCATCGAAAATGGTTACTGTTTTTAGATTTTGGTTTTATTTTTTCCTTCAGAGAAAATTATTTTGTGGCGGACACGCAAGAAAACAATACATATCTTCTTAACGCTGCCTGATATACACATGAGATTAGATCAAGCCTGCGCCAAATGTGCAAGCTCTGTGAAATTATTTCAAAATTTCGATTCAAATGACTCAAGTCGAGACGCCTCATTTCTTTAGTCAATATTTTTAAGAGCCAAACTCCCATAATGTTTTATCAAATGTAATCAGAAATAATTAATTCCTTTAAGCGGAAAGAACCAATGAAATTCCTGATTGTCTCATTTGAAAAGCATTTTTTTTCATTATCGAAAACCAGCAGATGTTTTCCTACTGCAATTTCATGCTGTTGTAATTAAAAACAAGATATGCATGTTGTTTTCATGAGAAGACGATCTCTTCATTTTCAGATAGATGCGGTTCGTCTGGAACAAGATAGCCTGATTGAGACTAATCTTTTCCAGGCTGGATTTCAATTCAGCATTTTCCTTTTCCTAGACTGCTTGCCTTGTGAAGGCTGAAGAGCACGATAGACCCTGCTTTTTAACCCAAATTTAGGCTCTTCTAATGGTATCAGTCTGTTATATAGGAAGAAAATGAATAACTATCGACACCAAGGTTTGAGCGTGACACTCTGGACGTATGAATATGTTTTCCGCCAGGTGTATAAGTAGTGGTGTCCGGCTACTGACTTCGGTGAGTATTTAAGTGACTATTGAGTGGAATTATCCAGTCGAATTAATGTGAATTATTGCGCGTCGATGATTTGGGTTTTGATTTAGGATTCACCGGACGTTAAGCCGAGCCGCGCTACTAACAATGGATTCACTGAAATCGTTAATTATTTTGGGTTGACATTTACTTCTTTGTTCCTGTTAAGTATTTATTTGCGGTTGTAATTAAATACTATTTTATTTAACATTGAAGTCTTGAGTTATACTTAATTATTAACGGCCACCGTACGTCACAAAATAGTGATAAGTGAACAATACCTACCCTGTATGTACTCTTTGGACCTAGTCCACCGATTGCATATCCAGAAAACAGAAATTGTTACACTACGATAACTTTCTCCACAAAGAACTGTTGGAACTATTAGGTAACCTTGACATATTTGGGAATGATATTCAAAGAATCCACAATTTAGACCGTTCTGGGTATGACGTTAAACTACATCCGTGTCCTGGGTAAGACGATAAACTACGTCCAACAGCAAGGCCTCTGAGCAGGAGGTTTTGAGGAGCGTGGAACCACCTCTTAATTGCTGGTGTTCCCATGTCCACCCTGACCCGGGGTGGTAGCACCTGTTAGGGTCCCAGCTATGGGTAAAATAGTTAACACCCAAATTTGTGTCAAAATAGGTTTTAATACCAGAAATACTAATGTAATAAAAAAAATTAATTCCAAAAATAATTGTTCAAGAAAAATTATTATCAGCAATAAATTTTAAAAAAATACCAGCAATACAAACATTTATACATACTTTGAGAAAAATATGAATAGCTATTGATTTCTTCAAGGAAAAATATTCCCAGAAATAGATTTTTGAAGTGTGTGTGTGTGTGTGTGTGTGTGTGTGTGTGTGTGTGTGTGTGTGTGTGTGTGTGTGTGTGTGTGTGTGTGTGTGTGTGTGTGTGTGTGTGTGTGTGTGTGTGTGTGTGTGTGTGTGTGTGTGTGTGTGTGTGTGTGTGTGTGTAACAGAAAAATATATCTGGTAAAATGATATAATTTAAGGCATTTATAAAATTTCGCATAATTCATCGAGTGTTTAATATTAAAGTAAACAGATAATCTAATTTGACTCTTATTTGGATTTTAGAAAGTATCTTTAAATATAAATAAAACCACTAAATAAGTATATATAAATATATATGTGTGTGTGTGTGTGTCTGTAGTATAAAATACTGTTAAAATCATATCATTTATGGCATTTATGAAATTTCACATAATTCATCTAGTGCTGAAATTTAAACTAAATGGATAATCTAATTACATTAGTATTGTGGTAGGATCCACCTAATTTGCATAGCGGAGTGCCGACGATATAAATATGGTTGGTACCGGAAGACAGGGGAAATCAAGAGATCCAACTAGAGACTCTGCCCGACTGCGACTTAGTCAACTCATTCTCCAGGAACGGTCTTCCCAGAAATATACCAAAGACTATATGTAAATATTGTGTACACTTTCTTGTTTCAATACATTTTATTCTAACTACATTTTGTGTTTGCATTATTATTCCATGCATTAGTCAAGTTTCAACAATTAGACATACTAATGTTCAATGCATCGCGAACATTATATGTTCGTAATCGTGGCTTACGGCAAGAATGAGTTCATTGATCATAGAACATTATTATATCTCATTTAATTATATATATATATATATATATATATATATATATATATATATATATATATATATATATATATATATCATTGAATAATATAAACACGTTGTTTCTATTTAATTTTATACTGATACAGTTGTCTGATCAGTTTCTTGATGTTAAGATGAAATTCACCACGGAGAACGCTCTGTTTTATTTCTGACAAATTTTTTATAACAAGAACTTTCAATCTCTTCCAAGATCATCATCAGGATTAAATTACAGAGACAAAATAATTGGAAGTGTGATAAAATCTGCATTCCATTGTGACGGTTATTTCTTTAAAAACACACCCGAGCGCTGTTATTTTAAAATTGTCAATATATCAGTTGTAGGCATTGAATGTTTTGCAAATCAAGCGAACCAGTATAAGGGACTTGACAGAAAATTTGGTAGAAATAAAAAATCGCTTTAAATTTTTATATGTACTTTAGTATGTTGTTGCTATATTTGTAATACATTTTCTTGTGGGTTGGTTGGTTGATTTTGATGTAGATGGTCTCGAGAGTCTGAAGTCTTTTTAATTATTTTCGTGGTGTAATATAATGGTGTGGTTAACAAGTATTTTTCTGTATTGTGAAGATGAACAAGAATGAGTTTTTTAATTATTTTCGTGGTGTAATATAATGGTGTGGTTAACAAGTATTTTTCTGTATTGTGAAGATGAACAAGAATGAGTTTTTAGATGTTGTACAATAGAATTTGTGCATCTTGGGTAAGACGATAAACTAAATCCGCGTCCTGAGCAAGACGATAAACTACATCCGCGTCCTAGGTAAGACGATATACAACGTCCAACATCAAGGCCCCTGATCAGGAGGTTTCGAGGAGCGTGAAACCACCTCTTAATTGCTAGTGTTCCCAGGTCCACCCTGACCGAGGTGGTAGCACCTGTTAGTTTCCTATCTAAGGGCAAATAGTTAAACTCGACTGGGGACAAAACATTATGAAAGTGCAAAAATAGGTTTTAATACCAGTAATATATTTTTAAAGGAAACAATATTATCAGCAATAATTTTTTGAAGGAAATGTAGTACCAGCAATAAAGGTCTTGTCGGCGTTAAATAACCCATTGAGGTTGATATGCCGTAAAACAAACCAAACCAAACCAACAGAACTTCTATCTAACAAATAAATGTAAGACATCTTGATAATTTGTGTTTGTCAAACCAACATATGAATTTACATTATAGTCAGAAATTCAGTCTCCCAAAGGATGTTTAAACAGATATACATCCTTGTGCAAATTAATTGAAACAAAACGAATAATTCTTTTGTTATCTACTTTTTTCATATTTTTCTATTGAAACATGACCTAGCACACACGTTAACACTTCGTATGTCCGCCTTTATGTTTCAGATTTTTCATGCGATTTGGCATGTCACCCACTAATGTGGAGAAGTCCTCATTGATTTTGGGTGGGCCATGGTATCACACATGCAGTGTGTTCGTGCAGCGTTACAATTTTTGTATGCCTCCTTGGAGTAACGTCCATCGCAGATAATGACCGTAGGACAACTAACTAACAGTCGTGTCTGGGTGGGATAGAAATCTGATACTAAAACGGATGACGAAATATTTCCCAAGGCCAAAATTTTCATCATACACCCGAAAATAGATTCATATTACTACACACCACTGCAAATGATCTAAGCTGAAGAAAAATAGAAAGCGATTACACTCTGTCACTCAAGTGAATGTAAAACTCTCCTTATGGTGAAAGAAAGGAAACTAAAGCGGTTGTTTCAATTAATTTGCACAACGATGTACAATGTTTTTTTATTTTTTTTCCCAAAAAATGAGTTGACGTAGAAGAGCTACTGCATGTGATTAAGTTGATTGTGTCAAAATTAGTATAACACACACACACACACACACACACACACACACACACACACACACACACACACACATATATGTATATATATATATATATATATATATTTACAGGAATCAGTATGATATTTTTTAGGACTAAAGCTAGAATGCATTTACTTACGGTATAGTAGGTTGATATGTGTCAGGTTATTTGAAGAAGTACAGAGAACAACCTCGGTTCTCGAATGGCTGACATATCGAAGTTTTATAACGGAATATTCGACATGAAAATGCCTCGGTTATCGAACAAAATTTCGGTTTCTCGAACAACATTGCCGAACCGAGCCGAACCGAGTTAACCCGAACGGAATCATTTCTGACTTAAGCGCCATATTGTATACATTCGTGTGTTGTACTGTGCTTTTCATTTCCAATTTTATTGTATTGTGCCTTTTTGCTCTTCATTACTCCTCAGTTATGGCTCCAAAGAAAGTTAGGAGTGATACTGGTAAAGGAAAAAGAAAAGAGAAAAACAATTGTTGATGATTTTATTGTCTCATTCTATTCAGTTTCAATGGCGAAATCAACGATCTATACTATTCTTATAAAAAACTATTCCGTTCTCCTTTCCAAACAATAATATCTCTTTCTTTCCCCTTCCAATTACGCCATCAACTCTCCTACTTACAGGTACAGTAAAATTAAAATGTTTCTCTATATTTTATCTATTTAGTATTGGGTTTATTTACTTTTTCTTAGATTTAATGATTTTCATTAGTTTTGTGTATAAACTTGTGCACAAAGCTCTGTTGTTAAAGTTTGAATAAGCAATCATCTTGGGACCAGGAACGGGTTAATTCAATTTACATTGATTCCTATTGGAAAAATAGTTTCGGTTTACGATCATTTCAGGTTACGAAGGAACGTCATGAACGAATTAAATTCGTGCACCGAGGTTCCACTGTATTATGTTAATTTGAATAATGTTAATAGTTATAATGCCGCGTATGATTTGGTCATCAACTATGTAACTAGGAAAGTCATTATTAATGAGAGTTTAAGACGTTTTTTTTAATTCAGTGTGGAAAGAAATTCCGTGGAGGAGTTGACTTTTGCACGGTTTATTAAATTTTGTATAATAAAATTTTGTAATAGTCAGGGCATTCACTTTTATAGTTTAGAGTGTAAATGTTTATGCTAGTTGTGTTTTTTTATATGAAGAGATAGTAAATGCATTATTATTGCTGTTTATCAATGCACCATGGAAAGGGATTTTATTATCAATATAAAATTCATATGTGAACTTAAGAACGGTTGTTTTAAACGTTTTCTTGTAGTTCTTGGGGAGTTTCGGCTAGTTTTTTTGTACTAATACACCCGGGATCCAGAAGATGAATATACCAAACTGAGAGAAATTTGAAAAACTGAAAAAATAAAAGAACTTGAAGGAAATGGGTAAAAATACTAAACTCAGAGGGAGTACTGAGCCCCTTATCTACTGCCCCGACTTCCCCATCATCAGAAAAGACAGTGGTCCTCTTCAAATGGCACGATCATTGATCGCTACCCCTTGCAATATGACCAGTATAAAAAAGAAACATATTCTATCTCCTTCTCCATTACTTTCCATAGAAGCCACACCAGTTTTCACTCCCACCCACACAACTTCACAGTTACCACAGAAATAGGATTCATCTAAAAAGCACCGAAGCCTGGAAAGTTGTAACACAGCAGGAAAAAAGGAAGTAAATACATACATCGCAATCTTCAGCGTTCTGTGGTGAATGTACAGAAGTCCAGGTTTTTAACTAGCGACCCTGGAAGCGTCCTGAGTAGGGTTTTTTCCGCATGTTTGATGGACGCTCGGTAGGAGTTTCCTGACAGGTGTTCAAGTCTTTGGATGTGTCGTGTGCTCTTGTCTTCGCAGATCCAGCGGCCAGGTTTCGCGTGTTGGCTGGTTTTTCATCTCATTGGGATTTATTCGCTCAATGATCATTTTGAATGTTCTGATTTGCTTCGGCGCATCGAGTCGTTTTTGACGACATCTCGTCGGGTAGTTTTAGCGGACAATTGAAATGTCGTCCTTGACCCCGACATATATCGTATAGGGGCAAGATTGGGTACTAACGGCCGGGATATGAAACCATTTTTGGACTTTATCGACTAGTTTGATCTTGTCGATAAGTATCGTAACGAGCACTTCATGAGGCATTGTGAACTTGAACGAATAGGGGCGGCTCGGCTACGGCGCTGCATTCTAGCTACCTCGACCGAAGTGGTAAAACTTAGTTAAGGGAGTCGATGTAGTGTTCTTACAGTGTCCAAGTTTTAATTCGATAGTTCACTCGGGTCATAGATCTTAGATAAGCCTAACGTTAGGATGACTGGCTACTGGAAATTGAACGCATCATTATTTGTGACCAAGGTTTCCGGGACCAGCGGCTACTATTGCTACAGTGTCAATTGACGGGGACTGTGATTGAAAATATATGGTGGGTGAATTAAAATCTAAAATAAGGTCGTTTGCTGCTGAGTTTAGTCGTCGACTCAATCTAGTGAGATTAAAAGTACAAACAGCACATAAGGAAAAAGTTGATCGAGCGATGAAATCCCTTGATCTTGGGGACGTAGCCTTAGCTAGGGCAGACTTGGCCTCCTTGCTTATCAAAATAGATCAAGTTCTGGTAGTTAGGGCTAGGTTAAAAATAATGCCTTCAGAGGGGACGAATATAGCCGCTGAATTGCAGCCGTCTCTTCACGATTCTACGCATACAGTCTCATATAAGAGGAAGTATATCACATATCAATACTGCACTTTGTTTCAAATAAAATGTTACTGTTTTTCGGCACTTTACTTAGCTTTTGGAATGTGACCTTTTCTATTCGATAGCGTGTTCGGAATTCGGTGTAGCATTTCCCGTCCACTGTTTAAGCACTTCCCAGATACTGGTTCCTTTCTGTTCATTGATCCCAAAATTAAGAGAATTTATATTTACTAAACTTCACACCAATTTCTCTCAGAACGAGGACCTTCCATAGGACACCGGTCAGGTTGCCCTTTGCGATCGCTCCAAATATGGGCGAGCCGGTAGCGCTATTTCTAAGTGTTGGGACTTCATTCGCACTCACCCCGACAAACATTTTTTTTAATTCTAAAAGATTTCTTGTAAGTATCTCTAATATCATCTGCTTCTTACAAAATGTTTGTAATTTTTGTTGATTCTTCATTCTGAGTCTTGGAATTGTTGCAAGGTAAGCAAACCAAATTATGATTTAAAATTGCTTATTTTGAATAAAGTGCCAAAAATGTAATGAAAAAAAAGAGAAATAAACTTTGATTGGAAATTTATAATTTTTTGTGTGAATTAATCTTTTCGACAGGTAACTTTACATTATTTGGGGAGAATTAACAAAAGAAATCTAAATATCTTATGGTACACACCCTTCCTCACTTCGTACTAGAGTGGGCAGATCATGCAGGAAAGAAATGAAATACATATTTCAGATCTGGTTCAAGAACAAGCTGCTAACTTTTTTTTATTACTTATTATTTTTTTTTCTCCGTCTCTGCTCTTTCTTTCTTGCGGAGATTTACTTGACCCCCACCCCACTGGGTCAAGTTGTGACCCTTCCTTTCTTGCAGTATAGAAACAAAAAAATTAAAAACTTTCAATCAGTGCAAATGAAATTCACTTTAAAACAGAACTAAATTTTGTTTCGATCAGATACAATATCACATCGTGTATAAGAACAGAAAATACCCCGTTACCCCACGGGAATATATTACGTAATTTTACCCAACATTTATTTAGAATATTTACGCCTCAGCTGGCGTAACATCGAACACAATATTGAACATTATTTTACAATATTGTAAATGAACATCGACACAATATTGAACATCTTTCTCCTATTTCTAGTACAAATTGTATGATTTGCAGTGCCTTCATAAACATCGTATCCACAGCAGCTCTTAAAATAAGATAGTATCATCTGCATCCCTGGGGTTATAAAAAGAAACGAAACCTTAAGTAACACCTTCTTCCTGTTTGTCTTCTTTACGATATGTATGACATCGACTTTTCCCACAGAAGCTTCATACACAATCACACTTTGACAGGCAAGTCAGATTCACATCCATTCAAAATTTTCGTCTTGTTTTCCAATTACTTCTAGTAAAAGTTAGCTCTTAAACTTTCCTTTTGTTAATTTTGTTAAATAAATATTATCTTGCATTGCAAATTAATTGGGCTCTGTTATTTGTGCATGTGTCTTTTCCCCACCATTATTGCATGTATTGTAAAATATTCTGAAAAGAAAACTTATACATTGATTATAGAAGTAGCCAAAAGACTAATAGGGTGGCAATGCAATCTATCGTAAAGGGAATGACAACGAATTCCATATATATATTCCTGTAACGGCTCCTTTAAGAAAATAAAGGAAATGGCCAATCTAGAGGTCTCTTTCACGATATTGTTGTAACCAGCATGTACCAAGTGCTGTGATTGGTCAATATACGAGCCAATAACAGCCCTGCCTCGTTTCCAATAAAAAAAAATAAAAAATTTCCTTCTCTGTTTTGACGACAGACACCGGAAGCAGTAAAAATGTACTGAGCAACCTTCTGGGCAACAACAACGCGGAAAAGCCAAACGAACGTGTATGTAACATTTGAATAAATAATAAAAAATAAATATCTCTAATATATAATATTTAATGTTATTTTAATTTCATGTTTCTCTTGTGGTCCGTTATTAGAAGTGTATTCACATTGTGTATAATTTTAACGCCGTTCCTTTTTCTATAATAATAATTAATCCGTAATTTATGTCATTCATGTATGCAGGAAAAAATAATAAGATAGATTAATAAAGGAACTAGTCTACTCTCTGGGAATTTTGTAACTGGAATAATTTTGAACAGGAATAATTTTGAACAGTCATTCCAAACGTGGCTAGTACCAAAATATTCGGGAACATAGAAAGATCCATGGCGTCGGAAAGTAAAATTTCGAGTAGTTTTCGGCAGTTTGGAAACTACAACCAGTGATTCCCAAAGTGGATACTACTGCAATTTTAGATTCGGTGAAACAATCCATGGAGACTATGAAATAAAAGTGACGAAGTGGCCGAAAATGTCGTCTTCCAAAATTAAATGGTACAACCGCGTTAATTGTTGGTTGGTGCTTTTTTTATTTAGGTCAACGTTTCCTATCTGATATGCCGGTAAGCCCTGTTTAACCAATGAAAAACAAACAACACAAAAATTAAAAATGCAAGAATTCTTTCTTTTTTCTCCATATCTCATTATCTGACGAAGCTTTAATAAAGGTGAATGATGTCAGATTTCCTATCTTTTCTTTATCCCTGTCGGATTCCGATCCATACTTGATCTATATTTGATCTCAACTGATTTATCGATGTGTTTGTTTAACGATATGTCGACTCCTTGTGGGTCAT
Source organism: Acanthosepion esculentum (assembly GCA_964036315.1). NCBI lineage: Eukaryota > Metazoa > Mollusca > Cephalopoda > Sepiida > Sepiidae > Acanthosepion > Acanthosepion esculentum. The sequence continues at coordinate 23,292,298 of OZ038518.1, read as the reverse complement.
CTAATGTCGAAATTTAATTTTATTGCGACCTTTGAAGTAATGGAATATATGTCATTCTGCTTTCACAATTGAATACATGGTAGATGATACTCAGATTTTGTGCATATACATGTGGACATACTTTCTAGGGGCGGTGATACCCGTGTTTTTATGTTGTAGATATATTTTGGAAAACAATTTGATTTTTTTAAAAATGTGTTGGTTATTACCTGTTATGAAAGAGTTATTTGACGTTTATTGTTTGGTTGGTTGATAAAGTCATGTATTAAAAGATGATCCTTAATAAATTATTTTCATTTGATTTTACAAACGGTTATGCTATAAAGTGATCCTTAATGAATTAATTTTATTAGGTTTTATAAAGTTATATTTTAAAAATGATCATTAATAAATTACTTTTATTTGTTTTTAAAAAGTCGACGAAAAACATTCATAGTTTGAATGTCGCTGAGTCTGTGGTGTTGAGTTGACAGCGGTGAAACGGCGGTATTGAGACGGTGGTGCTGAGTTGCCGGTGTTGAGGTGGCGGTGTTGAGTCGTCCTTGGCCCAAAGCAACGTAATATGGCAAAAAAGTTCACAATCTAAAAATGATGTTACCGCCCAAAAGGGCATAGAGACAAGCGATAGCAGCGTTCTGACATTTGAGACAAGAAAGAACAGAATTGAGTCGGATGAGACCGAGAAGTCAACTATTTTATTTGTTAAGAAAAAATCTCAGCATGCATCTGTGTCGTTTGCCCATAAATTATCGAGTGGCAAATATTTTGCATACTATACTATACCTATCAGAACCAATAATATTTCGTTTTATTTTCTTTATATCAAATAATCGTATGTACATTTCTTTTCAGCTATTCCCAGCTTTATTCACGGAGATGTGTTAATTACTATTTTTTCAAAAATGACCGCAGCGTTCTTAAGAAGCATGATTACCATAGTAAGGGCTTTTCTATAGATACAATATTTCATCATCTGACCGACGACTGCATCAAGCGTCGAATGGGGGTGGGGAGGGATAGAAAAACAGACTTTTATTCATCTTCCTGATCATTCCTTCAGTAGGAAATTTAGATAGCTTGGAGGTGCTTTCTCCGCTCCAAGCGCTTGACCGCCAACCGTAGATTACGGAATACGCTGTGGGTCACCCTTGGTCAGATTTTGAATTTAGAGCTATCCTTCTCCTATACAGGTTGTCACCCACGAATATAGGACCCCGTCTTCCCTTCTGTTTCAACAAATGCAACAATTTAGATATCTGTGAAGTGTATTAAAATGGGACGGAAAATGTGACACGAGAATCTTTATAAGCTGTGCAAATTATTAAGAAACAGAAAAAATCGTTAAAATCACAGAAACGAGTACTGAACTATTATGTAATGTATCCTCTTATATTGCAGTGAATACTGGAAAATCTCCTCACAGAAAAGTAAGAGGCTTAAAACAACTGAAAGTCATTGAAATTTTTGCAGATAAAACTTGTGTAGAAAACAGGGAGTCGGAAGGCGGTTCCACAAACGAGAACTGCAAGAAAAGAAACTGTTAGCATAGATATTACGCTTTTATCTAGCCAGAACATTTACAGATCTCGACGCCAGTCTAATACTGCGCTTACATTTTAAAAATTTAGGTACCAGAATGAAGAGCTCACCGGAACAATTACCATGAAAGTATTTATAGAAAAGACACAGAGAGGCAACCTTTCAGCGATGCAAAAGTGACTGAAGCCCAGCTGCCTGATCAAGACCAATAATATTGCTGATTCTTCTTTAAATTGTATCAATGATCTCCTTTTTGTTTATCTATAGGTGCTCAATTCCTTTTTTGTCTGTATGCATGCGATGTACTCTCACTATAAGTTCTGGATTATTCTAACATCCTTTCTAAGTAGATCTACTTTTCCTAATAATTAAAATAGATTTTTGTACCCTACATTTTCAAATACTTTTGCATAATATATAAAATAAGTAATAAATGCACACCCTTATGCATTTTAATGCTTACTCTGATATAATTCTGTTCATGAATATTATGTTTCTTGTTCTAGAGTCTTTGACAAAGCCACAATGTCCTTGTCCTATTTCCAGTCGAATTCTGCATCGCGCTACATAATTCTCATCATAAGGTTGGTTATGAACTTCATTAAACGGATTGTCCGATGGAGTTCGCATTCATCTGTACGTTGTTTTTTTAGTTAATGTGACGAAGACGGATTTATTGATATCTTCCGGTATTTCGCCACTGTTGTATATTTTGTTTAAATATCTGTGATATTGTAGCCATGTATGGTTGTGGGCATTTCTGTTACGATCCCATCAAAACCTATTGCTTTTTTCCTGCTTATCTTCTCCAGTGCGGATCTTACTTCAGATTGTAATATTTCTGGATTTTTCTATATTTTCATGCATTGTAGTTTTCTACCGTATGTCATCCACCTTTGGAATATTTTTTCTTTTTCAGTTATCAGTGATCCTTCCTTTTATCTTACAGCGCCTGTAGATTGTCACAAACTTGCCTCGTGTTAATTCTTTTAAAAAATCAGTTACCTTTAAAGGTGCTGTAGATATAATTTGTTTGAATGATTTCGCTGCATGAAAAGCGGTAAAGCTGCTAGACGGAAGAGATTATATAATGTGAGATAATATTTCTAAAGAATTACTCTATTAAAAAGAGCAGACAAGAAAAGAATAGGAAGAAGTCAGAAGATAACCATTGATATTGCATTTAAATTTTTAAAGATCATTTTTGACTCAAAAGCAGGAAACCAGAAATGCTATCTAAAAGCGAGAAGTGGGAGAGAAAGCAGTATTTGCATTTTTCGCAGTTAGCTCCTCCTCATTTCCTTAATCCTTCAACAGGGGTCTCTCTCTCCCACGAGTATAAATACTAGCTGACCTTTCGCCTCTTACTCTTTTTACGGCTTACGCACACGTGCGGCCAGCTGTCTCGACCCAGGCCTCGGGCCGCAACCTCACGCGTGAGGCGAGGTAAAAAAAAACTTCTCTTTTTCAATTACACACAAACAGCGTTTCCCAAATTCTGGGAACACGCTAAAAACAATATACGCGTTGGTACGGACACTCAACACACTCACCATGACTTCTCCTTACAACACTCTGTAACCCTTCATGTCATTGTAATTTGTTATTATTATATATATTTTTGCATACATGTATATCGGTCTTGTTTGTTTCTTTATCTTCGTTGGACTCCATTAAAGTCCAACATTCTTATGTAGCTGGACCGGCCAGCAGGAAATCTTAACCCAGAGATATCTCCTCTCTTCACATCTTCACACCCCGCCCGGTCCACTACACATTAAACTTTCGCTCATATCTAGCCACTTGGACTGAAAGATTAAACCTTTCCGCCAATTTAGTAAGACGCTTAAGTTTGTAAATTCGATGTACCAAAAAGGAAAGCACATCAGAACAATTTCCATGGAAATGTTTATAGAGAAGGCACAAAAACACCGAAAAAAAAACTACACATGATGATTAAAAAATAACTCCCTATTTTATGTATGAGTGGCCAGCCAGGAGTCCTGACTTAACAACCGGTGACTTTTTTTTTGGGGGGGGGGGTAAAAGAGCATGTCTGTTATACCAATGCGAGACTTTTGAAAAACTTGAAGGGACAATACAATAAGTTATGTCATCCATTCCACAAGAGTTCCTGGTGATATCAGTTGACGCGATTCCTGGACGGCTCCAGAAGCTGTTACCGAGATCTGGTGCACATATCGGATTTTAAATAAAACCTCATGCTAAACGCTTTTCTCTCGTAGCCATTTCATGTGAAGTTATAGTTACTAAATTAATTTTAAGTATTTTAAAATGGTGGGGGTTACTTTTCAGTTACCCTGTACGTGTATATGTGATGAATTGCTACTGATATGGCGTTAGAACTCAGATGGCGTTTGCTTGATATAAATTAGAAATCATCTCTACGGTACAAGCTAGAAGCTGTCGAAGTACAATACACAAGAATTTCATGTCTCAAAAAGGACTAAAACATGTATCCCCGAAGGAGGATCTAAGAAACGTCAAGGAAAAGAAGTCAGGCAAATTTATAGACGTGACGGAATCAGCGGAAAGAGGGAAGGAATTAAAAAAAAACACTTATTTAATGATTAACTTAAGAATTATGATTCATCAGAAAATTGAAATAGGACAACATGAAATGTTCATGGGTGTTGCTAATCAAGAAATTAATGCTTTTGACTTTAAGTAACATCAATGAAGCTCCAGCGACCGAACAAGCAACATTTCCACATATAACCTTGTGTTATTCTTAGATAAGTTTGATCTGAATTGACTAATGAGTTGGTGAAACTAATTACGAAAGAAAAAAATAGTGATTTATTGAAGTCAAATATAGGAAAATGTTATTTTAATATTCGATGACGTTATCAAATATTCCCAAAGTAGAAGCAGTTAGGGTGGATTTTATTGCAGAATGTCATTGAGTTATTTCGGGTTCATCGTAAAGTTATCAAGAAATCTACGCAATTTTAAATAGGCTTATGAATAAAACTAGAGATATGGGTGTGTGCCAACCACACAAACACGCACGCACCCCCATATATATATATATATATATATATATATATATATATATATATATATATATATATATGTGTGTGTGTATGTGTGTGTGTGTGTGTGTGTGTGTGTGTGTTATTATTATTATTACTTCAAACGCTGTTATATTGGATACACATTTTTGAAATAGATGACGACTTTGTATTTAAAAAAAATGTGTATTACGTTCTAGATATCTTAATAAAGAAAAACGTGCACACCGTGATGAGCGAACCATCGTCCTCATTTGTAGGAGAAAGATCATTTGATCCGGCGTGCTTTGCCGCTCGGCTACGGAGAGTTTTCACAATTCAGCAAGACTATTTTTGGCCCACGTCTTTATACCAAACGTAAAGAAAGCAATGTCTTAAGTCTTAACAGATTTATTTTTATTTCGCCATTTTTATTACTCCAAAATTCAAGCGGTATTATTAGACGATACTAGTATATGAAATAGATGCCCTATATTCATTTTTGTTTGAAAAAGTGTGTTTTACGACTATCACTTTAAAAATAATATATATATATATATATATATATATATATATATATATATATATCGTTGTAAAAATGTAATAAATTATTTTAATGTCATATTCGTAGTATGTACAATTTACCCCTCACACCAAATATATATATATATATATATATATATATATATATATATATATATATATATATATAATAAAAATGCTTAAACACTAATATTCCCTGGTCATAATTTATTCCATTGGAATCGTAAATACGATGCAATTCATCAGACCTACAAATGTGTACACATGTGTATATCCGTATGTATATATCTGTGTATGTGTATATATATGTAGGAGTAGATGTATATGGATGTATGTGTATGTGTGTATATATATATATATATATATATGTATATATATACATCAAGGTATGTGTGTACACGCCTATATGTATGTATGTACGTGTAAATATAAATATGTTGTTGTGCATGTGTGTATACGAATGAGTTTTTGAATATAGAAATATACGTCATTGCTAGATTAGAATTGTTATTTTTTTAATATGTTTATATTAGATTTGTAATCTGTAGTCGATATTACCTTTGTCAAATTTTCTTGATTACACAGCGGCTCTTTTATAAATGCCCTTCGGTTTTAGTTCCCCCATATCCTCCCACCCCTTTTTTATTTTCCCTTCCCTCTCTCATCCTCTGAGCTTTAAGATTATATCGTCTATTGTGTGTGTATGTCACCACAAAATGTATACTCTTTTCCGGTGGATGTTTAATGTATTAGACATTTGAAAATATTCATATTTCACTCACTTAAACCGTCTTTTACTCCCCTCTTCCAAACTTCTCTCTGGTAAATTTTAACCCCCCCCCCTTCATCTTTAGACCTTCCTGTCCTTCTCTCGTCTGTTACCCCTCCCTATATCTTTCATTTATTCTAGCATTCGCCCCACACTCTCATACATACACTCTGACTAAATTTTATTTTTTATTCCCAGAGTTGTTTTTTCTGTTTGAATTTGTAGGTCTGATGAATTGGATCGTATTTACGATTCCAATGGAATAAATTATGACCATGGAATATTAGTGTTTAAGCCTTTTTTTATATCCTGTTCTGGACATTGAGTTCTACCTGGATTCTATCCTCTTGGAATTATTTTTTATGCATATATATATATATGCATATGTATGTATGTATATAAATATTTATATATTTTAGATATATGTATACATGTGTATGTGTATATTAACCGTTTATATTTTATATAAATATATATATATATAGAATGTGAGCGATAAATTGTCACCATTATGTATTTTTTATTTCGCCTCATGCGCGTTGTTTGTTTTTGAATTAATAGATTGTGCTGTATAGCAGTGTCATTTGGGCACCGCGTGTGAGATAATGAGCACAATGACGCAATTCACTCCGTAAGAAATTCGGAAACGGCATGGTGTACTGCTTGGCATTCGCACCGAAAGCTCCAATATGAACATTTATAGTGTGTTTGGGAGCCAATCTCACGACAGTGTAGAGGATTCGGAGTTGGATGAGTCTAATGTTGATTACAAAGGTACAGCAACTCGGAAAACTTACTCTGATGATTCTAATAAGAAAGAATTCCCGATTTTTTTGGTGAGGGCTTCAGACACAACTCAGATGCCTACATCAAGAGTCTTGTGGAGGTCACTTCCCTGGGTCAAAGGGTGAGAGCTTGAAAACTGGCAACAGGAATCCGCGTCATGTCATACAGGTAGGTGACCGTGTTATGGCACTCAGACAATATCTGCGACTAAAGGACACCTTATATCTGGCCATCTAACTCCCCAGACGCCAACTTCCTTGATTATTATGTTTGGCGCGCAATTGAGCGAGAGGCCAACAAAATTCTTTGTGACACCAAAGATGAATTGTAGGCAAGGATTATGGCAGAATTCACCAACTAAAACAAGGAGACCATCCAGAAGAGATGCCGGAGATTCCGAAGTCGTCGGGAGGCCATGTTTCAAGACAATGGCGCTTATATTGAATAAATTTACTCTTTAGAAGCATTCATAAATATTCAGTGTGGCTAATGACAACGGACTGTTAAGTAGTTCACATTTCAGGAATTCTTTTTTATTGGACAAAATCCTTAATGTACAAGAATTAAATTCGTGTATGTGTGCGTGTGTTGAAATAATTTTAGTGTTTATGTCGGAATATTCAGGATAATATAAAAATAATAATAGTAATAATTATGATAATCATGATGATGACGATGATGATGATGATGATATAGATTTGTACGTGAGTTTCTGTTTGTATATAGTGTGTTACGGTTCAGTAAGTAGCTCAGTGAACAAGAATTTTTTATTCCTGTGTGTGTTTGTGTATGTGTTTAGTGATAGCGGTTTTTGGTCTTAATACTACTACTACTACTACTAATAATAATAATAATAATCTGCAGACTGCAATGTATCTTCGAAGATATTCGAAAAGCTGTCAAAATACATGGACCTTGAAATAGAAATCTCAAAAATGTGGCACATGGGAACATCAACAATACCTGTTGTAGTTGGAACCTTAGGATTGGTTGGAAAAGATTCCAGTAGACTAAGTGAAGGGATCCCTGGAAGTCCATGCCTCAAAGAGATACAAAAAATTATTCTGAAAAGTACAGCCCACACTTTACGAAGGGCTTTATCTATGTAATATATATTTTTTTGTTTTTTGTTTTTTTTTTGTAGTGGAAAGTATCATGATACAATTTCTAAACTTAGGTCCCTGGGCGGGGCCCAGAAACAAATGTGTAAACGGCAGATATCAAAGGAAATAAAAACAACAATAATAATAATAATAATAATGATAACGACTCCATTATTAAAGTGGACAAGGATGTTACGTGTGCGTTTATGTGTGTTCGTGTGGAAAGTCCTTGGTAAATCTACCTTGTTAGAGTTTGTTCAGACACGGTTTGTATTTTTCAATAAATACATTTTTATTATTTATTGGTGTTTGATTTGGATAAAGATAAAGTTGGAATATTTGTATATTTGGTGGGGGCGTATCTGTTGCACATATGCTTGAATGCCTACTGAGTGTTGGAGTCTCGCATTTCTTGTCGAAGAATTGTCATTTTGTTTCCGCGGGTGTCTTTGGTTTGCCAGATTTAATCTTCACGTCTTCTTTTACATTTAATTGCATATATTAGACTTTTTGATGAACAGGTGAAATGATTCTTTTACAAAAACTTTGTCTTGATTTAAATTTATACGTTGCTTCTTCTAAAGGAAATAACACTTGAAAACTTAACAGAAGACCCAAGAAAACACGGGAGACAGTGTCTACCTGGAAGCTTGGGAGATCGGCAAAGGTTGCAGTGATCTGATGATTACACTTTTTTTTTACAGAGTATGAAAAGTGTGGCACTGAAGGCGTATTGGGATTGTCAAGGAAGCATTCCAAAAGCTAAGCAGAGTAAAAAGAAATAGAAAAACATTGGCTAGAATCAAGGAAAAAATTATTAAACAGCTACGTGATATATGTCATCCTGTATGGCAGTAAGTGCTGGGGGATCTTCTCAAAGATTAAGAAGAGATTTGAAGCAATAAAAATGCGGTTCTACAGTAAGATGCTGAGCATACCATGGACCGGTCATGTGTGGAACGACAAATATTTGGAGAAAATGAAAACAAAAAGGAAATTAATACCTAACATCATGAAGTGACAATTGAGGCACCTGAGACATATAATGAGGATGGAGGGTTGGAAATTCTGACACTCACGGGGCAGATAGAGGGCAAGAGAAATAGAGGAAACCATCGCATGACATACTTAGTGTGCTTGACTAAATGGATGACGGAACATTCAAAAAGACTGCGGAACCTCGGCTCACGAATTTAATTCGTTCATGAAGTCCGTTCGTAACTAGAAATGTTCGTAAACTGAAACTATTCTAACAATACGAATTCCTGCAAAATAGATTAATCCGTTCCTGGTTCCAAAAAGATTGTTTATTTAAATTTTGACAACAGTACTTTGTGCACAAGTTTATACACAAAATTAATGAAAATCATTAAATCTAAGAAAAAAGATATAAACCCAAATCTTAAACAGAAAATATATCGACAAACACTTAATTTTACTGTACCTGCATGTACGAAAGTTGATAGCGTTAGTAGAAGGGAAAGGAAAAAGATGTTATTGTTTGGAAAGGGGAAGGAAAAACATGATCGTCTCATTATTTATGAGAATAGTATAGTCGATTTTGCCATATCAAAGGAAGAGACAATAAAATCAACAATTGTTTTTCTCTTTTCTTTTTCCTTTAACAGTATCACTCCTAACTTTCTTTGTAGCTGATGTCATCGGGAAGGTCATTAATGAAAATGAAAAACAGGATAGGACCAATATGGAATTCTGAGGGACACCCACATGTTGCTACGAAAAAAAAAAAACTAGCCGAAATTCCCTAAGAACTACAAGAAAACCCTATTAAATGTGTGTGTGTGTGTATGTATGTGTGTGTGTGTGTGTGTGTGTGTGTGTATTATTGTTTTTATTATGTTTATTTTATTACGTATACTCGACTGGTATAAAAAAAAACGGATAATACAATTTGCAAATAAAAATATATTTAAACAGACTAGTATCTGGGGCAAAATTTGGAAAAAACAGGAAAGACTAAAGATATTCGACTAGTTTCGATACAAATCGACCAACAATCGACTAATATAAGAAATGAAATAGGACAAATATTATTTACGAATTTAAGTGTCCATTTAGGAATTGTATTCCTGATCAATCAAAATTCGTAAATAATTATATTGTCCATACTACAACATGTTTGACACGAAGACTCACTCTACACCTTTCTGAACATAACTCAATTAGGTCTCATTTAAATACTCATGGAAACCTACCGACCCCTATTCATAACTTGTATACTTGTTGTATACTTGTTTTGACGACACAAATATAATAGCATCATCTACATGCATGCGCGAGTATTCGTGTATTTGTGTGCAAAATAGTGTCCGAAACAAAATTGAAAAATGATGAGACAAAGTACAAAACATATGTGTTAATGTAAAAACCAGACTTAAAATCCAACAACACCAAATGGGTGAAATATAGCTATAGATAAAACAAACTAACACGTATTGACTGAGTGAAACAAACTTGCGCGTGAATATAACTAAGTTAATTTAATTTGTTTATGATTGTCACTTACTCTCCGAGAACCCAAGCCATTTTCCTCACGTATGCTTTCTTCTATCTTTCATCTTAACCCGAGGAAGCCAAAGCCTGCGTGCCTCTCTTTCGAAACGTGTCGTCAATAAAATTATAAAAACACAAGAGAAATGATGTAAAAAAATAACCGCAGTACTTTGCCAGTCGCTTTTAACGAAACTTGTATAAAAAGGGATTGCGAGCCAAGAACCCAATTATATATATATATATATATATATATATATATATATATATAAAAGTGAACAGAGAAGTCAACACTTAGAGACGACAGTCTGTTTCATGCTAGTGCAATCGTCAGGCAACTAGTGCTGTTATTTTATATATAAGGGACCGTTATATATAAATAGCCGAGAAAAAGAACAGCACAAGTTGCCTGACGATTGCACTAGCATGAAACAGACTGTCGCCTCTAAGTGTTGGTTGACTTCTATGTTCACTTTTATATTTACACACGCTCTATCTCTGATATTGAGCACTTTATCCCATAAATATAGCACACTTTAAGACTATATTTCTTCATATATATACATACATACATACATACATATATATATATATATATATATATATATATATATATATATATATATATATATATATATATATTACATAGAATATAAATCCAAACGTACCTCATTCGAATAGTTATTTCAACTCAGATGTAATTTATACGGTCTGTTATAATAAACACCAGTAACCGCAGTACTTTGCTAGTCGCTTTTAATGAAACTTGTATAAAAAGGGATTGCAACCCAAGAACACAATTTTATATATATATATATATATATATATATATACATATATATATATATATATATATATATATATTGTCAACTCAGATGTAATTTATACGGTCTGTTATAATAAATACATGCGGCTCTTTTTATGGACCAGTTTTAATATTTTATATTATTAGGATTTACTTGGATTATATATCAACGGATTATTAACTATGTATATATAGATAGTGAACACACAGTCAAAAATCACATATACATTTATTACAAAAACCAAATGCATAAGAATTACAAACAAGATGAATCCTCACTAAGACACATTATAAAGAAATAGACTACCCCAATTGACCCGAATAAAAAAATCAAATTAATTATCTATTATAAAATATTTAAGACAGCTAACCTTATTCTAAAAAATAACAACACACCAGCTAAGTCAAAATTACAAAGAACGAATATTATCTATGAGTTCAAATGCCCCTTAACGAACTGTGTTCCTGATCAAACCGAACTCATAAATAATTACATCGGTTACACAACTACATGCTTATCCAAACGGCTTACGTTACACCTATCTGATCACAGTCCCATTAGAACGCATTTAAACACGCACACAAATTTACCGGACTCCATTAGAAAGATACGAGTAGAAAACACAAATATATTAACTGCATCCATCTGCAAAAAAAACGATTAAAAATAATGGAGGCTTTAATAATAAAAAAGAAAAAGCCAACTCTTAACAATATTAACTACGAACAAAGCCACAACGTTCTAACCGTATTCGGAAATTAAAAACATCCCTACTACACACTAAAACATACACATAATGCACACACTCAATTAAGCTGAAAAATCGAATCATCCTTGATAATGGCTAAAGGTATAGCCGAAAGCGCTCGGAAACATAAAACATTTGGACAGTTCTTACACACCCTTTGTCCTGTAAAGAAAGCTCTTGTTTGAACACAAGAAAAATTAAATAAATAGCTTAACCGTAGTACCTTGTCTGTCGTTTTTATTGAAACATGCATATATATATATATATATATATATATATATATATATATATATATATATATATATATATATATATATATATATATATATATGGGGGGAGGAGTAATATTTTTGAATCGATACGTAAACTGTGGTGACATCTAATAGCACTTTGCTTCTGCAGAACGTTCTGCCTGCAACTGATCTGCGCCATTTTACTGCTAATTTTGGTCATCTTTTTCAATCAGAAATATTACGTTTCCTGAAACCCAGATTCACTTGAATGGAAAAGCGTTGACAGATATCAAATACCTGGCCACGTTTTTCTACGTTATCTCTTTTCCATGCTGGCACCCATAAAATACATCGTTTTGAATTACGGCGCACGAAAAGATATATTGTATTTCTTAATGTTAGGAATTGGCAAAAAGATAAAATAACTAGAGAAATATCAGTTTTTATATCAACGGAAAATTACAGGATCGCTTCCGTATTCTTTCCATTTACTATCCGTCTGTGCTTCCATACAAATACGCATTTGCAAATGTGAATATAAACTACAGATTTGAATATACGTGACAAGCTCGTGTATGCCCACATGCAATTTGTGTCAATAATTACTTACAGGTGAACATTTTTCAAATTAATTATTTTCCTAGTAATATTAAATGTACAGAAATTATTATGGAAATTAGGCAATAATTTCATATATGTTATAAGCCAAGAGAAGATATTTAAAATACTTTTGACATGGGTGATATTAGCAATATACAAAAATTAATGTTATTTTGCAAAAACATATATAAAGAGAAAAAAATAGAAAAACGCTCACACGACTACCAGCCGTCCCCAACACACGAAGGCTACGAATACATGCTTATACTCGTATCCAAAACAACGCAAATATAAAATACATCTTAAACAATCAAAAAATGGAAATTAACAAGACCTAAACAACACCTCACCCCTTCCTTGAAAATGGCTAAACAAGTGGTCAAAAGCGGATGGTTCAATGGACAATACGGATAATTTTTGCACACACTTACACCCATGAAATGGAAAAATGTAATGACTCTGGAAAAAACTAGAAATAAATTAAGCAAATGTTACTTATCTGTCCTATTTGAAGAAAGAAAGGCTGCTGCCCAAATATTGATTTATACTGCAATTTAAGAGATGCTTCGTTTATATTGAAAACGATTTATTTGGTCTACCGGCATGTACACTCTAAAAGACATTAAAGAAAACGAATGCTCACTCTGGATTCGAACCTGCATCATCATTTAAAGGAGAGATCGCCGCTTATCTGGTGTGATTTAACCACTCGGCTACGAAGAGCTTCAACGAAATATTCCATTTAGTATCAAAAACGCAAACAATGCAATTTTCAATGCATTAATACATTTTATTGAAAATTGTTATAATACATAAATCAATTTTCAATAAAATGTATTAATGCATTGAAAATTGCATTGTTTGCGTTTTTGATACTAAATATATATATACATATATATATATATATATATATATATATATATATATATATATATATATATATATATATATATATATATATATGTACGTACGTACATACAGATATTGTGTATTGGGGCAGCAGATCATTATTTAACACATTTAATTATATATAACAGACAATAAATGTCTATTATGTCTTATAATGAACCGGTCTAATGTTCGAATGTTTGCTTTAATTTTTGGTGCAAATAAAGACAAAAATTGTCCAATATTTGGATATTTTGTTAATGTAAATCATACTGATTGATAACCATATGAATTTAGAAACATTTTACTTAATATAATTTATTTTTACAGAATACTTTGACTAAATTAATTACTCAAATTAGCCACTCAAAGATGGAGTGATCGAAGGAGTATTTAAGTCATGTAATGATTTATGAGTTTAAAAAAAGGGGGAAATCTGCTGCCGAAATGACTCGACAATATTCACTCGGCTTATGGAGGAGAATGAATGAAAGAACTTGAAGAAGATGGCTTACCAAATCCAGAAGTGGAAATTTCAGCGTTGCAGATCAAAACCGAACAGGACGTCAGGTTGAATTTGATGATGAGCTCCTGGTGGCATCACTTAAAGAAAAACCTGCAGTATAAGTTGAAGAAGCGGTAGTGAAGCTTCATTCAAACCATATAAATGTTCATCGTCCAAATTTTAACAACTTGGAAAGGTTCCAAAACTTAGAAAATGGCTGCCTCATGAATTGTCTGAAGTCAACTGCAAATACCAAGCTGACATCAGCTCTTCGCTTCATTTGCATGAACTCATCTCGCCCTTTTTGGACAAACTTGTGACTGTTGATGAAAAATGAATTTTTTTGTTTTCAAAATGTTAATGTAGAAAATGGCTTGGTAATGGGGGAAATGACACAAACGAGGATGGAACTTCATGCGCAAAATTTCTTCTTTTAATTTGTTGGGATTTCAAAGAAATAATTCACTTTGAGTTGCTACCAACTAATGCAACAGTCAATGCTCAAGTAAACAATTAGAGCGTTTGAACGCGGCTTTGAAGAAAAAAACTGTTTTAGTGAATCAGATTTCATCAAAACAATGCCCGACACAACAATGCAAAATCACTTCCCAGAAGATTGAAGAACTTGGTCATGAAAGATTTCATTAAAGATTTCTTAATCCACCTTAATCTCCCGATTATGCTTCTTCAGTTTACCATTTGTTCTGTAGTTTACAGAATCATTTAGATAGATTAACTCTCAAAAGTTACGAGGAGTTTGAAACTGACATTTCAGAGTTCTTCTCTTCGAAACAGAAAGAGTTCTTTATTAACAGGATTAAAAAACTTGTATGGAGATGGAAGGAATTCTTAGATAATCAAAGAAACATCATTGATGAATAAATTACACTAAAATGTAACATTTGATCACTCTTTCGTTATTATCCAAAATCCGGACAGAACTGATGGGATCACCTGTCATATATATATATATATATATATATATATATATATATATATATATATATATAATAAAACAAAATTGACCAAACACGGATATAAGAGAAACCCGGATATAAGATACTTCTTCTCCGGTCCCGACAACTCTCTTATATCCGGGTTACACTGTATATATACATACATACATACATACATACATATATATATATATATATATATATATATATATATATATATATATATATATATATATATATATATATATATATATATATATATATAAGTCGAACCTAGAGAGCAAGACAAAGGTTTCTCCTAAGCGGATCGTCAGGGAAAGCTGGCCAGCTTTCCCTGACGATCCGCTTAGGAGAAACCTTGGTAGGTTTGTCTGGCTCTCTAGGTTTGACTAGGTCGCTCTACTTTCGTATTGAGCACTTTGTTAGTTAGTTGATTACTCGTATCGTTTTTTTTTCTTTTGGCTTTGGACCTGTATGTTGTACGATTATTTTCGACAGACATTCATGTTCATAGCTCTTTCTTTTTTTAAAACCTTTTTTTCCGAAACGAGTTTAGTTACCTATATATATATATATATATATATATATATATATATATATATATATATATATATATATTGTAAAATTATCAACATCGCAGTCGAGAAACCTATTTATATGAAAAAATTGTTTTAAGAAAAACATTTTATACCTTTAAACCGATATTTGTCGTGACTGCTAAAGTAATGAATGCCAAATGTCTCCTTATAAGGAAACGGCTAATATTAACATTACTATTCCTTATTAGTCATTGGTAACATTGCCCTGTGTGTGAAGTACCAAATCAAGTGGTTTACACAACTAACATTTTGTAAACGTTTCCATATTTCTTCTGAGAAAGGGAAATCTCTAAACGTGACCGCTACGTCGAAAATGAAAAAGGAAGGGCAAATTATAAGAGCCTTTATCAATATTAACAACGCCTCTTTTCTTTGAAAACTGGAAACTGAAAGGAAAGTGTAGAAATCTTTATAAAAGAATAATTCTCTGGAAACGTTAGCACACATCATAAAATAGAAAAGAGTATGGCGTCCAATCGAAAACAAAACGTTACTGTATATTTCCGAATGGACACGTAATTTGCGATGAAAAATCGAATGAGACAAACGCCAAGGAGTGATTCGTGTGTGGGTAAAATAGAAGCGTTTCCCTCCATTGACACAGTCGCAAAAACAGAGAAGAAATCTCTTCAATAATAGAAACGTGCACGCAAATATTGTCAATCGAATCTGTTGTGTTTACATGTATGAAAACACGGAATTATTTCCAAATGTTAACGCGCTGACAACTATAACATCTCTGTATTTATTTAAGGTTGTCATCTATCTATCTATCTATCTATCTATCTATCTATCTATCTATCTATCTATCTATCTCATTCTGTTCTCTATCTATCTACCTATCTCATTCTGTTCTCTATCTATCTATCTATCTATCTATCTATCTATCTATCTCATTCTGTTCGGTTTCTATCTATCTATCTATCTATCTATTAGGTTGGTGCAAAAATAATGTCGTTTTTTCACATGAAGTTGAACGTCAAAAAACGACATTATTTTTGTACCAACCTAATATCTCATTCTGTTCGTTTTCTATCTATCTATCTATCTATCTATCTATCTATCTATCTATCTATATATCTCATTCTGTTCTCTATCTATCTATCTATCTATATATATATATATATATATATATATATATATATATATATGTATATATATATATATATATCATTCTGTTCTCTCTCTCTCTCTCTCTCTCTATCTATCTATCTATCTATCTATCTATCTATGTGAAGTTGTTATCTATCTATGTATGTGAATTTCGTATCTATCTATCTCTCGAGATAAATACATACATACATACATATATATATATATATATATATATATATATATATATATATATATATATATATATATATATATATATATATATTGTTATGGGATCTTACCTGTAACGACACAATGAACTCTTCCTGATACTATAAAGACTGCGCCTCTCTCGAGAGACGGATAGAGAACGGAAGTGTAACGAGTCGACACGGATAAGAGTCGAGACAATAGTAGTTCACTCTAAACCAGACTGACAGTCATACTAACACCTTCAACTTCTTGTATTATTATTATTCTGTTTAATATATCTTTGTTATTCCTACTCTTGTGTTCGTGTTGTTCTTCCTTGGTCCTAACCTTGGACCATAACTGTGGCGACGAAGACTGAGGAAACGAAGTTCTACGCGGAGTATATTGAAAAGACAAGTTCTACTCGAATATTTAAAAAACAAGTTCTACGCGGAGAATAAAAAAAAAATCTTTTACTATCGGTCGTCCATAACAGAGGCGACGTAGGTAGTGAGAGAAAGAAAAAAAACAAGTTCTATGCGAACATAAAAAAAAGAAAAAACTATTTTTTGGACACCAACTTTACAGTGGTAACACAGACACGAGTTCCAGAACAACAGGCAACAAAGACCTGAAATCTACACTAAAGAAAAATAGTTACACATAATTACGGTATTAACATGGAAGTCTTTAAGGCAACCATATTGGAACTAATGAAAATGCAATTCGAGCAGCAACAGAAAAACGAACAGAACCATCTTGAACTACAAGAATTACTACTACGGGCAGTAACAAATAAAGGGCAAAATTCTGAAAATTAAACGGCATTATCGCAAAATGCTATATGGAGCTCTATCGAAGACTTAACTTATGCACCGGACGAAGACAAAACCTTCGCAGCTTACTTCAGAAGATGTGAAGATTTATATGAGTTTGATTGCGGGAATTGGTCAGGCGCGAAAGAAGTACGTCTACTGCTGAGGAAACTAGGGTCAAGCGAATACACTAAATTCGTAGACTACATCTTACCGAAGAAAAGGAATGAGTTGACCTTCAAGGAAGCCGTAAAACTTTTAACTGAATTATTTAGTCCGAATACTTCACTATTCCACAAAAGGTGGAAATGTTTAAACTTAACAAAAAAGGATAGCGAAGACTATATAACATTCGCTTCCATAGTAAACAAACACTGTGATGACTTTAAATTATGTGAGATCAGCCCGGACAATTTTAAATGTTTGGTATTCGTCCAAGGCCTGGTTTCGACTAAAGATGCGGAGATCAGACGGAGAATTCTAACAAAACTGCAAAGTGAACCAGAATTGATGCTACATAAATTGGCTGAAGACTGTCAGAGATGTATAAGCGTAAAAAAGGACTCGAAAGATATAGAAGAGTCTGGCGTCGCTCACATGCGAAAAGTACAACGACAAACACGTTTTTGTCCCTCCTCAAAAACAAACCAAACCAATTATTCTACTTAAAAAACAAGACAAACACATTTTTTCTACTTCAGAAATTCAAATGAAATATCAGAAGAAGCTACCACCCAGTCCATGCTATCGCTGTGGGACTTTGCATTGGTACAAAGATTGTCCATACCACTTTAAGACTTGGGTGTTGTGCAATAAAGTGGGACATAAACGTTCGCATTGTTGGACTCGGAATGAAAGCAAAAGCAGAGTAAGACTCACTAGAACTGACCAAGCGGACAATATACGAAAATACGTACAAGTAGAAATGTTAAAAAAAAAGTCAGACTACAATTGGATTCCGGATCAGATTTAACAATTATTATCTTACAGACGTGGAAGAAATTAAACAAACCGACCATGTTGAGAACCGATAAAATAGCCAGGTCTGTAACTGGAAGAAAAAAATAAAATTTGAGGGAGAAGTTATTACAAATGTGACATTCAATGGAATGACCAAAAAATTAAAAATGTACGTTCTTAAAAATACGGAAAATTTATTTGGAACTGACTGGATGCAGAAATTTGACCTCTGGGATTTACCGATAAGTAAATTCTGACAAAAAGTGAAAAGTTTATCGACCGAGGCAGAAAAATTGAAGGAGAAATTAAAGGAGAGTTTCCCCGACGTATTTTCAGCCGGCCTCGGGAGGTGTTAAAAAAATGGCGTAAAAAATAGAAATAAAAGAAAATGTACAACCCATTTTCAAGAAGAAAAGAAATGTACCTTTCGCAGCACTAGAAAAAATAGACCGAGAGTTGGATAGACTCGTTAAAAGCGGTATATTGATAAAGGTAGAATATAGTCAATGGGCCGCACCTACGGTTTACGTGAAAAAGAAATCAGGTGAGATACGAGTATGCGCTGATTTCTCAACGAGATTGAATGCAGAGATTAAGGATTATCACTATCCTTTCCCTAGTCCAGAGGAAGTTTTCACAAAATTGAGCAGAGGAAAATTTTTCTCAAAGATAGAATTGAGCGAAGCATACCTACAAGTACCAGTAGATGAGGAAAGCTCGAGGTTGTTGTGCATAAACGCACATAAAGGGTTATATAAGTTCCAAAGATTACCATTCGGGATCAAGGTTGTACCTGCAATATTTCAGCGAATAATGGATACTATGCTAGGCGGACTGGATTTCACGATTGCATACCTTGATGACATCCTGATAAATAGCAAAAATATTGAACAACACTGGGAACACGTTAAAAAGGTCTTCAAGCGGATACAGAACTACGGGTTTAATGTAAAAGAAAATAAATGTGACTTCTTTATGAAGGAGATAAAATATCTGGGTCATATTATTGACGAAGAAGGAAGACGACCAGACCCAGAAAGGGCTATGGCAATAAAAAGAATGGCGGCTCCAAAAAAATTAGCAGAATTACAAAGCTTCTTGGGCTCAGTAAATTATTACCAAGAATTTATTCCAAACATGCACAAATTACGCGCACCCCTAAACGAACTGTTGAAGAAGGAAAAAGTTTGGGAATGGTCACAGGAATGTCAGAAGACTTTTGACAAAATCATTAAAACGCTAACAGCAGATTTATTTTTAGCGCATTATGACCCAAAATTGGAAATAATAGTCGCGAGTGACGCGAGTGCCTATGGTGTTGGAGCATGTATACTTCATAAAATGCCGGATGGGACACTAAAACCTATCGCGCATGCCCCAAGAACTTTGCTACCAGCCGAACAAAATTACTCGCAAATCGAAAAAGAAGAGCTGGGGATTATTTTTGCGGTTACGAGATTCCACAGGTATATTTAAGGTAGATTTTTCACCTTACAGACGGACCACAAGCCGTTATTGACAATATCTGGATCAAAGAAAGGTCTACCTGTCTACACTGCGAATAGATTGCTACGATGGGGTACTATTTTATTGAACTACAATTTTAAATTGGAGTATCTTCCATCAAACAAAATCGGTCTTTTGAGACTAATACCAAAGAAAACGAAGCCATTAGAAGATTCCGTAATTGTAGCTCTACGACATGAGGAAGACATTAGAACATCATTATGTAGTACAATTCGAAACCTCCCCGTCATATAAGAAATGAAGCAGTGAATGACGAATTTATTAAGGAAACGAAAACAAAAATTACAGGAAAAAATAAGAATGTATCAGACAGTTTTTCGTTATGTGATAATGTGATACAGGGTAGTAATACCGAAAACGCTACAAAGACGAATCCACAAGGATCTCCACATGGGCCATCAAGGAAAGAACAGAATGAAATCTTTAATGCGAAGTTACGTATATTGGCCAAATATGGATCAAGATATCACACATATGGAGGAAAAATGCAAGGGTTGTTCATTAGCAGCCAAGCACCGCCGATCATCCATAAGCCATGGCCGGAGACAGATCGACCGCGGTCGAGAATACATGTAGATTTCACAGGTCCATTAGATGGTTTTTACTACTTGATTGTAGTAGACAGTTACAGCAAATGGCCAGAAGTATTTCGTTGTAGAAAATCTACTTCTGAAACTACCATAAATTGCCTTCACGAGCTGTTTGCTCGTTTCGGAGTGGTTGATTGTCTAGTCACCGACAATGGGACACAATTCACATCTGCGGAGTTAAACACATCAAATCCCCGCTATATCACCCAAGATCAAACGGGCAAGCGGAGAGATTTGTAGATACACTAAAAAGAACACTAAGAAAAGCTTATGACGTGCCAACAGAAAAGGCGTACAACAATTCTTGCAAGTATGTCGAATTACACCAAACAGTACTACGCCATCGGCATTATCATCCGATGTTCGCCCGAAAGATTAGATCGGTATTCGACAAATTACTACCAAAACAAACAAAGCAATCACCAACGTCGTACGTACCAAAAAGAAAATGTAACCAAGGAGAGAAATTTGTTTTCAAAATGCACAAAAACAATACATCCTACTAGGAGCAAGGTAAAATAGAGAAACGGATCGGGAAGTTGATTTACAAAATTCAGGGTCCCAAGTTCTCGCATAAAAGGCATTTAAATCAAATAAGGAAGAGACTGTTAGAGGATTCTAACGGTACACCCCAGGAAGAGGAAGAAGTGATGGACACGATATTCGACACATTCGATATGCAAAGGCCTCAAACAATATCAGAACCGCGAAAATCGACCAGGAAAAAGAAATTTACAGAGACTTTGATGATAAATATTAAAGACCCCTACGGGATCTTACCTGTAATGACACAATGAACTCTTCCTGATACTATAAAGACTGCGCCTCTCAAGAGAGACGGATAGAGAACGGAAGTGTAAAGAGTCGAGACGGATACGAGTTGAGACAATAGTCGTTCACTCTAAACCAGACTGACAGTCATACTAACACCTTCAAATTCTTGTATTATTATTATTATTATTATTATTATTATTATTATTATTATTATTCTCTTTAATATATCTTTGTTATTCCTACTCTTGTGTTCGTGTTGTTCTTCCTTGGTCCTAACCTTGGATCATAACAATGTTGCGAGGATACTGG
The DNA here is from genome assembly GCA_964036315.1 of Acanthosepion esculentum. Lineage (NCBI taxonomy): Eukaryota > Metazoa > Mollusca > Cephalopoda > Sepiida > Sepiidae > Acanthosepion > Acanthosepion esculentum. The sequence continues at coordinate 23,270,439 of OZ038518.1, read as the reverse complement.
ACCATAACATATCTATCTCTCTCTCTCTCTCTCTCTCTCTCTCTCTATATATATATATATATATATATATATATATTAAACATGTTGTGTTGAATGTTAAAGTCAACATCGTCCTGCATATTTTCTTTTGAATTTTCTCATATTTTCTTTAACATTCCACACATGTTTAAAAGAAAAGTTGCTGCCAAATTACACATATATATACATATATACACACACGTACACACACACACACACACACACACACATATATATATATATATATATATATATATATATATATATATATATATAAAATCTATCTATCTATCTAAGGCTGTCAAATATCTATCTATCAATGTGTTGTTATCAATGCATGTATGCGAGATTTGTATCTATCTCTCGAGATAAATAAATAAATAAATAAATATATATATATATATATATATATATATATATATATATATATATACCCGTACACGCACACACACGCATAAGTTATCTATCTATCTATCTATCTATCTGTTGGGCGCACCCACCTTCACAACCACAATAGACTGATCCTATTATTATAAATAGAACAGTAGTTCTAGAGACTGTGAGTAGTGTAGCAGTGTACGCAGTCTCTGACTGTGCGCTGCTCCTGTCGAACTCTCTGCTTTGGCAGAGAGGAACCCGGACGAGGCTTTGCCGCAGGGCAAAGTGTCGTCCGGGGAGGTGGACAGTCCCTGAACCCGTTTATACGGGTTCTAAATGGGCATATTTTTGGCCGAGCCTACGGGCTCGGGGAGCCCACATTAAACCGGCCTTGTGCCACATTCGACCCACGTGGGAGGGTTTTTAAATACCGTAGTGGAGCAGTGTAGTGCAGTGCAGAGTGAGACTCGACCGGAAGATACCGTTGGACTTTATTACTATTACTTATTGTTACTACTAACCTACGTTCGTTCTACTACTAATCTCTCTGATGTAAATACCTCTCGGAATATACCAGTATTTTTTCCTACGACTGTGTTTGTTCGTTATTACCATATACTCACGTGGAAACAGTGGCGACGAAGGATGTTTTATTGATCTCAACAGTATCTATCTATCTTCATGATCGAGAGGACTAATGCACATTTGGATCTAACGACGGTTTCCGCTGCCTAGGCAGACGCAGGTTCTTATTTTGATAGAGAATATTTTCCTTTATTAAGGTTTCTCATATACTGAGGCCGGTAGACGAAAGTAAATCAATGTACTGTTTGAAAATAGCCGTAGAGGATCGATAGTCCTGTTTATGCCAATAAACTTTATCCAACAGCATCCAGCCTTTTGATCGGGTGATTGGAGATTTTGAGAAGCGGGTAACCACGACATTATGGCTGTTGTTTGCGGATCAATCGTTACGTACTGTGTTCACAATTTCCTTTCACTGTTCTCTCTCCTTCTTCTTTATATAATGTGTGCTCTCGGAACGTATAGGATCATGACTCTCCACAATTTCCTGGCCTTCGTAGATATTAACAAATAATAATAATGATAATAATAATAAATAGTCCCAGGCATGGCAATAAACTACATCCTGCTGCAAAGGTTTGGATCGGGGGAGAGAAGGTTTTGAGGGGAGGGGAAATGACACTTAATTGCTGTATGTTCCCATTTCCATCCTGACCCTGGGTGGTAGCAACCGTTAGCTTCCTTGCTATGGGCAAATAATGACCCCCCAACAAAAGAAAACAATATGAACACATTTTATAGTAAAAGCAATGCATTTTTTATTACAAAAAATACCAGCAATATTTTTTTTATTAAAAAGATACCAACAATGTATATGTATAGTAAAATTACCAACAATATCTAATTATGGTAAGGTTACCAACAACATATATTTATAGCAAAATTACCAACAACACGTCTTTATAGTAAAATGACTAACAATACATTTTATAGTAAATTGACCAACAATACATATATATCTGTAGTTGTAGGCATTCAATTACGTTCAAAATATATTCGGTTGAAGCCATAAAATTGTGTTCTAAACATATAGATATCGTCATCAAATAACCCATAGAGTTGTTGATATGCCGCTAAACAAAATCAACCAACCAACAATACATGTTTAAAGGAAAATGAACAACAATAAATATTTATCTGTAGTTCACGTCATACAATTGCGTTCAAAATATATTTAGTTGAAGCTATAAAATTGAGGTCAAAATATTTAGATTTTGGGATTAAATGACCCATAGATGAGTTGATATGCGGCTAAACAACATCAACAAACCAATCAAAGCTCCCCCAAAAATTCAATTTCGACATTAAATGACCCGTAAGCAGTTGATATGCCGTTAGAAAACAAATAAACCAATCAATCAATTGAGGGTCGATAAGAAAGCAATATCGACTATCCATTTTGTTAAAGAACCTATAGAAGGTCTGCACAAATCACATTATAAATTTTAGACAAGGCAAGATTTCAGCTACAGATGACCCACTTAGTTTACCATTAACTTTCGACACCGATGAATTAGAGACGCCATGTTACAATCGAAACGACATATGTAACACATTTCCCGATTGAAAAAAATGGCTCTGTTATTTTATTTTAACCAAAAGTACCCTAATTATAAACTAGAAGAGAACGTTATGGAAATATCATTTATTTGTACATATCTCTTAATGGGTGTAATAAATACCGATGATTTTTCCTTTTATATTAAAAGCTAAAAACATATTACCTAAGCATTTCAAATAACAGAGTACCTCAAAATTCATATTATTAATGCATTTTCATGTATTTTGCAATGTTGCAATTCTAAATCTAATATTGAAATAACTGTCTTATTTTGTTTACAAAATTACTACACTCCCTCGTAGTTTAACTTGTAATAATTACTTGATGTAATAATTTTATCGATCGACGTATCGAATGAGAATATAGCACACACATAAACGCATATACATATATATATACATTGAGCACTATTGTGTAAAAATAAAAATATCTATAAGAACACCGGATTTTATATCTTACTGTTCTTTCTTTTTACACACACACACACACACACACACACACACACACACACATATATATATATATATATATATATATATATATATATATATATATATCGTGGACTCTCCTATCGTGAACGATAAATGATAATCAGCATTGGATGGTGACTTTCGTTTTACACTTATGCATGGTAGCAGGGGCTATTGTTGAGAAAATCAGGTAAAGGTAAGACACATCTCTGCTCTTGTAAGTTTGCTACTAACCCAGCCTTGATACACGCGATAAAGCCACACTGACATATGATTTTTTGTTAAAGCAGGATCTTGATGGCGTCTCTGCTTCAGAGCTCGAAGAAGCCTGATCACGATGCCTCTGTCTACTGTCTTCAAAACCCTTAAACTTAATGAAACATGTCTTACGCCACTCCTTTTTGATGCGTGGGCTTCCCAGGTTTTCAAATCAGACACACACACATATATATATATATATATATATATATATATATATATATATATATATATATATGTCATCCACAGACAGACTGTTTCGCTGTTTCACAACTCATCAGTGTATCTAGACGTCCGGTTGCCTCTAGCTAGGATCGAAACCCGACTGAATTTGCGTCAGTCGGAACTTCTACCAGTAAGCCGTCGGCGCACGGCAGTGGTGAAGGTGAATTTTAGCGTGTTTATATTTTTTAGATAAACACACAGTGACTGACAGTGACTCAATTCTGCCGAAGAGTCGTGCAATATTAGCTTAAATAGTCACTGTTTACAAACTCACACCTCAGACCAAAGAGCTCAACCTAAATTAATTTTTCAGGAGCCAATATATATATATATATATATATATATATATATATTAATTTCAGTTAAGCTTCTTTATGATTTTAAGATGTGGGTGATCTTTGTACTCGACAATATCTTATCATTTGTATCACTTACTCTTACTGTTTTCACTTTTTCTCTATTGCTTTCAATATGTTTTGTGAGTGTTAAATTTTCTAAGCATTCTTCTTTTATTACGGATCCTAGAAAATTCTTCAGTTTCTTTCTAATTGTAAGTATAAATGCTTTTATTTATTTCTATAAATTTTCCAAATTTCCACCTTGCTTATATGTTCCATCAATGGTATTCTCAACATCCTTCTGTTGATCCACAATACTGTTGTTTCAAGTTTCTTCTTCATCTCTACAACATACATTGCTATATAGATATAATGAATGATATAACTTCGCAGTTAACTTCAACAATTTTCATTATTTCCAATGACATTATCTTTTTTTATCATTCGGAATTAATTTTTCTATATTCCAATGCACATTTGGACTGCGGTGTCACTTTACAAATATTTAAAATTCTGTACGCATTTGATTTTGACATCTCCAAATAATAAATCTCATACTGGGCCTTTTCCCCCCTGATAAATATACATTAAGTCATCTTACAACTGATAGTTAGTCCTTTCTTCTGGCTCTCCTTTACTAATTTGTCTATTAGATCATGTGAGTTTCCTTCGGAAGTTGACATCAAAACACGAGCAGATTTTACGAAATTATGATATCAGAAATAAATACATTTAACGATAATCTTAATTCTTCACTAAAGTTATCTTTTTTTAATCCTTCCGTCCTAAGCAAAGCGGAAATGCCACTAGTATGTAGGCGGTTAGAGGGAGATAAAAATCAGTGAACAAAACTGAGTATAGGGAGGATTGAGGAACCGACAAAAGGTGAACGCATTCTAGAAAATAGAAGATGGCAATTGACGTTGCATTTAAATTTTGGAAGATTGTAGTTAACAGGGAAGCAAGTAAGCAGAAGGGAGTTCCACACGCGGAAAGTACGAGAAGAAACTATTGGAGTAGAAGCAGCGGTTTCATTTAGGTATTTCAACATAAAACTGGTGGGACTTCGATGCCAATGTAGGCGTAAGTTCATTTAGTCTTTGTACAAAGGTTAAAAGCTCGTCAGAGCAGTTGCTAAGAAAATATTTGTAGAAAATAAAAACAGGGAATTCACGACACGTCGGTGAGAAAGTGACTAAAGTCAAGATAACAAGTAAATATCGATTAAATTACAGATCCTTCTTTGGATTTTGTCAAGAATCTCGAGATTAATAGGCGCACCAGACCAGATATGGCAGCAGTATTCAATGCACGGGTGAGTGGTAGATTTGTTAATGTGCAAGATAGGTTCTGACGAGAAAAAAATCTTCTGGTACGGCAAAGTGACCGAAATTCCCTTGCAGTAGATGCAGCTATTGTTTCGATGTAATCTCTGTACATCAAAATCAGGGGAAAATGTGAGGCTAAGAGGGCACAATTTGTTACTCTCCAGGTGTTTAGCATCAGCTATGCTGATGGTAGCCAAATAAATGTCTTTATGGTCATTCAATGAGAGCAGTTCTCTTTTGAAGGTATTAAAATTTTTTGCAAGGCATTTTCATCCCCAGTTAATTGCTGATAGGATGTCCTTTTCAAGAGCAGCTGCCTGGTTTACGTTTTCAGGAATGCTGGATTTACTATTGAGACAGAAGCCGACTTGGGAACTGACGATCATAAACCCAGTTATGCTCGTCTTTATTGCAAAAGTTTAAGTTACTTCGCTGGTAAAAGCCATTTACTGTTTGATGTTAACGTCTGTTTCTCTCTCTCTCTCTCTCTCTCTCTCTCTCTCTCTCTCTTAATATATAGTAGACCTAAATATTTTAAACTTGTTTTTGTTTAATCTATTAAAATGTAGAGTACAGTTTAATTCTTAAGCGATGTTTTAGAATAACTCACTGCAAAATGCATTACTCATTTACAGGTTGGAAATGGACGTGTAATCTGGGGGTTTTAATTTCGTTATCATGGCGTCACTACTGTTTATGAAATAAGGAATGTTTATTACATGTCAATTTTTTGGAGTCGTATTAGGTTTGGCTGAGGGATTTTTGCCTGACTATCAGGTCGTCCCATAAGTTCTGTCCGAATTTTGAATTCTGAGACAAGTGACCAAATGTTACATTTAATTACAGATTCAATCAACAATGTATTTTCCCTGATTATCTATGACTTCCTTCCATCTATTAACAAGCTTACTAATTCCATTACTGTAAAATTCTTTTGGATTTGATTCGAAGAACTCACAATTGTCAGTTTTAACCTCTTCCTGTGTTACAAAAGCTGTTTCTTCCAAATGATTCTGTAAGCTAGGAAACAAATGGTAGTCTGAAGGAGCAAGGTCGGGAGAATAAGGTGGATGAGGATTTTTCTCCCAAACAAGTTCTTCGATGTTTTGTGACGTGATTCTTTCTGTGTGTGGTCGCGCATTGCCCTGATGAAACATCACCCGTTTTCGATTCACTGGAGCAGGTCTTTTGTCCTCAAAGCTTGGTTCAAACGCTCTAATTGCTGACATTATATTTGAGCATTAATTTTTGCATTAGGTGGTAAGAATTCAAAGTGGATTATTCCTTGGCAATCCAACCAGATTGAAAGAAGAACCTTTTGCCCATGAAGTTCCCTTCTCGGCTGTGATTGGTGTCCTTCCCCTTTACCAAGCCACTGTCTACGACGCTTAACATTTCGATAAAAGATCCATCTTTCGTCGCCAGTCACAAGTCTATCCAAAAAAGGTGAATCAAGTTGGTGAGAATGGAGAAAAGAGCAGATGTCAACTCGGGATTTGAGGTGGTTTTCAGACAATACATGAGGCACCCATTTTCCAAGTTTAGGAACTTTTCCAAGTTGTTGAAGATGACGATGAACAGTTGTAAGGTTTGAACTGAGAACCACTGCCAATTCCTCAACTGATAAAGCAGGATTTTCTTCAAGGGCTGCTTCAAGAAGCTTTTCATCATACTCAACTGGACGTCTGGTTCAATCTTCACCTTCAAGGGTGAAATCTCCACCTCTGAATTTTGCAAACCATCTTCTGCAAGTTCTTTCATTCACACATTCCTCTCCATAAACTGAGTGAATGTATCTAGCCGCTTCGGCTGCTGAGTTTCCTTTCTTGAACTCATAAAGCATTATGTGCCTCAAATGATTCTTGTTAGCAGGGTTTTAATCAAACAAAATTTAAATTTATTGTTCTCTGAAATAAAATTTGATCAGTTTAAATGCATCTAAACATAAAAATAATGTTCAGACATTATAAAATAGTATTTAAATTTCGTTCATCTGTGTGTGGGTGTGTGTGTGTGTGTGTGGGTGTGTGGTTGTGTGTGTGTGGGTGTGTGTGTGTGGTTGTGTGTGTGTGTGTGTATGTGTGTGTGTGTGTGTGTGTGCGTGCAGGTATGCAGAAAAATAGGAAAGAACACCTTAGGTAAATAAATCGGAGTTCTTCAGTATTTTTGCTTTTATTTTTAAAAAGACAGTGCTCTTTACAGAAGTAGAGAATTTGGGAATAAAAATTAAAACGTTATTTTCAGTTAACAATATGAAAATAGCGTCCCCTACATTCCAGTTGCTAAGAACACTTTGTTTTTTGTTTTTATTAATTTTCTTTGTTTAATTAAATTCATTTTGTTTCTTGCTTTGAAAAAATTCCACATTGGACGAAACGCGTCAGCAATTACTGGCTTCCTATTGTCATTTATTTATAATACATACATACATACATACATTATATATATATATATATATATATATATATATATATATATATATATATATATATATATATATATTATTTTGAAAAAGACCTATTGCTCCAAATTTTTAAGTTACCCAGTGGAACACTAAATCTCCTTTGATAAACAGGATGCGATGGGTAAATTGTCGTCATTTTACATTTTTAATTTCGCGCGTGCGCTTTCTTCATTTTAATTTTTTTCGACTACACAGTATAGTAGGGCCAGTTGATCACTCTTAGGACCGTGGAGAGGATTCATATAAAGTTTGATGATATACCAAGTCAACATCATAGTGATTGAAGTGGTCACTAATGCTGGCGACATTATGCCTCCATTCATCTTCTCACGGTCCTCAAGACGGAGACCTACATCAAGTGGTTTGAGGAGGCAGTGTAATTTTTGAAAACAATATAAGAAATCTTTTAAATATTGGATTTAGATTTGCAATATTGCAAAATACATGAGTTTTGAGGTTCTCTGCTATTTGAAATGCTTAGGTAATATGTTTTTAGCTTTTAATATAAAAGGAAAAATCATCGGTATTTATTACACCCATTAAGAGATATGTACAAATAAATGATATTTCCATAACTTTCTCTTCTAGTTTATAATTAGGATACTTTTGGTTAAAATAAAATAACAGAGCCATTTTTTTCAATCAGGAAATGTGTTACATATGTCGTTCCGATTGTAACATGGCGTCTCTAATTCATCGGTGTCGAAAGTTAATGGTAAACTAAGTGGGTCATCTGTAGCTGAAATCTTGCGTTGTCTAAAATTTATAACGTGATTTGTGCAGACCTATAGATTCTTTAACAAAATGGACAGTTGATATTGCTTTCTTATCGATCCTCAATTGATTGATTGGTTTATTTGTGTTCTAACGGCATATCAACTGCTTACGGGTCATTTAATGCCGAAATTGAATTTTTGGGGAGCTTTGATTGGTTTATTGATTTTGTTTAGCCGCATATCAACTCATCCATGGTCATATAATCCCGAAATCTAAACATTTTGACCTCGATTTTATAGCTTCAACTAAATATATTTTGAACGCAATTGTCTGACTTGAACTACAGATAAATATTTATTGTTGGTCATTTTCCTTTAAACATGTATTGTTGGTTGGTTGATTTTGTTTAGCGGCATATCAACACCTCAATGGGTTATTTAATGCCGAAATCTAAATATTTTGAACACAATTTTATGGCTTCAACTAAATATATTTTGAACGCAATTGTCTGCCTTCAACTACAGATAAAATGTATTGTTGGTCATTTGGCTTTATATATGTATTGTTGGTTGGTTGATTTTGTTTAGCGGCATATCAACACCTCTATGGGTTATTTGATGACGATATCTATATGTTTAGAACACAATTTTATGGCTTCAACTGAATATATTTTGAACGCAATTGTATGCCTACAACTACAAATATATATGTATTGTTGGTCAATTTGCTATAAAATGTATTAATTGTAATTTTATTTCGCATAAGCATTGCTGGTATTTTTTTAATAATACTTTTATTGTTTGTATTTCTTATACAAAATGCCCTTCATGAAGAGAGTGACTGCTAGAAGAATCTGTGCCTGGTAACAGGGCTCTGCACTATGTCACACAAGCAGGAGAAGCCTATCATGGCTGTCAGACAATATATTCGACCACATCACCTCTTACATCTGGCCACCTAACTCCCCAGACTGCAAGCCCTTGATTATTATGTGGGGCGCAGATGAGCAAGACACCAACAAATCTCTCTAGTATTTCAAGATATTTTTGTGTAATTTTGGTAAATATATCTGTTAAAACAAAATGACAGTGTTATTTTCCTATTTCCTAATTTAGACGAAAACTTATCCATCGCATCCTGCACACACACACACACACACACACACACACACACACACACATATATATATATATATATATATATATATATATATAGTGCTGGTGTTAATAAAAAAAAGGCTCGATGTAATATAAGTGTTATTCTATATAGATTAATAAATATACATTTTATCCCCCACCTGTAGCACGACTTGGAGTTTCAAGCACAACGTAATCTTCAGGTGCTGTGTAGAGACTGACCATTAGATAATTTAAATTTGAATAAAAATATCTGTTTAACGCAATGTCACATCACGCTGAAACACCAGAGTTAAGCAACGTCCAGTCTGGTTAGATGGTTGACCCCTTGGGAATGCTTTAAATTGGTATAATCGGGTGGCGTAATAGGTAATGTTAATAGGAGAGCCAAGTTCCAATTCCATTAGGGTACTTTATATTCACTTACGATCAAATGCTCTGGGGAAATATATGAATTTACTTCTCTTCCCCATACCCACAGTTATAAATTAATTAGTTAAACGTGTATCACTAAGCCATTATTATCTCAAAAGAAATATTTATAGTGTGAAAATATTTTCTGACGACCGTTACACCCTGCCATTACCGCATAAATAATTGATTATTCCATTTAGATCGCTTTGAAAAACGGAAAAACATTTAAGAAGTAACGCTACTTGGTTTCAGTGAGAAGCAGAAAGAATAAAAAATGGAAGAAAGAAAAAAAAAAGGAAAATAGAAGTGTTTAAAGTCTCTCGTTATACCTGTTAAATAACCTTCAAAGGGTTGATAAGCCATAGAAAACGAATCAATCAATCAATGAAATACCGATTAGTTACACAGGCATGTCTTTTAGATTTATTTACATACTCTGGAATAGAAATGTATAGAAACTATCGTGGTTACAAAGTGAGGGATCAGTTTGTGTATTGATTGTAATATAGAATTTATCCCCCACTTTATACCCACGTTATAATTTCATGTTTGTTGATAAGTAGTAGAAAACGAATCAAGCAATTAATGAAATACTGATTAGCTACACAGGCATGTCTTTTAGATTTATTTACATTCTCTGGAATAGAAATGTATAGAAACTATCGTGGTCACAAAGTGAGGGATCAGTTTATATATTGATTGTAATATATAATTGATCCCCCACTTTATATACACATTATAATTTCTTGTTTATTGATAAGCCGTAGAAAACGAATCAATCAATCAATGAAATACTGATTAGCTACACAGGCATGTCTTTTAGATTTATTTACATTCTCTGGAATAGAAATCTATACGATCTACCGTGGCCACAAAGCGAGGGATCAGTTTATATGTTGGTTGTAATATAGAATTGATCCCCCACTTTATACCCACATTATAATTTCTTGTTTTTTGATAAGCCGTAGAAAACGAATCAATCAATCAATGAAATCCTGATTAGCTACACAGGCATGTCTTTTAGATTTATTTACATTCTCTGGAATAGAAATGTATAGAAACTACAGTGGTCACAAAATGAGGGATCAGTTTATATATTGATTTTAATATAGAATTGATCCCCCACTTTATATGCACATTATAATTTCATGTTTGTTGATAAGCCGTAGAAAACGAATCAATCAATCAATCAAAGCTTTTTTTATTAGGGTTTTTTTTTCTTCCTCTTATTCGTTATCTATTTATCGATTTTCTTTCAAATTTTCCTTCATTTGTCTTTCTTTCTTTTGATCAGATAAAATCATGCCGCTGATTATATTCTCACCCGCGAATAAAGTCCAATCAGAGCATAAAAAGGCAGGCGGAAAAAAGAGACTATGAAGTATAAATATACATCGACAATTACCAGGCCTACACAGGGAAGCAGAAGAAAAAAAAAACAAACAAATGCAGTCCATCTTAAGCAGTCCGCCACCAGCCACTTATATCCATTAATGATTCACGGTTGTGTATGAATCATAGCCTGACAAAGTCCTCGAAATGTCATTGTACGTTTAATGGTCGATCCACCTCATTAAGGACTGAATTCGTTATTTCCTAATAGGATGACGAAAACACCGCCACACTTATATGACGTCAGTTTGGCGAAATCGAATAAAGCCGACTTGAACGTATTTTGAAGGACTTTAAGATTTGATAAATGAAGTAGGTTGTAGCAAGAGATTTGTTTACCGGAAGGTAAGTTTCGTCAACCTTCAAAAGTTCGGCGTTCCATCCAAACCAAAGAGGACATTGTCCAAAGTAAAATCACAATCCGAAAGCTGAATGTTGGTGTTGAAGAATGTAGTCCCGAGAATCTCGCAAGGTTTATGCGACGCAATTTTATCCATTCTATTTACCATTGCGTCATACTAGGTTGTTCTATATTATAGCATTCTTTATTTAGTAAAACAACCTACGAAAAAAATAGTTCACAATATGTTTGAGGTAACATTATTTTTTATATGCACGCAACAAAAACAGACGACACTAGTCGAGTTAAAAAGAACAACATATTGTTAGCACACACAGGAAATGAATAAATTACGCAATGGAACTGCTTTGTGTGCCAAATGATGTCCAATAACATCTACAGGTTGCGATGGATAAATTGCCGTCTAACTTACGCGAAAATGAAATTAACATTGATAACTCACTTTAACAGATATATTTACCATAATTACACAAAAATGTCTTGAAATACTAAAGAGTAAATTTAGTCAATAAATTCGCCATTGGTTTCAAGCACGGCCTCCAGACGACTTCGGAATCTACTGCAACTCTTCTGCAAGATCTCCTTTAAGTACGTTGGTGACTACTGCCATAATACTTGCGTTCAGTTCATCCTTCAAAACAAAGAGTTTTGTTGGTTTATCGTTCAACTGCGCCCGACACATAATAATCAATGGATGTGCAGTCTCAGGAGTATGGTGGCCAGATGTAATGGGTGATGCTATCGCTTCTGGGGCATGGAGCAGAGAACTGTTGCTAGACATGGGGTCTTCCAGCAGCCAGACACGTGACCCTGGGCAGCACTACCTCTCTAAGACACTTGATGTATACCTTCGTATTGTGGCTCTCACCAACAAATGCGGAAGTTCTTACCTTATTATAACGATCAAGGCGAGTATTTTCAGCTTCCGTACTTTCGTAATCACCATTAGACTCGTCCGACTCTTTCCGAATCCTCTGCACTCTCCTCAGATTGCCGCCTGAACACACTGAAATAATCGTTTTGGAACTTGAGGCGCAAATGCTAAGCAGTAGACCATGATGTTTCCAAATTTCTAGCGAAGAGAATTGCATCAAGATGATCTTTCTCACCGACCATGCACAACGGACCCTACTATACAGTGCGGTCGACAAAATCAAAAACATACACAGCGCATGCGCGAAATTAAAAATCTAAAATGGCGAAAATTTGCCTATTGTACCCCTCATGTAACTTATTAATGCAAATGAAATATGCCCCTTTACAATAAAAATTATAATACTGCATAAGATCTTCAGAAAAGAAAACTACATATAACATGTAAAAATAAGAAAATACTTCTGAATACTTTTTAAAGAATCGGTACAATTTTCGAAGCAAAGTTCATGGTAACAGCGAAGAATAGAACATTTCTTTGATGTGGGAGCGACTTTGAATTTTCAATTTCCATTCTCGTCTGGTAGCTGTCATTGTTTTTTTCTGCGTTGATTTTCTTTCAGGACCAGGAGAGGCTGGGTTCCAGCTGCAGCTGTTCGTCGATTCCAAAAATTAACTACAAAGCGCCTCTCTTAAACAATTTACAGGTAGCATCCAAAATACTTCTCTGAAAGGCAGGCGAAGTACACTCAATCAGCTTCCGTTTCTTATAATATGAAATATATTGTTTCCATAGATATCGTATCTATGGAAAAATATGTTTTCATATTATAATTCTGCTTTTCCCTGCCTTATTTAGCACGGCCGTTACGTCCTGCCAATACCTAATAAATGATGGATTATTCCGTTTTGATCATGTGGAAAGACGGTAAAGATATATCTGAGATGCTACCTCATGTTTTTGAGCAATGAAAAAATAAGAAAGAATTACTCAAATAAATAAAAAAAAAAACAAAGAAGAAAAAATTGAAAGATAGAAGGGCCAATGCACGTAAAAAAAGAAATGACCCAACTTTGTTTTTGTGATAAAATTAATGAAAGGAAGAAATCGGGAAGGCGGGAATATTTAACGTCTTTAGTCAATAACTCATAAATAATTGCATATTATGTTTTGATATCTTTTATAAACAGAAGACGTATCAGATACCTTATTTGGTTTCTGTGAGAAAATTAAAGAAAGAAAACGGGAAGCCGGAAATATTAAACGTCTGTAGCTAACACCATATCAATAATGGCCAATTCCGTTTTGACTGCATGTAAAAACAGAGAAAACATATCAGAGACTCTACTTGGTTTTAAGAAGAAGATGAGAAAAAGAAAGAAAGAACGAAATAAAGAAAGAAGGGAACATAAATGTGTTTAACGACTATTTCAGTCAAATGTTTGGTTGTTTCTTTTTGTTTAGTGGCATATCAAAACCTATATGGGTTATTTAATGCCGAAATATAAACATCTTTTGTACACTGCTTTATTTTATATTTGGAGGTAATAACGTTTTAGTGATATTAGTCATACTTCTTAACCGATAGCAGTGGTGGGAAGAGGTGGACCCATACCTTATTATTAGAGTATTTGCCCGTAAGTGGAACTCAGCTCGCTGATTAATAATTCCGAGTCATTATCCGTTACACGATCCACACATCAGCACCGAGTATAGACAAGCGGTCACCTATCTGGGTACTGACCAGGCTTGATGTTGCTTAACATCGCTGATCCTACGGTAGCCGTTGTTTCAACGTGATGTGGCCGTAAGTTCTCAGTCAAAGGAAAAAATATTGTAGAGTTTACTTCTTAAAATGGGGGCTAGATGTTATGTTCACCTATTTTGTTCTCTCTCCTAAAGATCGTTCCACCACCATATTTGGACAAGATGCTGCTGCTGCTGCTACTGTTGTTGTTGTTCTTGTTTCTTCTTCTTCTTCTTCTTCTTCTTCTTCTTCTTCTTCTTCTTCTTCTTCTTCTTCTTCTTCTTCTTCTTCTTCTTCTTCTAGATATATAGATAGATATAAGACAACCTCACATAGATACATAAGTAGATAGATAGGTGGCAACCTTATATATTTCCATACACACACATATATATAAATCTGTATATATATATATATATATATATATATATATATATATATATATATATGAAGAAATATAGTCTTAAGATGTGCTATATTTATGGGATAAAGTGCTCAATATCAGAGATAGTGCGTGTGTAAATATAAAAATTAACTGTTGACTTCTATGTTCACTTTTATATATATATATATATATATATATATATATATATATATATATATGTATATATATATATATATACGTATATATATATATATATGTCAGATAGATAGATTCATAGATGAGAAATCTACATAGATATATAGATAAATAGATAGATATATAGAGAGATAGATATCAACAGAGTGAGATAGATAGATAGGTAGGTAGGTAGATAGATAGATAGATAGATAGATAGATAGATAGATAGATAGTCAGACAGACGATAGAGTGGTACACACTCTCGAGTATTTATAAAAGTAATTCTGGTATTTTTGTTTTACTACAGCAAATTTTATTTATTTCATTTTCTTTTTCAGATTTTGTTTCAACTTTTCCATATCTATGTAAACACTGAGACAGTCAGACTTCTTATATATATTTATATATACATTTATATATGTGCATGTGATTATCAATACATATGTGTGCGTACGAGTGATAAAATCTTCCTACATGTTTCTAAATTTTAGAAAAATCTTAACATTAAAACATTTCATTAGATTTCACTCCCTTTTAATTTGTTTCTGTCTGTCTGTATCTCTCTCACTCTCTCTCTCTCTCTCTCTCTCTACATACATATATATATATATATATATATATATATATATATATATATATATATATATATTGATGTGCCATCTGAATATTATTTAATAACATCTTTCATTCTCCGTGTTTTATTTTCTTTTAAATGTGTTTTTCACTAATCTTTCCTTTGTTATTTGCAAAACAAATGTCCCGAAATATTAAAATATTCCTTACAAATGTCGACACGATTTATTCAACATATCTGTGTTGGATATAATACAAAGTAAAATATATTGCAAACCAATTTGGGGCTGTTTCAAGAAACCTTTGCAACGTTACATTGGTAATGGTTAGGCATGACTTTAAAGATAATTTTGCAGGTAAATATATGTTCTTTGGCTATGTTTGTTAAGCCGTTATATGCATTATATTAAAAAAAAACATTTGAAATTCTGATATCATAAAATCAATAAAACAATGTCTTCCCTTTATTTCTGGTAACAAAACAGGACCAGGTGTGTGAACAACGATGAGGTCAGGTTACAAACAACACATACAGAGCGTTTAATAACAAAATTCGATTGAATAACTTTTAAACTATAACGTACCATTCGAATGCTTTGTTCGAGAGGTCAAGGAAAAAATCTGTGTTTAAAGGCACTATTCAGCATATATATATATATATATATGTCATCCACAGACAGACTGTTTCGCAGCTCATCAGTGTGGCTAGACGTCCGGTTGCCTCTAGCGAGGATCGAAACCCGACTGAATAGGCGTCAGTCGGAACTTCTACCACTAAGCCGTCGGCGCACCGGCAGTGATGAAGGTGAATTTTAGCGTGTTTATTTTTAGATTTAGATAAACACACAGTGATTGACAGTGACTCAATTCTGCCGAAGAGTCATGCTATATTAGCTTAAATAGTCACTGTTTACAAACTCACACCTCAAACCAACAGAGCTCAACCGAAATTATATATATATATATATATATATATATATATATATATATAAATTGAGTATATGGATAGTTATACCTTTTTTATACCAATTTCGAAAGTAAGTAATATGTTGATACAATAGTTTTCAGTGAAAATGAATACCCTACTAACCCTTGTTAAATTGTTTGGATTTCCCCATATCCATAGAAACTAATATTATGAATGTATGTGCTATTAAACTCAGTGAATTTCTAAATAAGTTATTCCAAGATTTGGTTGAAAATGAAACAAAACTATGGAATTTAATTTGATTCTATAATTGAATTTGAAGTTTTAGCTGCCGTTTTGAAACATGGGAATTCATGTGTAGCGATGGAACCATATTTTTAATACGTAAATTCATAATATTTATGCTCTATAGATTTCCATTGAGCACTGTTTTAAAACATAAAAATATTAATGAGAACACAGGATTATATATATTACTGTTCTTTCTCTTCATTATATATATATATATATATATATATATATATATATATATATATATATATATATATATATATATATATATATATATTAGGAGAACTGCCAATCACGCTATATTCCTTTCAACGCTTCGTTATCTGGCGATCCGGGCTAAATAATTTAGAAAGGCTTTTATTATTTAAAAATAAATGAAATAATATATACATATATATTTCTCACTTTGACCCAATATTCATTACACGACAAGGCACATCATTATATTTATATATATATATATATATATATATATATATATATATATATATATATATATATATATATATATATATATACGAGATTTCATATGAAATCATCGTTGCTGTTGCTATGGTAACGGAGTTAAACTGCGCAGTGAAGTCTCTTTGCACAGCCTGACCTTTTATTATGCCGCCCGTTTATACTAATTTACTTTTTTGCTGACTGTTTTTTATGGCTGTACGGTTAAGGAAATTGTGTAGAATGTTGTCGTCTCACCTCACCGCAAAGTTTCCATCAGTGACCATGACTCGTGCAGCAGTTTATGGCCAATGACAATATTCCCACATCCCTCAACCTATTCTCCATGTGTAGCCCCTTACGATTCTTTCCTCTTCAAAAATCAAATTCCACTTCCACATGTCGAAGAAATTT
The DNA here is from genome assembly GCA_964036315.1 of Acanthosepion esculentum. Lineage (NCBI taxonomy): Eukaryota > Metazoa > Mollusca > Cephalopoda > Sepiida > Sepiidae > Acanthosepion > Acanthosepion esculentum. Next base: position 23,252,964 of record OZ038518.1, on the reverse strand, counting down.
AACAAATGCGAACAGGCAGGTGCTCGCTATCTCATGAAATGAGTTCGTTCCAGGAATTATTCCATCGATGGAAATGGTTGCTGGATAAAGTGTGTGGTTCGAGTAGGGGACTACTTCGAAGAATATTTAATGTGTCTTATCTTTCTTTTTATATCACAAGTCCCAATGCTATTTGATCAAACCCCTAGCATATATATATATCTCGTTATACACACACACACACACACACACACACACACACACACACACACACACACACAGATATATATATATATATATATATATATATATATATGTATGGATAAAATAACTGAAAAAAAATTCCACACACTGAAGGAGTTTTAGCTTGCCGTGAGTTCCTTAGTAAAAACTTACCCAACAACCAAATTACAGATATATGTCAATTAGTAAATTTCATTCTAACACATAACAATTTTAAATTCAACAAAAAACACTATTTACAGATGAAAATATTGGCACAGCAATGGTCACGAAAATGTCACCTAGCTATGCTAATATCTTTATGCACATTCTAGAAAGGAAAATGCTAGACAATTCAGAATTTAAACCATTACACTACTTTAGATATATTGATGACATTTTCTTATTATGGACTCATGGATCAGAAAAACTAAAAAGATTTTTCACTTTCTGCAACAACTTACACGATACAATTAAATTTACCATGGGACATTCATACACATCCGTCTCTTTCTTAGACGTTATGATAAAATAAAACAAACACACACTTTCCACCAGTTTATACAACAAACCCACAAACCAGCATAAATTCCTTCACTTCAAAAGCTGTCATCCTCTTAAATTAAAAAAATCTATCGTATACAGCTCATTTCTAAGAATCAAACGCATATGCTCAGACCATCTAGATTTTCTACACAACATTAATAACTTAACAGAACAATTCCTAAAATGTAAATACCCAATAAATATAATAAAAGAAGCACTAAATAAAACTATCCATATAAATCGGAACACACTTCTCACATACAAGAAAAGTAAAAACAACAATCGGATTTCGCCAAACCACCCATCAACGCAGAAAAACAAGCACCTAACCTATCAACTATCCTCACCTCTACCAAATATCTAAAGAATACAAACCAAACAGGAAATTATAAATGTAATAAAACTCGTTGTCTAATTTGCAAACACATAACAGACAGTGAATTTCTCGCACCCAACTCCAAAATCATAATACATCCACCCCGCCTCACCTGTGATAGCAATAATATAATTTACTACCTATTCTGCACAATATGTCCTAATAGTGGATATATTGGCGAATCTGGAACTAACTTTAGGCTTC
>OZ038518.1:23144137-23246637 GCA_964036315.1 Acanthosepion esculentum | reverse complement strand
TACTGATTTAATAAAAAAAATGTCCTTCTTGCACATTTACAAATCTACCATACGTCCGTGTATTGAATAATGCTGCCATATCTGGTCTGGTGATCTTGCTATTTCTCTCGAGGTTCTTGAAAAAAATCCAAAGAAAGATCTGAAATGTAATCGATTCTGACTTGCCATCTCGACTTTCTCAACGACGTGACGTGGCTTTCCTCTGTCTTTACTGTAAAATTTTCATGGCCACTGTTCTGACGACCTTTTTTTCCTGGTGCCACGATTACATGAATTTAATCCCGATACTAGATTGACACCTAGATTTTACAAGTTTACTTTTGAAATAGCTAAATACAACCACTATTTCTACTCCAAGTTTCTTTTCTAGCACCTCTCACCTGTGGAACGCTGATTTGCTTCCCTGATAAGTATAATCTTCTAAAGCTTAAATGCAACGTGAATCGCTATCGTCTATCTTCTTGAATCCCGTTCACCTTTTGTCGTTTCTTCAATCCTTCCTGTACTCAGTTTTTTCTCTTACTTTAATTCCATGTAATCCCCTGCGTACTAGAGACATTTCCGCTTTTCTTGGGGTTGAAATGATTAACGAAATTTCAATGACAGGATGTCTTGCCTAGTTAAAAATTAAGATTGTGTTTAAATGTATCCCTTTCTAAATTGATATCCCAATTTCATTATATCTATTCGTGCTTTGCTGTCAACTTCAGAAAGAAACTCACATGATCTACGAGTTAAAGTAGTTAAGGAGAGCGGGAAGAAAGGAATAACTATCAGTTGTAAGAATACGCAATGTATGGTTATAAGGAAGAGAAAATCCCCAGTAATCTGTGGTTGACCCTGCGATGTCTCTTCTTGAATTCGGAACGCCAAAAATATACTAACGTTTGTGTAACAAGTCGAATGTCCGGGAAACCTGCTTAACAAATTTAAATCAACCATCACAAAAATAAAAATACCAGGAATTTTTTTCTTCTGTCTCTCCATATTTCATTCTCTGGCGGATATTTAATGTTAGATTAACAAACTTTTCTTATTTGATGTCACTTATATATATATATATATATGTGTGTGTGTGTGTGTGTGTGTGTGTGTGTGTGTGTGTGTGTGTGTGTGTGTGTGTGTGTGTGTGTGTTTATGCAGAATATCTTCATTCAAGTATGTTTGGTTGAATAATCTAGACTTATTATGTCTATTTAAAAAATTCACAATTATCAGTTACTTTAATTTTTGCTTTTCACCCCTGACGAGAATCTTGGATGAGATTGAAAGTACTTAAAAAAATAAAGGAAATTACCAAAACTACGACGTCTTTATTAACAAGTGTTGTAAAACATCTAAGAATTTTATCCGTGAATTTGAAAGGAGTAAAATAAAATTAAATAGGCATAAAATATCTAGATTATAGACAAACATGTTTGAATGAATATATATATATATATATGTATGGTGTGAATCCTCTTCTTCTCCCTCCAGCTATGGGTAAATAGCAGGACAGACTGGGTTCTATAGCCTTGGACGGCAACTGGTCTAGGAGAAGGACAACTCTGAATTCAAAACCTGCGGAGGGTCGTTTGGGGACCTTGTGGCATTCGTTGCACCAGGTCCCTGTATTCGTCCCTCCAAAAAGTGTGGATGGCCCTACACAAAGCCTTCACCACTATAATCAAATCTTGTGTGGGGGTCCGGCTTTCAGTTTCTGGGAACTGATCTGTCTGGCCCTCATACGTCGACTTCGACGGGAGAGTCCATCATATATATATATATATATATATATATATATATATATATATATATATATATATATATATATATATATATATATATATAACAGAAATGAAGGTGTTAAGCTTAATATTACTAGACATATTAAAATACAAACAAGGAATAAAAAGGGAAGCAACCGGTTTCGCTCCCGCTCTTCAGGCTTCTACGGGAGATTTTAATGTCATTAAAAAACAGAATATGCAATGAAAATGAAATGAGTATACTCATTTCATTTTCATTGCATATTTCTGCTTCCCTTTTTATTCCTTGCTTTGTATTTTAATATATCTAGTAATATTAAGCTTAACCTGTTATAAAATGTTGTACCTACAGAAATATCTTTAAATATATATATATATATACAGAGAGAGAGAGAGAGAGAGAGAGAGAGAGAGAAAGAGAAAGAAAGACAGCAACGCAATTATTCGTACCCCCATCAATTTTTAATATTTTTATCTAGTTCTCAGAAACTAATGTTTTTTTTATATGTTAATAAGCATTTTATTTAAAATTTTAGGAAACGTATTCTTTTTTTTTTAGATGACATAATGGCCGCCTTCTTCGGCCAACGTTTGGCCCTACGGCCCATGCAGAGGAATGCTATTTTTGTCTAAATTAAATTGTGCTGAAATGAAATCCGCTTGAAATGTGGTTCTACAGAAAGATGCTGACGATACGAGAGATCGAACATGCGAGCAGCAACGAAGTTTTAAAGAAAATGGAGACAATAAGCAGTCGAAATGTCTGGGGCAAGTAATGAGGAAGGGGAGATCCTGATACTGACAGGACGGATTGAGGGAAAGAGGAAAGCAGCGCGTAATAGATTTAGTGAGCTTTAGCAAATGGATCGTATTAAAAATAACAAAGAGACAAAATTTATTAAGAGCTACAAGGGGCAGAAGATGTGGAGGGCCATGATTGTCTAAGGGACGCGGTACATAAAAATAGAAGAACCTAATTTTTGGATGCTGATTTCAGATATGAAATCCATTTTCACTTGTCACCTCTAGTTTTTAGGTATACATGTATACATATACGTAAAATATATACATGTACATGCATTCAAGGCTGCCAGATGTCGTCTATTTAGGACATTGTGATTTTATTTATAATTTTAAAAATCTGATATAATGGCCGCGTTTGTCGACCTACACTCGGCCGTGCGTCCCAAGTACCATGGCGGAGAAATGAAATCCGCTTGAAATTCGAATGCCCGGAACGCATGGACATAACAATGTAGATGATCAATGTTTATACTTTTTTCTATATTTTTACGAGCTATTGCATATCCACAATAGATTCAGTCGATTCAATAGACCCAGGATGCATAAACAAGGCAAATTAATTCTGTGTTATGTGCGGGTATAAGGGCGGGGCATCCATGACAGCTGCCCACGACCGAACAATGACTCCTCCTCTCCTGAGAACTTCTGACTTTAACTGTTTTGACTGTAAAATTGAAGATCAGGATAAATCGTGAAGTCCCACACATCTCTTGCAAACCCTGTTACAATTAACTTAAGGAATGGTTTCATGACATGCAAACAACCCTCAACGTTGCTGTCCCGATGGTCTCTAGAGAGCCACAAATCCATGCAGATGATTGTTAATTTTATTGTCTAACAAATACAACTGGTTTCAATGTTTCTCCGCCCCCCCCCAAAAAAAAAATCAAATATTTCAAGCTTCTTTCAGCTATGAGACGTCACATGAATTATCTCTATGTCCATACAGCCCGAGTACATAAAGATCTTATTCCTTTATCATATGAAACATTGCCTTCAGAGGAACATTCTGTCAAGTCGGTCTCTTCTAGAGACAGTCATTGTTTCTTCAATGTCAGTGAGCCGCATTGGATCACTCAAAAAGACCTGAATGACATCACCCGTGATTTGTATTTATCTAAACAGCAATCATCAATCTAAACAGCTCATAGCATCCCGGCTTAATCAGCGAATCCTGGTCAAGGCAGATGTCAGGATCACCAATTTCACGATACGAAACAAGGACTTCGCTTCAGTTATTGATATTCAATAAAGGTTGTGCCACTGCAGATCTTCTTATATTAAATGAAATAACAGCATGGAAGCATTTAAGTCAATCTGCCATGGTTTCCTTGGTAACAGATGGGCACCAGATTCCTAAGAATGTATCGAGAAGTAGTTACAGGTTTATGAGGATATGAGATGCCGAATGTCAGTCAAAATTCACTTTCTACACTCCGACATTTAACTTCTTCCCTAGGAACCTCACAGCAGTAATTGATGTGCATGGAGAAAGGTTCCACCAAGATATTACTAAGATAGAAAAAAACTACGAAAGCAAATGGAACTCTGGCATGATGGGGGGGACTTTTACTGGATGCTACTGGGTGCAAAGTACACGAGATCGTTAAAAAAACTAACTACAGACTCACTTCTGTACTATGATATACTATTATCCAAGTAATTTAATTCAGTCAATGCTCTGTATCTATGCTGTTTTTTGGTAATATGCCTTTTAAATAGATAAAATAAATACATTATATTTTGAATTTATATGCAGTATAATATAAGGATGAATATAAAAGGAAAAAGTCTAGAGTAAAATTGTTCAGAAATTTGAATTCAGCACATCAGAATTAGCAAAAAACTCCTATTCACATGCTTGCTTCAGATATTTTTTTTATAAGGCAGTGTAATTTCTGTAAAAACATTTTCGTTCAGACGAAAAATAAATTGAATTTTGGGTCACAACTCAACTCGTCTATATATTGAGAAAAAGATGATTGCGTCAGTTATCGGGAAAATGTCTCTGCTTAAATGGCATTTAACTCATTGGATCACTCAGGAAAACCTGAATTACGTTGTCTGTGAATTGTACGTATCGGAGAAGCGGTCAGATCTCTTAGCATCCCTGTTTAAGCAGTGGAATCTGGTCAGGGCAGATGTAAGTATCACCTGTTTAGGAGACGGAACAAGGCCTTCACCCAATTCTTAGACATGGAAGACAGATTGTGCTTTTGCAGAAATCCTTATTTTATTATGAAGTGAGAGCGTGGGAAGCATTGGTCAGTTTAGCTTGACTTCCTTCGTAATCCACAGGCAACAGATTACCAAAAGTTTATCGAGAAATTAACGAAGCTTATGAGGATGTTGGATGCCCAATGTCACTCAAATCCACTTTATCCACTGCTACATTTAACTCCTCTCTGAAACCCAAAGCATTGAGTTATGAGCATGGGAGAAAGGTTCCACGAAGATGTTAGCGTCTCCGAGTCCTTGTGGGTGACAGATTATTTTCCACCCTCCAACTTCTCTTTCACAGGCGGGATGTGGCAAGCCTCTCACTGCTATATCGCTACCTCCATGGATAGTTCTTGGACGAACAGCATTCCTTGGCTCCACCAGTCCTAAACACCACGGCTAGGACCCGCTAAGCCACTTACATTGTAGCAACCTCACATTCGCTCCGTATTCTATCGGCAAGAAATAACTTCCACTCGAACAGCTTCTCGCGAACCATTGGTTTGTGGAAACGCTTCCAAAGAGGATGTTTCCCTAATCACTACAATAGTATCATCGTCAAGTCTAGGTTTAATCATTATCTTCCTCTTCTTTCCATATAAACTGCCTCTTAATGTAACCTTCTACATCGAGTGGACATCGTGCCTTGTATAGGGTGAACGTTACTGTAAAGAAAAACGAAAAGAAACCGATTGAAACAAACTACCAAGTGAAGTGGAACGTCAGCATAATGGGGGACTACTGCTGGATGCTTCTGCGTGACACACTGGATATAATGTACATGAAATCATCCACAAAAACTTATTTCTGACCCTTGTAATATGACATGTATCTATTAATATTATCCAAGTAATTTAATTCTGTCAATGTTCTGTATCTATGCAGTTGTTCTTTGTAATATTCTTTTGTAATAGATAAAATAATCCCATTATATTTTATACTGCATATAAATTCAAAAATTTATATGCAGCATAAAATTTTGAGATACAAATGTAAACAAAATAGACGTCATATAGCAAAACTGTTCAGAAATTTAAATTCACCACAAGAAAATTAGTAAAACAAAATTACATGTTTGCTTCAGATAATTTTCGTGGAAAACCAGTATTATTTAGATGCAGATGCATTTTACTGGCAAGCAAATTTCAATTAACCTATTTAAGAAAGTCAAACAACTTGTTCAGATCCCAAGAAGCCCATATTTACTAAATTTTATTTCCACACACGAAGCGTATTCAAAGTAATAAACATAACGTTTAAAATAATGGGACATGATGTCAGATGTTAAATAAAATCCCTTAAATTTTTGGCAAAGAAAAGAAAACGACAAAAAACACAGAATATGCAGACTCTAAAAGTGCAAAAAGAAACGGCCCAACATGCAGATTACAAAAAAAAAAATTATTTCTGAGATATTAGATTTATAAATCTCAAACATTCATGCATGGCTTTCCTCAAGGACACATGGCTCAGTGGATAAAGGCGTTGGTTAGATCCAGTGACTAGACCCAATGTTCAATACAAGATGAGTTTAATAACAGTCCACAGAAGTGGTTAACCAAAATACTTGGAGAGCTGAATTAAAAGGAAATATCTGAGAAAATCCGGAAGAGGAATGGAACTTGGAACTAGAACAATCTACCCCTGTAGATGAAATAACAGGTTCGATTCAAAACTCTCAATCAGCTAAAGAAGGTCGGAGCGTACAGCGGCCGAAACGTTGTGAATATGGCAATGGAAATGAGGATAACAATCCGAATAATGTAAATAATTTTTTTTTTTTATTCTTCTAAGATATTTCTTAATTGTGTTACCAAATTTGATTCATCATCAGATGTGTTTAAGTGGCGAGGTCAGTAAGTTCTCAAATTAACATTTAATTTTTACTTTAATATTGATCTGAAACTTTAACAGTGCTATATATAAATGAATAATATCCAGCTGTGAAGTGAAGGGTTTGGAAACAGAACGAAAATTTATTGAAAAATCAAATACATTGACTTAAAATAAAACTGCAACGTGTTTCAATGTTCTCAATGTTTAATAAAGCTAATCACATATCCAGATCAATACAACTTCCAAAATAAGAGATATATTAATACACAGGTTTAATCTGCATTAATACAATATATATACTCACTTGACTAAATACAACAACATTACTGTTATCACTTTCTTTTTCCATATGTTATGTCCCTTCAGGACGTTAGCCATCATAGATCTCCGCACTGATGTATCCTTTGTAGATATAGAAAATATCTCTTGTGAGTATCATATTCTCCAAGCCCTCATTCCTCATTATGGGTCCTGGTTATGCACTGCTAGATTAGGTTTGTATACGTTATAAATTCGAATTAATAAAAAAAATCCATCAAATTGAGTTCGTGAGATATGCGTAAGCTGAAAGTGTGAGATTTACTTAAAGAAGGAATTTTTTTCTACTCTGGTTTTGAAATAACATTTCTTTCTTTAAGTAATTCTCACGCTTTCAGCTTACGCGTGTCTCGCGAACTCAATTCGATCGAATTTTTTTTCCGTTAATTTGACTTTATAACATATACAATGTAGCTTAGTCACTGTTTCTTTTATTTCTCAAGAGTGATCAAGGATTGCAAAAGCATTCCGAAATATATCTGTTTTTAACGATAAATTTTCCGTTGGAATTACAAGTTTTTGTTCATTTGAAATTCAACTTCACAACTGAAATCAAGCGTTTTCACAACCTTTTTTGTTTGGTCCACCATTAATATGGCTAATGCTAAACCTCAGGCGAGTGACACTGGGAGCCTTCTCCGGCTAACGTTTTTTATTCACAATAAGTGGAATGATTATATTGAATCAATTGCTAGGTCTATTGCTAGGAGATTTTCTTCGCATTGTTGTGTGAGACAACTTTTCTCGCCAGAATCTCTCTTACACGTTTATCTATTTATCAACCATCTAGACATTGAATACTAATGTTACAACTGGTTTGAAGCTTCTGCTATGTATTTAGAGATTCTTGATATGAAGAATCTGCAATGTTATCGGTCTTCATATGACAACTCGACGTTAGTCATTTCTCACTGTCGTCCCAAAATTTCACTGGGGATTTTATCTAAATATTTTCATAGTAATATTTCTAATGAGATTTTCTCTTTGTTACCTTGACTTTAAGAATTTAATCGCAGTACTAGATTGGCAGCTAGGTCTCATCATTTTACTGTTGAAATTGCTAGATGTAACGATTAGTCCTATCCTTCCAATTTCTTGCACTTCTCGCTTGTGGCAGTGTCTTCTGCCTTCTTGCATTCAATTCAACATTGACCTTCTAAAATATAAATGCAATGTCAATCGTTATCTCCTGTCTTTCAAATTTCCTGTTTTTGTATTGTCGTCACGTCGTAATAAAGTTTTTTTTTTCACAAACCCATTCATACTCACTATTTACGTTGTATGAGTTTTCTTGACTTGCTACGGCTAAAATGATTTTAAAAATCCTCTTGTATCAGCTGCAAGGATAGAAAATTGTGGAGAGCCATGATCGCTAACGTCCTGAAGGGACACGGCACAAAAGAGAAGAAGCTTGTTTATTGGATGGTGGAACAAGTTTAAGGGAAGATGACAAAAGGACAAAATTTATTACATGTATATAAAAGAAAGAAAAATGTGGAGATACTTTATCGTCAAAATTCTGAAAGAACGGGGCACAAAGAAGAAAAAGAGGAAGACGAAAAAGAAGAAGAAGAAGACGACGAAGAAGAAGAAGAAGAAAAAAAGAAGAAGAAGAAGAAGAAGAAGAAGAAGAAGAAAAAGAAGAAGAAGAGGAAGAGGAAGAAGAAAAAGAAGAAGAAGAAAGTACTATGAGAAAGAGCAGATGAAGAAGAAAATAAGAAAGTACTATGAATGAGGAGGATGGAAGAAGAAAAAGAAGTAGAAGAAGAAGAAAAAGAAAAAGAAGAAGAAAAAGAAGAAGAAGAAAAAGAAGAAAAAGAAGAGGAAAAAGTAAAAGAAGAAAAAGAAAAAGAAGAAGAAAAAGAAGAAGAAGAAGAAGAAGAAAAGAAGAAGAAGAAAGTACTATGAGAAAGAGCAGATGAAGAAGAAAATAAGAATGTATTATGAATGAGGAGGATGGAAGGAGAAGAAGAAGAAAAAGAAGAAGAAGAAGAAGAAGAAGAAAAAGAAGAAGAAAAAGAAGAAAAAGAAGAAGAAGAAAAAGAAGAAGAAGAAGAAGAAGAAGAATTTGTTTGTGCGAATGGATAACAGAAAAAGGTTTAGGAAACATGGCAAAAAGACAAAATTTATTAAAAGCTATAAAGGAGATGAAATCGTAGAGAGCCATGGTCATCTACATCCTGAAGGGACACGGCAGATGAAAGAAAACACATGGGTTTGTGTAAACGGACAGCGGAAAAAACATTTAGGAGAGATAACAAAAATGTAAAATTAATAAAGATCTACAAAGGGCAGGAAAGTGTGGAGAGCCATGATCGCCAACGTCCTGAAGTGACACCCTACATAGAAGAAGAAAAAGTTCTTGTGTAAATGGGTGACAAAACAAGGTTCAGGAGAGATAGCACGAAGAAAATATTTAGGAAACTGTGGAGAGCCACGATCAGCACATAGAAGATAATTCGACTCTGCATAAATGAGTGCATACGTTATATCGCTGCATTTAAACGCTCGGGTCCATATCTGTTACAATCTCTCATATTTGGAAATGGTTATTTTGTGCGCTAGACCCTCTTTTGGCATAGCCGCAGAGACATGCACCTCCGTGTTTGCTAGCATTGGTAGAAGACTGACTAGAGGTCCATATGTGTCCAAATTACTGATTCCAAAAGGTCTGCAGTGAACCTCCAGGAACTTTGCTTTGTACGAACGACAGGCGTCAACAACTATAATTTGACCAGTGTTGGCCGAAGGTGCATCAAAATCGAGAAATTATATCCAACCATCGAAACGTCACAAATGGAAGCCGAAAACATCTCTACATATCAGATGGCCGTATACATGGTGTAAAATCTGCTTCTCTGTACTGAACATTATCGGATATATAATTTATGATCAGCTAGATTGTAGTAACCTACGAAATGTTACTGGATGAGGAATAACCAAAACGGAGGCTGGAAATGAAATGGTAATCTTTAAAACATCAACAAAATACAATACTCGCCAGCGGCGTGAAGTAGGTAAACCACTGCTAGTAGTGGACTACTTAGATAGAATATTTGTTTTTATTGTATATACAAAATTATGGCACAAGACCGAAAAGGGAGAATGGTTTGAGGCTGGTCTTCACTGACTATCCTATACCTAGCTAATCGGATTCACGACCCATTTACTTATTACAATTTGCACATTCACCATAAAAAATCATCTGTCATCAATCAATCCTCCATATAACATAATGCTGCATGCTCTCAGGGGAACCTACAAAAACGCGCCCTGTGATATAAACATTTGATGATAATAAAAATCCCATACATAAAAATCTAATGATTGACAATTAGCCGGGAGGGGATGAACCGAAAAACAAACTAAATATCAAATCAAAGCAAAATAAACATAACTGATGTTAGTAGGACCCGTCAAAAACCCCCCAAAAGAGAGGTCTCTGTATTCTGCACATTGGACAAAATCAAGAGGCTCTCTCGCTAAGGGAGAGGGAAAGGAGAAATATATACGGACATGGGAAATATAAAAAGCTGATCTAGTCGAGATGAAAGGGAAGCAAAACAAACTGGGGTGGTTGGGAATCTCATAACCAAAGATGTAGCGGGGAGCAGGCCAAGAACAACACTTACTCACATTAACTAGGTACACAATGCTTGTCTAGCCTAACCAGGGGAGGGCTCCACAGGAAACCACCACGATGTGATATAGGTTCACCTAAAAGGGAAAATTAAAGCTAGCCCCGTTCAAACGAACCAATCTCGCCTCAGTCACCCACATTTCGCTAAAGTCCGTCGAATGCAAGCGTTTTCTATAAGTTCTAATCTTGAATGGATGTTCAAAGAATCGGATCAGATCATGATGAGAAAGACTATTGCCTCGCAAGACTTCCTCCTGTCGCGTCGTCCAAATCACCATTTGGGCGGTTTCCAGCGTTAGCAACACCATTCGTTTCATCTCAGAATACGGAGACATTGTTTTTAGCTTATTTTGGCAAAGAAGGAACAAGGAGTGACCTGGTTTTGTCCATGACCCTCTCCGCCCTACTACATCATCTTCTTCTTCTTCTCTGCTCCTTTTTAAAGATGAAAACCGAGGTATAGGCATTTTGTCCACCTCTACTTGTGTGTCAATTTGCTACTTCTTTCTTTGTTTTTGTTGCTGTTGTTGTTGCTGTTGCTGCTGCTTTTCTTTTTGCCGAACCGCCTTTTGAGGCTGCATATTCTTCTCTCGCCGCTCCCGAGGTGGTGGTTACTGCTTTGGTTGAGGCACTTCCTGTTTTGAAGGAGACGGCACGTACATCGTTTTTCGACTTTTCTTGACCTCCTTCCAGGCCCCATCTGTGGTCTTTGAAGATGGCCCCCTCCTCCGATGGCGTTGCGACTACTACTGCTGTTGTTGCTGTTGTCGTTGCTGGACGAGGTGGAAATGGTGGACGTTTACCGGGGCATTCCTTAGCAATGTGCCCAAAACCTCAACACGCCCAGCAATACGGCAAACCAATATGGTGGGTATTTCACCGAAACTTCTTCGGTTTACTGTGACATGTAACTCCATATCACCTGTGCCTTCCGGCTTTGATCATGAAGACCTTAACTTTATTCACCTGGCCGCATTTGGCGAAAAAGGCCCGCATTATATACTCGCAGATATCCACCGTCACCCCATCGATGGTAAATTTTGCCCTCTGGGTGATCATGTATTCTTTCTAGAAACGAAGATTCCTTGTGCTCAAAACACTTCCTGCCAGTTACTTAGGCTGCTGCTCTGTACGTAGGAGAATATCCCATAATGCATTCGTTCTCCCAGTCAACATATTGGGACTGATATTCATTCCTTTTAACGCGATTTCCATGTTTTCCCTCTGACCCCAATTAAGTCAGCGGGGATGCTATGCGTGTGTTTCTGGCTTCTAGAGCCTCAGGTATTGTGAGGAATACGTTTCCTTTAAATGTCTCCTCAAATTTGTTTCTTTGTGTAACATAATAGGTCGCATCTTTTTTTATCGGCCTATTCTCAGACCAGGCCGTTTTTGCATATGACACCGGCGGTGATGTACTATAACTATCTCCCTCGTCCATGATGGTTCAAACAACCACCACTAAAAAACAAATAACCAGTTGCTTTTTGAAAAATTATTTTAGAAAGGGAAAAACAAAACAAGTCAAGAATAAACAAAATAAAACGAGACAAGAATGTGGACAACCAAAGACAATAAGCAATTCAAACAAATAAATACGAAAAAGGTCATGACAAATAAAACCGGGGGAAGGGTAAAAAATAGAAGGAAATAAACAAAAAAAAGGAACGAACAAATATGCACAAATAAAAGGAAAGGAAAAAATTTAAAAGGATTCAGGAAATAAAATGTCAAAAACTTAACAGTTCAATCGCATTTCAACACGCAAGCTGGTCGAAAAGACGTAAAACCACTAAGCAAAAAGGCAATAGTACTTAGACGGCATATATTCCCCCCACTTACAATAGATTCCAACATATTTATGAGGATTGGGACACAGACATTAGTGTTCATGGGTACGATATATAATGCAGAGAAAATGTAATGGTAAGAGTTTTATAACGTTAGAAGATCGCGGAAGTATTTGGAGAAAAAAAACTTACAAAGAATCAACTGTCATTATAATCATTATTATAATTATCTATCTGCCATATTACTTCAGGACGAGAAAGCTCTCCACAACTACCCTATCTGTCCCAATCCCTCTACTACTATACATTTGTAGGATCTTGTTATGTTGTTTGGTTGACTGATTTTGTTTAGCGGCATGTCAACCTCTATGCGCCGTTTAATGTCGAAATCCAAATATTTTGAACACATTCTTATGCCTTCAACTACAGATAAAATGTACAAAGTGTTAAACTGTCCAACTGAATCCTCTAAACTAAACTCAGATTGTCACTCAAGTACTCTGAATTATTCGTTTGCAGCTTCTGGCGCGAATACCAAGCAGTTAAGCATGCCGTTTCCAAATTTCTGGCGGAGTGAATTGCATCACGGTGCTCTTTTACTCGAAGACGGCGCCAATCCTACTATACTGTGCAATCGACAAAATAAAATATAAAAAACAACCAGCGAGCATGCGCAAAATTAATAATATAAAATGGCGATAACTTACCAATTACACCAAATAATAATTTATTCAGGAAACCGCATTCTCAAATAAAACATAGGATTGACGTTTGCCTTGGTGTCTTTATCTACAGAAATAAAAATATTAGATAAGTTAATAAAGAAATGCAAAGATGAGATAAATTAAATACCAAAACCGATTTCCATCGCAGCTTACAAATTCTTTCGAAATTCATCTGGTGAATGCCAAAGAATAAAATGGCTGTTGAGTTGCAAATAAAAAGGGTACCAAGTGAACGTCAGTTAAAGAAATCATTAAAATGTCAGTGTTTTAAATATAAAAGATTTCCATTTAGGAAAAGGAAGTTTTTAATCTTGTTTTTATTGGTAAACTCGGCATCATTGGGAGAAGGCCCAATTTCACCTCGTAAAAAATCCATGGCAATCAGATTGAGACGTGGCCTGTTCGAGAAAAGGATGAAGTACTAAGCAGCCTCACTCCATAAATGATTTGCCTAGTTTTAAAAAAAAACTAATAACAAATCAAGAAGATAAAGAGACAGAAGAAGACGATAAAGAAGAAGAAGAAATTTGCAGTAGAAGAAGAAATTGACAAAAGAAGAAGAAAAAAAGAAGAAGAAAAAAAGATATATACAGTAGAAGAAGAAGAAATAGACAGGAGATGAAGAAAGAATACAAACTAAAGAAGAAGACGAACAAGGAGAAGAAGAAGAGGAAATATAAAGTAGAAGGAATAGACAGAAGAAGGAGATGATGATGATGAAGAAGAATGCATAGAGACAAAGGAAGAAGAAATAGAAGAAATAGTTGAAGAAGACGAAATAGACAGAAGAATAACAAGAAGAAGAAGAAGTAATCATACTGATAAAGAAAAATAAGATGATCAACAAGAAATTAACAGAAGTGAAACAAGAAGAAGAAATATTCAGTAGTAGAAGGAATAGAAGAAGAAGAAGAAGAAGAAGAAGAAGAAGAAGAAGAAGAAGAAGAAGAAGAAGAAGAAGAAGAAGAAGAAGAAGAAGAAGAAGAAATAAACAGAAGAATAAGAACGGGAAGAAGAAGACGAAATATACAGTAGTAGAAGAAAAATAGACTGACGAAAAACAACAAGAAGACGAATGCATACAGACAAAAGGAGAAACAGAAGAAGGAGATGATGATAATGAAGAAATAGAAAGAAATAGAAAACGATGATGTAGAAGAAGAAGAAGAAGAAGTAGAAGAAGAAGAAGAAGAAGTAGAAGAAGAAGAAGAAGAAGAAGAAGAAGAAGAAGAAGAAGAAGAAATATACAGTAGAAGAAGAAATAGATAGAAGGACAAGAAAAAGAAGAAGATGAAGACGACATAATGTATTAATGTTTAATTGCAGACGATATTAATACCTTATTTTTTGAAATATACCTTTAACACTATTATGAAATATCAAAACGAAATCTACCTCTAATTTGATTCGATTTACTGTATCCGTAATTCCAATGATAATGGTCGATATATACTTTATTGATGATTAGTCATTTACGCTGTTATCATAAAATCGGAATATTACATTAGTATGAATGTGAGGTGCGATTATATATATATATATATATATATATATATATATATATATATATATATATATATAACGTTCATAATAAACAAAAACTTAAACTGCGACTCCAAAAATGTGATTTATGTACTTAAATGCACAAAATGCAGAAAGTCATATATAGGCATCAGCCAACAACTGAACAACAGGGTCTCCCTGCCAAAAAAAAAAGCAACATAAAGTTGCCAGACAACAGAAAGCTTTTTGTATCACAACACATCTTTAAATGTAACCAGGGTAAATTTAATATCATGCAAATATATATAACATACATTTATTCTTACCTACAAATACAAGAGAAAAAACTTCATAAGCAAAATCAAACCGGAACT
Source organism: Acanthosepion esculentum (assembly GCA_964036315.1). Classification (NCBI taxonomy): domain Eukaryota; kingdom Metazoa; phylum Mollusca; class Cephalopoda; order Sepiida; family Sepiidae; genus Acanthosepion; species Acanthosepion esculentum. The sequence continues at coordinate 23,231,679 of OZ038518.1, read as the reverse complement.
AAATAGATCATGACCCCACACGCAAAAGCACACAACATGCACACATGGTGACCAAATACCGTGATCAAGCCGTTCCCATACATGCACGCACGCTACATGCGGGTATCTGTGGAACACGAAAAATGTATATATGTACACATATATGTGCGCGCATATTGGCGAAAGCAGGGGAACTACTCACACAAACCCCACACAACTTATGAAGTACGTGTGTATGTATATACGCATATATGTGTATGTGTGTGTGTGCTGGTTCCATGTAACTTGGGAAGTATGTGTGTGTACGTATGCGCATGTGTGTATGTGTACGTGTGTACGGATTCCTTGTGGTGGAACAATGTAAGTGTGTGTGTGTGTATGTTTATGTGTGTGTATGTATGTGTACACAAGTGTTTACTAATTCTTCGTAGTGAGGCAGTGTATGTATTGACGGGGATATATACACACATATATACACGCATGCTGACAGAAACACACGAAAATGAAAATAGATCTAAGAACAAACAGGGGTCACTAAAACATTAAAAGATAAGATATCGAGAACTAATTCATCACTTCTCAAACCAACCTTAATTATTTTATGGCCCTTCGAGCAGAACTCTTCACTGCCATTTCAAGAAAGACATTCGGATTACCAACACAAAAACAGAGAATGTCTCGTATCGAGAATATTTAACATTGAAAAACATAAAGAAAAAATTACTTATTTTTAATAATATGTGGAAATCTCCACCCTTTACCAGAAGACGGTCGCGAGACCAGAAACACGTTTTGAAAAATTATGAAAAATAAAGGATTATATTTTATTTTTAAATCCACATTACAACCAAAAAGTTTGCGCGGTACCTCATCTTTTTAATATACACACTTTTCTCTCGTTGGAAACATTATAACCTCTTCATTTATATATATATATATATATATATATATATATATATATATATATATATATATATATATATATTCAACAACAATATTGGGGAAATTTTATCGCAGAGTGAAATAATGACTTGTGACACTTTTCTTCAGACTAAATTTGTTATGTTGGTTCAACGAGACATGTGACATGCATGAACGATGGCTGCTGGGGATATTAGATTTCCGTTGGAAAAGAATGAAAATATTATTTTTCTTTAGATAATTTATCTTACATATTTAAAATATATAAATCGTTCCTACTTTAGATATTTTTGCAACATTTAATCTGGTGCGCCTGCTATGTATTTAGAGATGCTTGATAAAATTTAAAAAAAAGATTTTGCAATGTTATTGGTCCTGACCTGGCATCTCGGTTTCACTCAATTTCTCACCGCCTTCATGTAGCTTTCCAGCGCAATTTCTGTAAATACTTTGATGGTAATTGATTTGATGAAGTTTCCTCTGTATTACCTAGGCGTTATAAATTTAAGCACAGTACTAGATTGACGGGATGTCACGCCATTTTACAGTTGAAATGGCTAGATGTAACCGTTAGTTCTATGCAAAAAGTTACTTCTCCTGCTTCCGTCTTCTTGTTTTCCAGTCAAGATTGATCTTCAAAAATTTAAATTCAATGTCAATCGTTAGCATCTGTCTTCTTAATTATTGTTCTTTTATTGTTCTCTTTCCTTAATAATAGTTTTTTTTCTCATATTCTCTAACATTCTGTAACCACTTGTATCATAATGGCTTTATTGCCTTCCTTGGACTGCAATGATTAATATATATATATATATATATATATATATATATATATATATATATATATATATATATATATATATATATATGAAGAAATATAGTCATAAAGTGTGCTATATTTATGGGATAAAGTGCTCAATATCAGAGATAGAGCGTTTGTAAATATGAAAGTGAACATAGAAGTCAACACTTAGAGGCGACAGTCTGTTTCATGCTAGATGCAATCGTCAGGCAACTTCATCAAATCAGTTACCATCAAAGTATTTACAGAAAATACCCTGGAAAGCTACATGAAGGCGGTGACAAATTGAGTGAAACCGAAATGCCAATTCAGGACCAGTTACATTGCAAAATCTTTTTTTTGAATTTTATCAAGCATCTCTAAATACATAGCAGGCGCACCAGATTAAATGTTGCAAAAATATCCAAAGTATGAACGATTGATACATTTTAAATATGTAAGATAAATTATCTAAAGAAAAATAACATTTTCATTCTTTCCCAGCGGAAATCTAATATCCCCAGTAGCCATCGTTCATGCGCATGTCACCAGTCTCGTCGCACCAACATAACAGATTTAGTCTGAAGAAAAGTGTCACAAGTCATTATTTCACTGTGCCATAAAATTTCCCCAATATTGTTGTTGAATATATATATATATATATATATATATATATAGTTGCCTGACGATTGCATCTGGCATGAAACAGACTGTCGCCTCTAAGTGTTGACTTCTATGTTCACTTTCATATTTATATATATATATATATATATATATATATATATATATAAATAATGTAAATCTATTTAATCCCGATTGGTGTAAAACCTGGATAGCACAATTTGCAAACAAACTGGTATCCGACGAAATAAATATGAAAGAACCAGAAACCTCCAAACAGGGCGAAAGAAATCATCCAGTACCTTAAATTTCTAAAAAAAAATAAAATAAAATAAAATAAAAAAACAAAAAAAACAGCGAGTAATAAGTTAAAACAAAGAGTGCTCAATGCACTAAGCAGAGCAAAGGTAAAATAAATAAATCCTAATGAGCCAGGTACTACCTACCATGGTTTCACCTCATCGGAACATCAGGGTGAACTTGCTAAGGACGAATTAACGAGGAACAAATTTAGTGATAAAATCACGGCTAAAACCTGAAATTAGTATAAGCCTGAAAAGACATAAAACACGGGACTAAAAAACAACAACACAAAACAAAAAAAACTTTATTCTACAAAGCGGATTTCTTATGCCTTCATCTATTAAGGGTTTCTGACCTCTGGTTTAATAACATTTTTCGTTTTTGAAGGTACCTAGCTATTGCTAACTTCTCCTCCTTACATAATATATAGTACTTGTTACCGGTTTTATACGTACAACATTTTTTATTACATATATTTCGGCAGCATATCTTCTTTGAACCATGTTTGGTTGAATAATCTAGATGTTGTATGTCTATTTATTTTAATTTTATAATATCCATATTTAATTTTTAGAATCTACAATTAAAACAATATTTTAAAACACGTAATTACAATTCTTAATAAGAATTTATATAAATTAAATTACCTCCCTTACATAGTGGTGACACTTTTTTCGAGTTTTACAGTGTTCGTGCTCAGACATTTTCAAAACGTTCATTAATTCTTTGTCTTAGCAATTCACCCTTGAAGATGATCTTGGATGAGATTGAAAGTACTTGGGGAAATAAAGATTATATAGATAATTACGGCTTTATTTCTCAATCAATTTTGTACAGACACTAAGAAATTGATCCGTGTACTTCAGAGGATTAAAATTAAATAAATAGACATAATATGTGTAGATTATTCAAGCAAACATGCTTGAATGAAGATATGCTACCAAAATATCCATATTTTAAAACGACATGATCCAGCAGCTCCTCATGATAACAACACTTGGCAATCCTAACGTCACCTTGCGAGAAGCCAGATAGAAATAGCAGAAGACAATTTAAAAACTCTTAGTAAAGGATCACAAGAGATCCACAGCAAACTAAAATTGACTACCACTACTGAACATTTTAAGGAAATTTTATATAGTCTTAAAGAAATCGCTAACAAATCTGAAACACAACACCGTCTGAACTTTAAAAAGAAAAAAGAAAAACTTCATGTACTGTACAAAGGAATTGTTCATCTTCCAAATAAGAAAGAGAAATTCACCAACGTCTCTAACTGTGTACTAACAGACCAGCAAAAGAAATTACTGAATCCTAACCACAACTGACATCTTTACCGACAATACAATAGATTGGATTAAAAAACTGAAATTGAAATGTTATATCAAAACGTACAAAAACTTAAAGAATAACTAAAGAAAACAAAACCAGAATCTGGGACCTATTCAAAGTGGAAGCAATAAAAGACATACATGACAAAAGAAAATCTCGTCCAAGTTCCTATAAAGACATTTAAAAATCGCTGATAAAGAGCTACGTAACCATGCTAATATAATTGTTAAAAAAGGAGATAAAAACCAATATCTTGGTTACATTAAATAAATCTGATTATAATTCACAAATATATCAAATACTCGATGAACACACCAAATTCTGAAAAATTAATAAAAATCCAAATAAACAACTGAAAATCAACAAACTAAGCACAACCAATAAAGACAACTTAAAATGTCCCAAAATAACTGGTGACTACAAACCAGGGTACATGTATGGAACAGTAAAAGTACATAAACCTAAATTGCCTCTCCATCCTATCATATCCCAAATCTCCACTCCGCTTTAACAGTTAAACAAAATCAATAACCAAATCATTACACCATACATACCTGGTAAATACAGCATTAAATCAGCTAACAAAATATTAAAAACACACAAAAAAACACACACACACACAAAAAAACTAATAATGAAACCATAGCCTCACTTGATGTAGATAATTTATTTAGCAATGTCCCAGTTAGGGAAATGTTTGATATAATTATGAAGAATATTTACAATAATCTCTCCCTCCATAAAAATTTAGACCCAACATGTAATACATCAATTAGAAAAAAAAACTTCCCCCCAAAATCTCCATCCTTAATTTCACATCCGAACAATAACAATAAAATAACTTTTTTTGGTGTATTGATAGACACTAATAATAATATACGTAATACCTCTCCATATAAAAAAACAACTAGCATAAATACATGCACTTTAAATTATAAAAGTTAATGTTCTCTTACAAAATAGATATTATACGAAATGTAATAAACCGTGAGAGGATTAAAATAAAAATAGACATAATGTCTTGATTGCTGAACCAAACATGCTTATATATATATATATATATATATATATATATATATATATATATATATATATATATATATATATACACAAGCATATGTAGATATTATAATATTTAAACAAAATATGATTCCTTCGCTACATAAGAGTTCTCATGTTTCAAAAACGAGAGCCGAAACCCTCAATATAATTATGGAAATTAAATTGAATTAAGGTCTTGAGTCCCGTTTCATCCTCAAGCGAAAATTTAGGAATAAGCTTGTGGTTTGCGTGTTCTTTATAATTTGGTCTTTTGCAACATTAATTACTATGGAAGCGGCTATTTGAAATAGAGACCCCCACCATAACCTGACAGAAACTTTCCGAAGGTGACTGGTCTGTAGATAAGAAATTAACTCTTCGACCACCTAACCAATATGGCCGCCCCCAGCCGTTTCCATAATTATATTGAGGGTTTCGGCTCTCGTTTTTGAAACATGAGACCACTTATGTAGCGAAGGAATCATTTTTTTTTTAAATATTATAATATAAGCTCTACTTCTGTATGGAGCACTGTCTTTTAAAAATAAAAACAAAAATACTAAAGAACTCCGGATTATTTACCTAACGTGTTCTTTCCTATTTTTCTGCATACCTGCACACACACACACACACACACACACACACACACACACACACACACACACACATATATATATATTATTATTGCCCGTCATAAATGTGTAAATTTATTTTCATTTTTTCATTTCAACATTTGGAAATAAATCTGATGATCCACTGTCCTTTGGAAGGGCTGTGGTGAAATAATTTATTATATGGAACCTTAAAGTAATCTGTTTTTATTTAAATATATATATATATATATATATATATATATATATATATATATATATATATATATATATATGCATGCGTGTGTGGATATTTCGTTAGATCAATAGAACGTTGGATATAATACGCCGACAATCTTGAATTTCTTCAGGAGGTAAAACATCTGATTGACCTATGATATTTCCACTTGAAGAAAACGTGAAAATCGTGTTCGTATCATTTCTCTTATCCTAAATGGTGCTTGAAGACTGGATCAAAAGTTCGATATAAAACGTTTCACCATGTTGAAAAAAAAAAACAGCGCTATTTCCACTTGGGCCATGGATATCTCAACTCAGTGTTGCTAAGTGGGAAGGTATTGATTCGTCGCCATTCCAAAATCGGTCATCTTTATTCGACCGTTACTATTAGGTTGGTGCAAAAATAATGTCGTTTTTGACATTCAACTTCTATATATAAAACGACATTATTTTTGCACCAACCTAATATTAAAGCAGGCATCAACGTTAGTGTAGATTGTTTGGTCGTTGTGTATTCTGGGCGCATGCGAATTATACGATTTAAAATGGTTCTCCCTGGAGCAACCGGTCTACGCAAGTGACAGTGTCTTCATGACTCAGTGAGTGTCAAGGGGAATCTGATGCTATAAAGCATTCTTAAAAATAATCATTTTCATACCACCGCAAATAAAAATATATACATGGTCTGCGCAAAATATACTCTTTTATTAAATGGAAATAAATGCAGTGTTTGTTAAATTGCAAACAAGATTTACAGCTCAAAATAAATATTAAACGGAATTAAATGCGTGTATATAAATATTCAAACTGATGATGAATATATATATATATATAAATTCATCAGACCTACGAATTCAAAAAAAAATGTAGGTCTGATGAATTGGATCGTGAATAGGATTCCAATTTAATAATTTAAAATCATGTAATATTAGTGTTTGAGCCTTTTATATTATATTCTTACTCGGTCCTCGACATTGAGTTCTACCTGGATTCTATCCTCTTGGGAATTCATATATATATATATATATATATATATATATATATATATATATATATATATAGGACTTGGGTGGTGGTGATGGAGGTGATGCGTCTCAGGCTATAGCTTCTGCCTCCTAACTGCCTGCTTGCTACCTTCCTGTGGCCCCCTCTGTTTCTCACTAAATGCATCCAAGTGATCGAATGGACTGTCGGTATAATCAGTCCCCCCTGCTACCTTGCAGGTTCTGCTTCTTTGAGGCAAAGGCTAGGTGAAGGAAAACTCCGATATAAAACCAACAAGACCTCAACGTCGGAGCTTAGTAGCGATGGCGGAGGCAGGCAACGCCTGTCGGGCAGGCGATAAGGCGGGAGAACCCGGCAGCCCGATGCAACCAGCATCATGGAGGTCGCCTGTCCCGTTTCTCTTGAGCCGCTGTGGAAGCGAAGCTGGCCAAGTGTGTGGTCGTGGCCGTCGTGCAGCCACGACCACCTAAAACAATATCCTCAACGACTGGCATTCTGTCGTTTCTTTTCTTTCACCTATCTTCATCCTTTCACCTCCATATATATATATATATATATATATATATATATATATATATATATATATATATATATATATTGACCACTAATATTATCTATCTATATATATATTTTTTTTTTTTAAGCATATCACCCCGAGCAAGGCCGGTGGCCACTATCACGCAAGGGGTTACAGTAGGGTTGCAGGAAGAGCAGATAGGAGTGGTAAAGGAAGGGATGTGGAGAAAGAGAAGGACGGAGGGCTGATCGAGGTAGGGAGGTTACGGGAGATATAGAGCGAGAGCAGATAGGAATGGAAGATGTCAGGAAGTGGATAGATCAAGGCAACTGGAGATGACGATTGACGCTACACTTAAACCGTTGGAGATTGTATTTGTCAGGGAAACAGTAATAGGGAAGGGAGTTCCATAGGCGAGATGTGCGAGACATGAAGCTATTGGAGTAGAAAAGACGTCTACACCTAACAGTTTCAACGGTGAAGGGGTGGGAACGGGATGCCAGCTTCGTAGGACGCTTGAATTCACGAGGCTTAGGGACAAGTGAAAGCAACTCCTCAGAGCAATTACCGTGGAAGTACTTGTAGAAAAGGCAGAGTGATGCAACATTGCGTCTGTGAGAGAGCGAATGCAGACGAGATGACAGATCAGGGCCAATCACATTGCATATCCGTCTCTGGATCTTATCAAGAACCCCGAGGCAACACGCAGGGGCCCCAGACCATAAATGGCAGCAATACTCCATGCAAGGTCGAATGGTAGACTTATAGACTTGGAGGATCGATTCAGGGGAGAAGAATTTCCTGGCTCGGCACAGGGAACCAACTTTTCTAGCGGTGGATGATGCAATTGACTCGATGTATTTGTTCCATCTCAGATCAGCGGACAGCGTGAGACCGAGCAGCCGCAGAGAGGAGCTCTCGAGAAATTGGTCCTCAGACATTCTGATGGGATGCAGGGATGGGTCCTTGTGGTGGTTAATGGAGAGCAATTTTGTTTTAGAGGCGTTAAAGTTGACCATCCATTTCTCTCCCCAGTCCACAACCGATTGGAGGTCCTTTTCAATTTGAGCTGCCAGATTAATTTTGTCCGCCTCAGTAGATTTGTGCTTGAGGCAGGAGTAAATAGTAGTGTCGTCAGCGTAGATACCGACTTGGGAGTCTATGGCGTCTGGAAGGTCATTTATAAATATGAGGAACAGAGTAGGGCCAAGGATGGAGCCTTGAGGAACACCAGCAGTAGTGGGATAGGAGTTGGAGAAGGATCCACTGAGAACAACCTTCAAATCCCGGTTTGATAGGAACGATTGAATTAGGTCAAACAATCGACCTGTGATACCATAACCCCGGAGCTTGCGAAGGAGGCCGGCATGCCAAACCCTATCGAATGCCTTGGAGATGTCAAGGGCCACGGCACGGGCTTCGCCGTTACTATGGATAGCTTGTTAGACAAATTCAGTGATGGCCGTAAGCACATCGGCAGTAGACCGGACAAAGCGGAAACCATACTGCTTGTCTGAGAGCAGATCGTGGGATATCAGGTGAGTAGTCACTTCAGCGTTGATAATGGCCTCGAAGACTTTGCCGAAGATGGGAAGGAGACTGATAGGACGGTAATTAGAAGGGTTGGAGGGGTCGCCAGAGTTCTTAAAGACAGGAACAATGGTAGAGGACTTCCAGCAGTCAGGAAAACAGGAGTCCTTGAGGCAGCGATTGTACAGTTCAGGTGCGCATTTCTTCAGGACAATGGCTGGTATTCCGTCACCGCCGGTAGCCTTGTGGGGATCTAAGTTAGAAATAATGCCCAGTACTGACGACGGGGTTATGTGCAAGCCGTCCAGTAGGGCCTCAGTTCTGGGAGGGAAGTCGGGCAAGGGTACCCCAGAGGAGTCAAGCATAGAATTGGAAGAAAACTTTCGAGCGAAGCATTCGGCCTTGTCGGCAGAGGTGGTCAGGACCTCAAACTGATTGAACAGTGGAGGAATGGAGGGTTTGTTACTATTCAGAACGCGAAATATATCTATATCTATCTATCTATCTATCTATCTATCTATCTATCTATCTATCTATCTATATATATATATATATATATATATATATATATATATTGAATAAAATACAAACATTATGTCTGCTTATTTTTATAATACTTTCATATTCACAAATATTTTTCCGTATATTACAATTGAATAAGGCATGAAATGCACTGTAACAGCGAGACTTACTTTTATTTCCAAGTTCTTTCCATCTCTTTCTGAGATCATCATCAGTGATGCAACTGATAAGGCAAAAATATGTGTAATGGATAGGTACATTTATCTACACCTATATCTATCTATCTATCTATCTATCTATCTATCTATCTATATATATATATATATATATATATATATATATATATATATATATATAGCATAATGAGAAGCTACGTATACTTTATTGATATGTATATAATATGGATAAAACAACTGAAAAGTGGCAAATTAAAATCTCGAGTTTTAGCTCAACATACACACGAAGAAAGAAAGAGAAATACTGGATTTTAAAATTAGACACATATAAACTAGGGTTAAACAAAGACTTGGGTATTTTAAATCTGTATAAATATTTCAATACTTAAAGATTTTTTGTAGATATAACCTTTTTAAACAACATCTAAAATACTATCGTTAGATTTACGTTAAAAAATTCAAACACAGTTGCATTCCACATCACGTGACGTCCGCGTCCCGCGACGAACGCTAATTGTAAACAAACTCCCAAATACAGTTATTCAATTAATTTCTGAGGAAGGACCGAGGTGGTCTGAAATATCAAATATATAAAAATATATATATATATATATATATATATATATATATATATATATATATATATATATATACATTTGTTGTAAACTTGCGTGTTGAGTGTGAAGCACTGTGGGAAGATGTAGGGGGCATAACGTCGCGATCATTAGTGATCTCTCCAAACACCATGACGTTGACTGGATATATCATCCATTCTGAATCCTCTTCGATGTCTTCAGATTGACACCCATTGACTTCTATATTTCTGGTGTCTTATCAAGTGATGATGTTGAATCTACATTCAACATCATCACTTGATAAGACACCAGAAATGTTGAAACAAAATGGCTATTTTTGTAGTGATTTTATAACATATTTATGTTATAATATTTAAATAAATAATTATATATATATATATATATATATATATATATATATATATATATATATATATGTATGTATGTATGTATGTATGTGTGTATGTATATGTGTGTGTTATTGTTTTTATTATGTTTATTTTATTACGTATACTCGACTGGTATAAAAACGGATAATACAATTTGCAAATAAAAATATATTTAAACAGACTAGTATGTGGGGCAAAATTTGGATAAAAAACGTGAAAAACTAAAACTATTCGACTAGGTCGATAAAAATCGACCAACAATCGACTAATATAAGAAATTAAATAGGACAAATATTATTTACGAATTTAAGTGTCCATTTAGGAATTGTATTCCTGATCAATCAAAATTCGTAAATAATTATATTGTCCCTACTACAACATGTTTGACACGAAGACTCACTCTACCCCTTTCTGAATATAACTCAATTAGGTCTCATTTAAATACTCATGGAAACTTACCGACCCCTATTCATAACTTGTATAATTGTTGTATACTTGTTTTGACGACACAAATATAAATGCATCATCTACATGCAAAAAAGGTTAAAAATAATGGAAGCCTTATTATTAAAAACCAAAAACTAACACCCAATATCATGGACACAATATCTTGACCGTGTTTGGAAAATGAAATCATTATAAAAATACATACATGCAACAAACTACTTCTTGTTAATATATTTAATCCTTGACAATGGCTAAATGTATAGCCGAAAGCGATCGGAAAAAAGAACATTCGGACAGTTTTTATATAATTTATTATCTGAAAAGAAAAAAAATATTAGATCTCATGGGAAATTGTATAAAAAAATAAATCAAATCAACTTGTCTGCCGTATTCAACGAAATGTGCATGCTAGAAGGATAGCTGCCTAATTAAACATATATATATATATATATATATATATATATATATATATATATATATAGATATAGATAGATAGATAGATAGATAGATAGATATTGATAAAGATAGATGTGTGAATATAAACTAAATAACGAGATATTAGTAGTAACATTAAGTTCACTACAAACGTAGGTATATACTACGTATTCATTATATATATATATATATATATATATATATATATATATATATATATATATATATATATATATATATATATATGTATATATATATATCGCGTGTTGCTGCAAATTGGTCCAAATCTTGTAACAGCATGCGATAATTGTCCATCCCACAAATTTTTAATATCTAAAAACACACTTGAGTAATTGAGTTTCATTTCTGAATGTTTTCAGAGAACACGTTTAGCCATCTTAACACCGTTTGTGGTAAGAATAACTTAGAAATTATTTCAGTCATTCAGCTAGAAACAGAACAGATTAAAAACAGAACAGGTATTTATGTCAGTTGCACTATCTTTCCAACTGTGCAATGAAGAGATGGTGTAGATCATTCCGGCCGTCAGTAATGCTACCAACATTCATAATCTGGCTTCCATCTTCAAAGTCCATTCAAGAACCGTCAAGAGAGCGGTGGATAAGTTTAAAAAAGATGGAACAATAGAGAAGAAACTGGGTCAGGAAGTCGCAAAAGCAAGAGGGATCATCATTTCAAATTAGACGCAAAGACATCAATTAGAAAAGATCCGACGAAATCCAAAAAGACGTTTGGCGCGTGAGAGAGAGGTTTCATATATGACAGTCGAAAGAGCAGTGAAAATATCAGAAAATGAAATCGTACGTGAAACCCGTTACTCCAAGAGAGAATGAAGGTGAGAGAGGGCGACGATAATCTTGAATAAGTTGGAAAATGATCTGAGAATATATATATATATATATATATATATATATATATACAAGTTTGGGATTGATATATACGAAGTAAATTCCAATAACCAACAATTATTATTCTTTAAAGAGTGCTCAATACAGTGTAGAGCTGATATAATAATTTATATTTTTTCTCCTCGGTAATTCTACAATTTAAAACTTAATAGAGATTTGATTTAGATTTCTAAATAGGTAATTTTTAATTTATTACGTTTAATTTTAATTTCAAATTTTATAAATGTTTTAATATCTATGATAACCTTGCTTAGTTGTCAAATTTTTCGAATTACCCTATACTTGTATTTTGATTGGTCATTCTAGCTTATGTAACAGCGTTTACTCCTAGGTAAGGATCGTTAATTAATTTGAAACTTTTAAAACCATTTATTTTATATTCTACAACATCACTTGACAAGACACCAGAAGTGTTGAAACAAAATGGCTATTTTTGTAGTGATTTTATAACATATTTATGTTGTAATATTCAAATAAATCATTATATATATATATGTATGTGTGTATATATATATATATGTATGTATGTGTGTATATATGTATGTATGTATATATATATATATATATATATATATATATATATATATATATATATATATATATATATATATATATATATATATATATATATATATAGCATAATGAGAGGCCACGTATACTTTCTTGATATGTATATAATATCTGGATAAAATGAATGAAACAAAATTGGGTGGTTTTTTTTTAAGTATTTATTTCTGTGTTTTTGTATATATTTATTTATTTAATATTTCAGACCACCTAGGTCTTTCCTCAGAAATCAAATTAGAAACTGTGTTTGTGTGTTTGTTTACAGCGTTTGTTTACAGCGTTTGTCGTGAAGCGTGCGCATGTCACGTGATGTGCAATGCAACTTTGTTTGAATTTTTGGCGGAAGACTGATGATGAAATTTGCATTGCACATCACGTGACATGCGCACGCTTCACGACAAACGCTGTAAACAAACGCTGTAAACAAACACACAAACACAGTATCTCATTTGATTTCTGAGGAAAGACCTAGGTGGTCTGAAATATTAAATAAATAAATATATACAAAAACACAGAAATAAATACTTTCATAAAAAAAACACCCAATTTTGTTTCATTCATTTTATCCAGATATTATATATATATATATATATATATATTTGTACTTTATATCTATTCTACATCATCTTCCGATCCTTAGCGATGATTAATTAATGATGAACATAGCATTTTCACTTATGATTGATTTCATCACGATTTTTCTGCTAAGCTTGCGGAACAATTATTCATTTTATTGTTCAAAGTGGAGTCGATCTGTGTTATAAAAAACCTCGGAGAATTCCCGTAAGAAATCTTTAATTATTTATAAGATACAACAGTTCAGAGCTTAATCTAACAATTTTTTCTGTTACACGTTATATATATATATATATATATATATATATATATATATATATATATATATATATATATATATATATATATATATATGATATATGTTGTATATATATATATATATATATATATATATATATATATAATGTATGTTATATTATTGCTAAATAATTCATTTTTGACAATAAGGAGAGTAACTGCTTTCTACATCCTACTTTGATTTTTGTATCTAAGGGGCATTTTATTGGATGAAGCTGAGAATCAGTAGTGTGTCAAACATCCTCTTTGCTCTCCCCTGGTGTCGACAGATTTTTACGAGGTGAAATCGGGCTTTCTCCCAATCAAGTCGAGATTCCTAATAAAAATAAGATTAAAAACTTCCTTTCCTTAATATAAGTCTCTTATATTTAAATGACTGACACTTTAACGATTTTTTAACTGGCGTTTATTTGGTGGCTACCGTCTTCTCAAATGATCAGCCATTTTATTCTTTGGCATTCGTCTGTTAAATACCCAAAGAGTTTTGTTAGTTGCGATGGAGAATCTCTGTTGACATTTCTCTGTTTTTTTATCGACTTTGCCATAAGATCTTCACTTGGCTTTTTTCTATCGCATTCTCCTTTTTGTGTTTGTGTCATTTCCTTTCGACTTAAAACCTTCTACGGAGGCACCCATGCAGATGAAATCAGATTTCTATTGGCTCGATTTTCTTCATCTGTGATGAGATTGTCCAGACTTCATTGTCAAATAATACTCACATACTATTTTCCTTGTTTTTAACGAAAATTTTCCTGTTTCTTAATACTTGGCTTAGCTTTTGGAATCCAATATTTGCTATTCAAATACACTTTCAGATACGGGTGTCGGATTTTTCTTCACTTTTAAAACACTTACTCGACATTAACATGTTCTTTTTGCTTGATTTCGTTGTCTCTAATTTATCGTTCACACATCTTGTATTATTCCTTTTACTGATATCCATAAATTAATTTTTCTTACAATTGATAGTTAGTCCTTTCTTCCCGCTTTCCTTTATTATCTTCTGTAGGAGTTCCTTTCTGTTCTTGCTATCAGCAATGTCATCTTACGTTGTTAGTATTGTTGCCGCCACCAATAATGAATCCTAGTAGGACTTCTAATTGTCTCAGAAATTCTCAAGTGTGTAGGTTAAATAAGTCCTTGCATTACGCTCCTTTCCCTCTTTGCATATTTACTCACTTCATTTTCTATCAGTATGCAGATGCATTCCATTCAATATAATTTCTGAATTGTTCTAATCTATTATTTTTATGTTCCATGTACTTTCAACACGTAGGCGATCATGGCTCTCCACTTCCTCCTATCCCTTGCAGCTCTCAACAAGTTCCTTCTCTCTGTTACCTCCCCCCAGACCACGTTCTGTCATCCACTTGCTTAAGCCCGCCAGGTATGCCATGCGTTTTTTTCACTTGTCTCTCTTTCCCTCTATTCGACCCGTGAGTATCAGATTCTCCATGCCCTCCTTCCTCATTATACGTCCCAGGAACTTCAGCTGCCTCTTCCTGATGTTAAGTATAAGCCTCCTCCTTGATGTCATCCCCTCTAAGACCTCATCGTTGCTCACTCGCTCGGTCCATGATATCCTCTGCATTTTTCTGTAGACCCACATCTCTTTCGCTTTGAGTCTCTTCTTCATCTTTGAGGAAATCGTCCAACATTCGCTACCTTAAAGAACAAATGTCACGTAACAGCTCAGTATTCTTTTATTTTGTTACTAAAGACATCCTACTGTCTCGTAATACAGCTTTTGGAATGTGCCCTTGGACATCCCAATACATCTTCGGATCTCAGTGTCGCACTTACCGTCCTCTGTAAAAACACTTCCAAGATATTTAAACTTCCGCGACTGCTTGATTCTAGTGTTTCCGACCATCAAATCGCATTTCGGGCGTATCCTCTTAATGATGACCATGCATTCTGTCTTCTTGTAGTTTATGCTTAGTCCCTTCTTATCGCTCTCCTTCGCTACCTTCTGTAAGAGGTTTTGTAGTTTCTTTTCCGTGTCTGCTATCAGTACTGTGTCATCTGTGTATCTTATATTATTAAGTAGATAGCATTTCGGGCTCATCCTTTTACTGATGACCATGCATTCTGTCTTCTTGTAGTTTATGCTTAGACCCTTCTTATCGCTCTCCTTCGCTACCTTCTGTAGGAGGTTTTGTAGTTTCTTTTCCGTGTCTGCTATCAGTACTGTGTCATCTGCGTATCTTATATTATTAAGTAGATAGCATTTCGGGCTCATCCTTTTACTGATGACCATGCATTCTGTCTTCTTGTAGTTTATGCTTAGTCCTTTCTTATCGCTCTCCTTCGCTACATTCTGTAGGAGATTTTGTAGTTTCTTTTCTGTGTCTGCTATAAGTACTGTGTCAGCTTCGTATCTTATATTATTAAGTAGATAGCATTTCGGGCTCATCCTTTTACTGATGACCATGCATTCTGTCTTCTTGTAGTTTATGCTTAGTCCCTTTTTCTCTTTCTCCGTCGCTACCTTCTGTAGGAGATTTTGTAATTTCACTACTGTGTCACCTGCTTATTTTGTGGCCGCCAATGCTAAATCCAGATAGGCTTTTCAGTTCTCTCTGAATTGCCTCGCTGAATAGGTTGAAAAGGTCGGGTGAGAAGAAGCATCATTATCTTTCTGTTTTTGTATATTCACTGACCTCATCCCTATGCGCATACATGCTGTTTGCTGTCAGTATAGGATCTTGATTATTCTGATATCTTTCCCGAATATATCAAGGTTGCCGAGCAGTTCCATTAGATCCTTGTGGCATACTTTGTCGAAGGCAAGCCTAGTTACACATCCTTCTGCATTTGTATTGTTATTTCTGATAACATTCTGAGCATGAATATCGCGTTCCTTGTTCCGGTGTCTTTAACGAACCGGCACTGTTCTTCTCCTATGTCTGGCCTGACTCTACTGCGCGCTCTGTTCATCAGAATACGGATGATGAGTTTTGTCATGTGGCTCATAAGGCTTATTTTTCGGCGCAGTTCGCATTCGTTTGCGACTGATTTCTTAGGTAGTGCTATGAAATATTCTCAAATCAAGCAAGATTATTTTGCATATGAAACAGTTCCTTGTGACGTACTTGATAGATTATAAAGATATAGGTCATATAGATAAGATTGAATATAGAGATATAGATCAGATATAATCGGAGAAAAGATACGTTACTGTAAGCATTTTTTTTTTTCGTATCATGTAATCCGTTCAGGATAATGGCTAACCTTATCATTCTGTCCAAAGTAGCTATATGTCAAGTTTGATATGTTTTCAGCCATCATTATCTCCCGTCTTACATCCATTCGCACAAACTGATCACGTAGGTTATTCGATGGTTTCCGCTGCATTCAGCATGTCCAGTATGAATTAAATTCCCTAAACGCAAGCTTGTCGTTACAAGAGACAGGCAGATAACCGATATCTTGGGCAAGTGTCGATTTAAAATGAAGTTCAGCGCACGCAATTCCAACTTCCCCTTTTAAACAAAGGGTAATTCGCCAGTGAAATGGTTGAAAAAGTCAACGGCTTCAAAATTATATCCAATGATATTAGTAATGATGGCGAATATAAATAATGACATTATTCAGGTAGTTGTCACATTCTGGCATTTCTCTTGGAATTTTCCGCTTAATTCTTTGTTTTGTTCGATAGAAATATTTTCTTAGCATTGACCGATACACGATTTTCGGTTGGTTAAATCAAGATCCTCAGTGACTGTTTATTTCGTCTTTCATAGTTTCTCTGTGGATTCTCGTAATGACTACGATTTTTTCCCATCTGGAATTGAATTTATTCATTCCTCGAATAAAACCAAATTTATTAAAAGACAGTTGTGAATTTGTGAAAGGACTCATATTTAGCAGTTATCGTATTTCCAAACAAAGCAATTCTGATATTTTGGATTATTGATTTTAGCTATAATTGCCGTCTTTATTATTATACCTGCTATAGATATTATTCGAGATACGATGTTTCGGCCAACTACCTTCAGACTATCTTCAGGAGTTTATTATTTTTGGCTTATACGGATTCTTATATGTGTTCATTATGGTGTTTATTGTCCTTCAACGAGGGCTTAAATTACAGGGTGGAATCGCTTCTATAGAACAGATTATAAATCAGTCATTGGGAAGGATAATTCTAAAAAGAAAACCGTATATGAAATAACAGGTGGATCGCTGGAGTAATGGATAGCGGCTCGGATTGTGGAATCGGAGAGCCGAGTTTGAATTCCAGTCAAATCCATTACATTCACTTACGTGATAATGCCTTGCAAGGCAACTGATCAATCGCAAAAAAAATGGCAACCTACATAAGGAAAAAATCTGCCTGGTCAGTCATGTATCGAAAGATTCATGATCGCCTAAGCGTGTATCACGCATGGCACATAACTGACTGATATGAAATAACAAGTCAGTTATTATTTATAATAATATTAATAATAATAACATTGATAATAACAATACTACTAATAATAATATTAAACAGACTTGAAGTAACTGTTCTCTTATTTTACAACATTTAAAGAAAAAAGAAAACCCAAATTGCTTAACAACATTTAACAATATTTCGACGTTTTTATTTGCCTTCTTCAAGTTTTGTTTAAAAATTTCATTCAGGTATATATATATATATATATATATATATATATATATATATATATATATATGTGTGTGTGTGTGTGTGTGTGTATGTGTGTGTGTGTGTGTGTGTGTATAAAGTAAAAACATTCAGTTAGTACAAACGTCGCTTTTTGATGTCTTAACAGGGGACGTTAAACACTTCTTTTCTTCAGTGAAATCAGGTAGCGTCTCTGCTATGCATTTTGTCTTTCGACACAATCAAAACGAAATCGGTTATTCTTTATGAGATATTCAAAGGAGACGTTAAAAACTTAGATCTTTCTTTCTTTGTTTTACCGAAACCAAGTAGCGTCTTTAATATGTTTTTTTTCACACTATGAAAACGGAATAGGCAATTCTTTATGTGGTTTCAGCTGGTAACGTTAAACATTTCTATTTTCTTTTCTTTTTTTCTCACTGAAACTGTCTTTCCACTCGATCAAGACGGAATTATGCATTATTTATGCGGAAGTGCCAAGCCGTAACGGTCGTGCAAACTAAGGGAGCGACACGCATAATAATTTTATGATGATGATGATGATGATAATAATAATAAGGGCATTTTTCTATTCACTTTACTTACAAAAGCCACGATTAATATTTCTACTATTTTCTCAGTATTTTTTCATTTTCCCTTCAATTTTCAGTTACCCAGGTAAATGTTTTCGTTCATACATATAGTATAACAGACTCATACAAAGCATTTAAATTTTATTTTGCCTTATGAATAAGCTACAGTCTTACGGCCACATCGCGTTCGAATACTGGTTCCTGTACGATCACCGAAATGAAGCAACCTCGAATCTGGTTAGTAAATCGAGGAATGACTGCTAGGAAATGCCAGATGCTGTAAGCGTTGATATGCGGGTTGTGTAATAGATAATGGCTCGCAATTGTTAATCGGAGAGCCGAGTTCTAATTCACGTCGGGTTCTTTATATTCACTTACTCGCAAATACGTTTGGGAAAGGTATGAACCACCTTTTCTCACAATAGCTATGGGTTAATTAGTAAGACTTGTATCACTAAACCATTATTATCTTCCAAGAAAAAAAATTCTTACAGCCTAAAATTATTTTCTGGCTTTAAATAATACGCGAAGAGTTGATAAGCCGGAAAACACGAATAGGTCAGTCAATCACTGAACTAGAGAATAGATTTAAAATAGGTATCAGGAAAAAAGAGTTCGCATATTAATCAGGAGAAATCATGTTAGATTAATGCTATAAAAAAGAATATTAAATATAATTTAAAATATTTAACTTATAATATACTGTGTTCGGTGTAAGACCACAAAGCCATTGGAATAAAGCAGAATATATGGCGAGTGAAACAACAGAAAATTGAAGCCAATGTAGCAACAAGGGACCTAAGGCCAAAATAAAACATGCAAACTAGGGTCAATGTAACGGTTTGGTTTGGTTTGGTTTGCCCACTTTGCATGTTTTCAAAACCATATTTCAGATTGTTTACATTATCGTCTTTGCGAATCATGAAAACTACTTTTGCATTTCAGCTGACAAGCAGCCAGATTTTATATTCCTCAAAACCATATTTTCGACTCAACTTTCCATTCGGTGTTTCTGCTTATCAGAAAGAAAAAAAAAGTTCCTATTTTTTTCTTTGCTCCACAATTCATGTTTTATCGTAACGTTTTTAACCCTTCCAATTGTCCAGTTCCTATATGGCGTTTCGACATGAACATTTGTAATCCTAATTTCATACTGCCAGTGTCACAATAATGTCGCATTCCTTTCAACTACAACCAGTGACACTTTATAATGTCACACCGGAAGAAAAGGATTTACCTTCACATATTAATCAGGCGACATTGTGCTAGAAATATTTGGAAGTCGGATATTATTCCTGTTATGGATATTGTTCCCCGATTCAATGAACATCGAAAGCTACAAAGATATTTGTACATAATCAAGAATGAGAGTTTCAATCAAACACTCATTCACGAGGCATATTTTCATTCTATTCGAAAGACAAAACGTAATATTTAAATACGTACAGGATTAATTACGTGTATTGAAAAAAAGAATATTAAATATAATCTAAAATATTTAACTCATAATATGAACAGTCGATATTTGGCTTGGAGAAAAATCGAAAGGCATAATCATTCATTTATTCATTTAGCGCATTTTGTGCCGCCGCTGTGGTCACCATTCTCCTCCATTTCACAATTGGGGTTTATGGTTATATTCAAGGCAGAATAGTGCAAAGGCCTTACCAGATCCGTTTGCACAGGGGATCTTGCGGTTACACCGTGTTTTCTCTGAGAAGTTAAACAGGAAAGACCTACAAGTTGGTTTTGTATTTAAAGTTTCCCTTCTACTAAATTGCTTGTAAACAAATGCTAAAGGATTCAGTCTGTCCTGCTATTTACCTATACTCTGGGGAAAGATATGGATTCATACCTCTCCCACGTAAGTGAATGCAATAAACTCGATTGGAAATCAATATCCATTACTCGGCCGTGTCAGTGTAAGACCACAAAATCACTGTCCATTATAATAAAGCGGAATGCATCGCCAGTGTAACGAAAGAGAATTGGAGTCAATGTAGCAAGAAGAGATCTAAGGCCAAAGTAAAATATGCAAACTATTGTCAATGAAACGGCAAAAAATCTCTAGCTGTTTAGCGAAATATAGGAACCAGTGTTACAAAATGAAATCTGGTAACGCAACCAAAAGAAATCTCAGTACATTCCAATGAAGCCAAAAAGGAAGCAAATGTAACAGAATTGACCTCTGGCCAATGCAAACCCACAATCTTTTAGCCAATATCAAAAAGGAAAATCTAGAACCATTTTAACATTAGATATCCTGCGCCGGTGGAACGAAACGGAACCTGGGGTCACGGATAAAATACAGAATTGAAGACCAATGGAACAGACAAAGGCGTCAAGGAGCAGGCGTGGCAAAAGAGACCCTGGAGCTTGTTTAAGAGAAATAAACTGATTGCAGTGTACAATATGTAATTTAAAGCCAGTGTAGCGAATTTCCGGTGACTTGTATGAACATGAATGTAAAGAGAATTATAACGACAGGTAATTAAGGGCCAGAATAACAAAATGGAACCTGGAACAGGGTATTAAATTCCAAGCCTTTATCCATCAGTCTGGTCACCAGCATAAAGAACAGCTTTGACTGGTCGGATGTGATTTATGCAGGATTTAAACTGCATATTCATTCTTATCGAATCGTATGGACCCACTCTTCTTCGTGTGTATGTGGCCTTCTTGAGCATGGGCCCACTCTTCTTCGTGAGCATGGGCCCACTTCTTCGTAACCCACTCTTCTTTGTGAGCATGGAGCCAATCTTCTTCGTCTTCACAAACCCACTCTTCTTCGTGTGAATGTGCCCACTCTTCTTCCTGGCCATGAACCAACACTTCTTCGTGAGCATGTATCCACTCTTTGTTGTGAGCATGGGCCCACTCTTCTTCGTGAGCATGGGCCCACTCTCCTTCTTGAGCATGTGTCCATTATTTGTTGTAAGCATGGGCCCACTCTCCTTCGTGAACACCACTCTTCTTTGTCCGCATTGGTCCACTCTTCTATGTGCGCATTTGTACGTTCCGCCATTCTTCAGGTGATATTTGTAGTAATTTCGAACCGAATACTTTATTTAATCCACGGTGGTAGATCATTCTAGTTCCACGTGACAGACCTCCTTTTGCATCTCTCAGTTTTAGTTAATAATGTTTTTTTTAATCCCCCATAGGAGTAAATAAGGTTTGCTTCTCGCCCGATTCACATCCCTCTCTGTTCTTTGGAAGAGGAGTAGACGTTCAGCCTTTGCTTAATGTTTAGGGCAGCGTTTCTGATTCAGTCGAATGTTTTCTTCTAACGTTGCCACTTTAACTCTGAATTTTTATTTAGTAATTATATTTTTTTATTTTTCCTGTTCAGTAGAGGTAGGTTGACCTATATCCCGGTTCACATCCTCACTGTTTTTTTTGAATTGGAGTAGTTTTTTTATCCCTTATTTTCTGTTTAGGAAATAAGGGATAAGCAACTGCTCCTATATGTTTAAATCCGTCATAGGTCACTTCCGACCAGTCAAAGGTTTTTTTGATGCTCGCGACAACACTGATAGATAAAAAGTGGGGATTTCGTACCCTGCCCTAGAATCCATTTTGTTACAATAGCACAAGATACGCATTTGTTACATTGGCCCTTGTTGGTTTCTGGTTAATTTTGAATCTAACTTCAAATCTATGCTTCTAACATCTCCGCTAGAACTGCAAAATTTTATTTACTAATTAATTTTATTCTCAGTAGGATTAGGTACCTTCGCATATAGCCCGGTTTACACTTCTCTCTGTTCTTTGGAACAGGAGTAGATGTTTATTCCTTGTTTTTCTTACGTCTTAGTCTGCATGGTTGAATTGATTAAAAACAAAATCGCCCTATATTGTTTTGCTTATATATTCTTTCGTACATAATGCAGCAATTAACAGATACCAAAGGAAAGAAAAATCTGTTGGCAACAAGCAAAGTCGAAATCAGTTAACCACCGAATACGGAGAATTGTCGAGAAAAATTCTACGATGTCGTATTCAATGCATAGATGGAGACCGCATCAAATGTAAAACGTATTTTTATGAGCTGAAGTCCAAAATAATAAATCATTAAACGCCCAGGGCAAAGGTTATTGGAAACGGAATAGGCGATGATTGCCTCTGGTTGAGTTACCTGATAGAGGTGTTATCATTATTTATTAATCCCAAAGCCCGAATGATACCAGCAATACACATTACTTTTGAAGTTTTTTTCCACATGTATCAACACCAGAATCTTTCTTGCAGATTTATATTACTTTTACATCGGGTCCAGTACTTCTTTTTAAAGATTCTCAATAAAATCCAAAGAAGAATCTGCAATGTTTTCATCCCTGACCTAGCATCTCGGCTTCAGGCAATTTACCAACGTTGATCCTATGAGCCATTTCTTGAAATATTGTCATGGTAATTGTTTGTGGTGAGCTTTCCTCTGTAGCAGCCAGACGTTAAGAATTTGAGCCCAGTACTAGATTAGAGGATAGGTCTCATCATGTTACAACTTAAATGGCTACATGTAACCGTAAGTTCTATGTTAACCGTTTCTTCTCTCGCTTATTAAAATCTCTTCCGGCTTCTTGCCTTCCAGTCTACTTTGATCTTCGAATGTTATATCAATCGTTATTTTCTTAATTCCTGTTCTTTTATTAGTCTCGCTCCTTGATAATGTCTTCTTTTTCTGTCACACTCAGTAACCCCTTACGTCTTAGAGTTTTTATTCCCTTACTTGGTGTGAAATGGTTAAACATGGTTCAGTCGCATCACGTCTATAATGATTTGATAATATGCTTGAGTTCTCCTAATGCCTAAGATTCGTGGGCTTACAGAAAGAATAAGAACTTCTATACACGTAACAGTGTGATTTCAGGCAGATGAACTTACACTGTCTGCATGGTTATAAGGTGGGGTATTTGAATTTGCCTTTTTTGGAAGCAGACAAACTGCATTAATCATTTAGAGAACGAATAGCCATATCCAGTTTTAATTTAGCAGAGTGCTATATGGAACAAATACATCGAGTCAATTGCATCATCCACCGGAAGGAAAGTTGGCTCCCTCTGCCGAGCCAGGAAATCTTTCTCCCCGGAATCGGTCCTCCAAATCTATAAATCGACCATTCGCCCTTGCATGGAGTATTGCTGCTATATATGGTCTGGAACCCCTGCTGTTTGCCTCAGGGTTCTTGATAAATTCCAGAGACGGATATGCAATGTAATTGGCCCTGATCTGTCATCTCGTCTGCAGTCGCTCTCTCACAGACGCGACGTTGCCTCGCTCTGTCTTATTTACAAATGCTTTCACGGTAATTGCTCCGAGGAGCTGCTTTCGCTGGTTCCTAGGCCTCATGAATTTAAACGTCCTACGAGGCTGGCATCCCGTTCCCACCTCTTCACCGTTGAAACTGTTAGATGTAGACGTCTCTTCTACTCCAATAGCTTCATGTCTCGAACATCTCGCCTGTGGAACTCCCTTCCTTATTCCTGTTTCCCTGACAAATACAATCTCCAACTATTTAAGTGTAACGTCAATCGACATCTCCCGTTGCCTTGATCTATCCACTTCCCTTCTCCACATCCTTTCACCTTTCATTCCTATCTGCTCTCGCTCCAAATCTTCTGTAACCCCCTTGCCTTGATCGATCCACTATCTTTCTCCACACCCTCTTCTTTACCACTCCTATCTGCTCTTCATCCAAACCTTCTGTAACCCCTTGCGTGCTAGTGGCTTCCAGCCTTGCTTGGGGTGATAAGCTTAAAAACAAAACCTTACTGCCGATATCGTATTGCACTTAAAACACATAAAGTCGAGGTATAAAGTAAATATTTATAGAACAGTGTGTGCGGAAGATATGTTAAATCGATGGGAAATCATTGAAACCTAGATGCAATTTCAGGACCGATAGCATTGCTGATTCGTCTTTGGATTTCTTTAAATTCATAGGAGACGCACTCAAATGCAAGAATGATTCTGTTCAGAAAACTGCCTAGTATGACAGAGTGAAATAATTTTCCTAGTAGAAGATTGGGCAATTATTCTATATATTATATTTACCCGCTTGGAGGTTAGCATCAGCTAAACTGGGCTCTTAATGCGAGCTTGTCCCAGGGTTCTATAACTTACGACCATTCGAGACTTATCAGTGATCTTCCTGATTTTTTTAGAGAAGAAATGATGATAACTTTCTGTAAGTTACGGTGACATCTAACGATACCAGCTGTAAAATGATGACACCTAGCTGCCAATGTAGTGCTAGGTTTAAAGTCATCACGTCAAGGGTTTTTGAATTATGCCATTTAAATATTGTAATTTTCATTAAAATTTGTTTATTGCTTTTGAATTCAACTTAATTATTTTTTGAACAAATTTGGTTTAATTTAAAATAATTCCAAAACTAAGCTTACTCGTCTTATGTCCAAAACAAAAAATCTATCAAAAGCGAAGGACAATATGTCTGGCGAATACACTATTTACAATATTTGGACTATTGTCCTCGTCTTTGTTGCCATATTTATCATAACGTTTGGGCCGTTGCACGCTCCGGCCTTCTTCAGGTGGTTGGGAGGTCGAACTGAACCCTTTATTTCTCTCACTCTGGTAGACTGTTCTAGTTCCACGTGCCATGTCTAATGGATGTTAGTTATCGGATATCTCCTGTTAATTCACCTCTTAAGGACACATGGCACGGTGGATAAAGGCGTTGGTTAGATCCAGTGACAGGGTCCAAAGAGCTGTGAGTTCAATATCTGGTTAAGGCATGGAGAACATGGAGAGAGGAATAAACAGGAGATAACTGATAACTGACATCCATTAAACACGGCACGTGGAAATAGAACAGTCTACCCCAACGTGCGAAATAAAGAGTTCAGTTCAGTTTGACATTCCAACCACCTGAAGAAGGCCGGAGCGTACAATGGCCGAAACGTTGTGAGAAATATGGCAACAAAGATGAGGACAATTTAAATAGTTTGCATAATAACTCATCTTATTAATATAGACAGATCTAGCAAATACCTGCAATCTAATACACTATTTACGCAAAATACATGGCAAGAGATTCCCTTTTCACGAAAACAAGTCGGAACGCCACCATTTTTATAATATCATTAAATGTTCGCTTCAGCGCATGCGTATTTCCTAGAATGCCAGGCGCGGAATGCTTTATGGTCCGTTGTCTGATGACCAAGTGAATGAAGTGCGTGCCATTGAAATGTTTTCCACCGGTGAAGATTTTCAACACAGCGTGAGTTTGAAAACAAAGGAAAGCGAAGCGCCTAGAAGCATCGATAGAATGAAAGCGATGTTAGCACGAATTTTACAGGGAATTTCACCGATTCGCTTTGTGGAGTGGAAACAGAACTTAATAAAACTGACGCAGTGAAATGTTTCCTTGTTTCTGATTTAATTATTTCGAAAATGTACTTTATAATCTTATTACTAATACCATAAAACTGACAATTTTATATATAAGGTAACCAAAAAGTCCCAGCTGTTTTTTTGTTGTTTTTTTTTTTTTGTCGTGTCTGAAGAAGTAATCACTGATACGAAAATGAGTAAGTCACATCCCGTGCAAAAGTAGGGATGGATGTGAGTGCAATTTTTTTCCCAATGCATTACACACACATATCAGTCATAGTTCGAGCTGAGGTGCGGAAACATGGTGGTGTCGAAGTGTCTCATTAGGGGTAGGTTTTCCCTCATCAAGTCGCTGTATACGTCAGGCCATTGGCATTGTTTCCCAAATTTCAAGGCGTGATATCTGTCCCTTTGTGATGAACCCTTCTGTGGCAGGATACCTGTCATGAATGATGACGCTCTGAGAGTAGCCATACAGGAGAACAACCGCCAAACCTGTGATGAGCTTGCCGAACGCATCCAGGTCTCTGTTGAAACAGTCTAAATTCACCTGCACCGCATAGGATAGGTGTACAAGGTGAGCAAGTCGGTACCCCCAAACTGTCGCAAGGCAACAAGCAACAAAGAGGGAGAGCCTGATTCTCCTTGAGTACCGCAATGTACTTATATTTGAACGTGTGCTCACCGTCACAAAAACGTCTGTCCTGTTTGACACTTTCAGACATTAGTTGTTATTACGGGACCCTGTACCTCACATAAAAAGACCCCCATTACACTCACGCAATATCATGCTCTGTATAGTTCTGCAATATGAGCTTGGAAAACTCATTCTGATCGTTCTGATGTGAAAAGTACTCCCAAACTTGAGGGAGATGGCAGCAGGGACAACACGGAGGCCTACATCATGTGTCTCGAGGAGGTAGTGCTGCAGTGGATCAAGTGGGTGGCTGGTGGAAGTCCCTATGTATGGCAACAGGACTCTGCACAGTGCAACACAAGCAGGAGAACACAGTCATGGCTGTCAAACAATTTCTGCGACTGCATCACACCCCTTACATCTGCCAGACTACAACGCCTTGATTATTATGTGTGGAGCACAGTTGAGCGAGAGAGCAACAAAATTTCTTGTGAGATCAAAGATGACCTGAAGGCAAGGATTGTGGTGGCATTCACCAAATTACACAAGGAAACCAGAAGAGATTCACGAGATTCTGAAGCCGTCTGGAGGCCGTGGTCGATGTCAATGTCGATTTTATTGAAGAAATTTACTCTTCAGTATTTCAAGATATTTTTGTGTAATTTTGGTATATGTATTTGTTATTTTCATTTTTGCCTAATTTAGATGACAATTTATCATTCGCAACGTGTATATATATATATATATATATATATATATATATATATATATATATATATATATATATATATATATATAAGTTAAAGATCAAATGCAGATCAAATATTGATAGGGATGAAGCAATACAGAATAAATACATAAAAAATAGTGAGAAACAGATTGATGTACGTTTCCTATTTGTACTTTATTTTATCGTGTATATATATATATATATATATATATATATATACACGATAAAATAATTTACTTATTTTATCGTGTGTATATATATATATATATATATATATATATATATATATATATACGATAAAATAAAGTACCTTCTTTAAATAAAATAAATTCTTTATTTTATCGTGTATATATATATATATATATATATATATATATATATATATATATATATATATACACACGACAAAATAAAGTACATTCTTTAAATAAAATAAATCCTTTATTTTATCGTGTATATATATATATATATATATATATATATATATATATATATACACGATAAAATAATTTACTTATTTTATCGTGTGTATATATATATATATATATATATATATATATATATATATATATATACACGATAAAATAAAGTACCTTCTTTAAATAAAATAAATTCTTTATTTTATCGTGTATATATATATATATATATATATATATATATATATATATACACACGACAAAATAAAGTACATTCTTTAAATAAAATAAATCCTTTATTTTATCGTGTATATATATATATATATATATATATATATATATATATATATATATATATATATATACACGATAAAATAAAGTACATTCTTTAAATAAAATAAATTCTTTATTTTATTGTGTGTATATATATATATATATATATATACGATAAAATAAAGTACAAATATATATATATATATATATATATATATATATATATATATATATATATATATATATATATATATGACGACCATGAGACCCATGTTTGAATCTCACCACGGTTGATTTGTCAGGAAGAAGACTCGCTGATAGTATCGGACTGGAGCGGTCCGTCCCAGGCTGTGGCACCTTTGGAAAGCGCCTGAAAACCACATCACGAGTTGACCCAAGACCTGTGAATTAAATTGAGTAGACGGAACCCTTGGCGACCCTCGATAGCTGTGATAGCATGAAGTCACATTTTATCGTAACCGAAGGCTGGAACGTACTTCCCTTATTCAAATTGTTGATCACGCAACATAACACGGTCTTTTCCTGCTGGGCTCTGTCTGTGTTCAACCAACACGAATTTGCCTGAGCCAGCGTCGGCAATAGGGATTAGCTAGCCGCCCAAATAGACGGGTATCCTCGAATACGAGTGGCCAGATATCATATGTGTGTGTGTGTGTGTGTGTGTGTGTGTGTGTGTGTTATCCTTCTAATTCTAATACCATTAAGTACGTTTTTCTGTTTTAAGTCTCTCAAATAAACTGGCCGGTAGACCGATTTACACTGTTAAAAAACACGGATGTCTTCCCTAACACTAAAAGAAACAAGACAAAATGGCGGATTGGAAAGAAGAAAAATTGTTTATTCCGTATATTTCTTTATAAATGAAGTTATTATATAATTATAAATTAATTATAAATTATTTATTTATGCCCGTATGTATGAGAACGGCGCAAATATAATCTTTCCATTTCCCGACGAATAAAAAATATCACAAAAAATAACTGAAAATATACATAAATTGTTTATGTGATTACCTGAGATATTTTGGCAGTAACAAAAAAGCTTATTGCCAATAGGATTCTGACGCGATGCTTCCGGCCTTCGAGTGAAAAAAAATAAATGTCTGACAAGATTACTGGAGGCCCAAATTCTTGGCATGATTTTCCATAGCTTGGATTTCAAGTTGGTTGTGTGTGGTGATATGTGGCTCACCTCAGAACTTCTTGATATTAGTACGGACGAGTATGGTTTAGAAACGCGTGATTTCAAACACAGATTCTGTATCTCAGTATCAAACAATGTTGAAATGGTGAGTGTAATCGTCGTGAGACGTTATGAAGACGAACGTGCGAAATAGGCAGAATTGCAAAGGAGAAAAGTTGTTTTTATTTTATTTTTTCTTTCTCATAAGAATTTCAACTTATTTTGTCATTCATAACGAACACACACACATTTATATAATTTACATATTTAAAGAGTGCGATGGGTAAATTGCCGCCATTTTATATTTTTGATTTCGCGCATGCGCGTTGTTTGATTTTGGTTTTGTCGACTGCAAAGTAAAGTTCAGTTAGGGTCACCTCTGAGAAAAAGAGTATCATGACGCAATTCACTCTGTCACAAACGGCATACTGTACTGCTTGGCATTCGCACCGAAATCTCCAGTACGAACATTTCAAAGATTTTGTGTGTCAATCTGAGGACAGTGCAGAGGATTCAGAAATATTTGGATGATATATGCAAGTCGACATCTTGGTGTTTGGCGTGATCACTCGTGATAGCGATGTTATGCCTCCATTCATCTTAGCAACCTCAAACTCAACACGGAAGTCTTGATCAAATGCCTTGAGGAGGTAGTGCTTCCCTGGGTCAAGAGAATCGTTGTTGGAAGACGCTATGTCTCGTAACAATACTCTGCACCATACTACACAAGCAAGAGTACCCAGTCATGGCTATTAGACAATTTCTGCAACAACATCACCCCTTACATCTGGCCAATTATCTCCCAAGAATATTATGTGTGGGATGCGGTTGAGCTAGAATCAACAAAACACCAAAGACGAACTGAAGGCAAGGCTTATCTCAGCATTCACCAACTTAAAGAAGGAGACTGTCCAGAAGAGTTGCAGGAGATTCCAAAGTCGTGTGCAGGCCGTGGTTGAAGCCAATAGCAATTTTATTGAATAAATTTACTCTATATCAGTATATTTTTGTATAATTTTGGTAAATATATGTTAAAATTAGATGAGAGTGTTATTTTCAATATTGCATAATGTAGACGATAATTTATCCATCGGTATATATATATATATATATATATATATATATATATATATATATATATATATATATATATATATACATATATATACATATACATATACATATATATATATATATATATACATATACATATATATATATATATATACATATACATATATATACATATACATATATATATACATATACATATACATATATATATATACATATATATATATATATATATATATATACATATACATATATATATATATATATACATATACATATACATATATATATATATATATACATATACATATACATATATATATATATATATATATATATATATATATATATATATATATATATATATATATATTGGCCCTGAAAAATTAATTTCGGTTGAGCGCTTTGGTTTGAGGTGTGAGTTTGTAAACAGTGACTATTTAAGCTAATATTGCACGACTCTTCGGCAGAATTGAGTCACTGTCAGTCACTGTGTGTTTATCTAAATCTAAAAAAAAACACGCTAAAATTCACCATCATCCCTGACGTGCGCCGCCGGCTTAGTTGTAGAAGTTCCGACTGACGCAAATTTAGTTGGGTTTCGATCCTAGCTAGAGGCAACCGGACGTCTAGCCACACTGATGAGCTGTGAAACAACGAAACAGTCTGTCTGTGGATGACAAATATATATATATATATATATATATATATATAGAGAGAGAGAGAGAGAGAGAGAAGCAGATGACAACCTCACATAGATACATAAGTGATATAACGATATATATTCGAGGGGGTACCCAAAAGTAACCAGAATTGTGTCATATAATTTTATTCATTTATTGTTGCTTGTTTATATTCTTATCACCGTCAAAGTATTCTCCATTTGAAGCCATGCACCGGTCCAGACGTGTTTTCCATTGTTCAAAGCAGTCCTGGAATTCTTGTGAAGTTATGTTTTTTAATGACTCCGTCGTTTTCTTCTTAACCTCTTCCGCATCTGAAAAACGTTTTCCTTTGAAGACTTTCTTCATTCGGGGGAACAAAAAAAGTCACAGGGGGGCGAGATCGGTGAATAAGGAGGGTGAGGAAGTGGGGTCATGCCATTCTTGGTCAGAAACTGTCTCACAAGGTGGTGTCCGCTGGCGCATTTTCGTGATGCAACCACCACCTTCCACTTTGCCACAAGTCAGGGCCCTTTAGTCTCACCTAGTCTCCGCAAACGCTTCAGGACTTCCAAGTAAAAAGCCTGGTTAACAGTTTGACCAGGAGAAACAAATTCTTTGTGAAGAATTCCTTTCACATCAAAGAAACAAATCAGCATCGTCTTGACATTGGACTTCATTTGACGAGCTTTTTGGGGTCGTGGTGACGTTGGATGCTTCCACTGACTTGATTGCTGCTTCGTTTCACGGTCGTAGCCATAACACCAGCTTTCGTCATGAGTGAAAAAAAATCTGGATCAACTTCCAACTATTCTTTCAGTTTACGGCAGGCATCCTTTCAGCCATGGTAAAAATAGATGAAATGTCGTGAAGTACTTCAAAACAAATGTGAACCACGGAGCTGTACGTCTTCTCACGATGCCACCAGTTAGCAGACAGTATTGCCTCAAGTGGCATCAAGCAGTGGAAGCATGAACTACTACGGACTTGTCACACAGAAAACGATTCCGGTTACTTTAGGGTCCCCCCTCGTATATATATTTATATACATCAAGGGCAATATTGGGGAAAAATGTATGACAAATGGTAGTTTTCGTGTGACGCTTTTCGTCCTTTCGGACTTCATCAGGATAAATTTGTTATGTTGGTGCGACTACACATGCGCAGGAATAAAAGATGCTGGGATTTTGATTTTTTTTTCAATCTTGCATATTTCATTTAGATTCTTTTACTTTCAATCACTGTTGTTAGTAAATACCCCTCACTGTGATAATGGAAGGTTTGCCAGGAATGGTGAACTCAGGTGCAAAGTTACCGAAGATGACCTTGCGATCAAGGCACTTTATAAACATTTTTGTCGCAGTGAATTGAATTGTTCGGAGTAGCATTTTTCATGTCAAATTTGTCAATCTTGTTACGGTCGGCAACCAACGCATTTGATATATTGTTTTATAAAATGTCTCTTTTGTGTTCATATAAGCTTTTATTAGGATTCGTTGTGGTTTCTCCACAAGAGACCTTATCTTGAAGGGTATAAAGTATAATTAATATGTTAATGTTTGTACAAAATAATCAAATATAAATTAATACTATTATGTGAATAATAAAATAAATAAATAATAAAAAACAAACCACGTTCTTTTTCTGCAGCCTCATTCCCATTAGTTTCCCAAATAGTACTAAGATGCAGACAAATAATTCTGACTAGCACACATGCACCATAAGTCTTCTTGAGTACTTGAACAAAAATAAGAAAATCTGGACTTTATCTACTAGTTAGGGCACAATAATAAATACATGAACCAAAAGGTTGAAAATATAATAAAAAACATAATCAGACATATTAATATATATATATATATATATATATGAGTGGCTACTCCGTGGGTCGGGCTTGTCAGCCTGAGTCCAAGTGAGTCAACATTCATAAGTATTTCAAACCAACAAAATGTTTTCGTAGTGCGTCGTTTTCATTCCTGACTTCAGCTGGATCCAAATGAATGCCTCAAAATATTGACTGAAATACAATAAGTAAAAAAAAAAGTAAGTAGTAAAAAGGAATAAAATACAATTAATGTAGCTAGTCGGGCTGCGTAGATCTGAGCCCGATCAATCAGGAGACAAACTTTTTAAGCAATATTTGGTTTTATTTTATAAATAATCTTTTAAACGGCTTATATTCCCTCTTTTTCAAAGAAGACCTTTTGATTTCAAATTATTTATTTTAAATTTGCATTTTAAATAATTTATTCCGTACTGGTTGTGAATGTAACAATTGAAAAAAGGGCAAATTAAATTTAGCCCGACCTTAACTTGGGCAGAAATCAAAGTGGCATCCTTAACTCGTCGACTGGAGGGTTGTGGTGAGGAGTGTGACTGGGAAAGTGTTGAGGAAATATGATATCAGTCAACAGTACTGATAAGAGACGTACATTCGATATAACTAAAAATTCACAGAGTGATACGTAAATATTCTAATGTTTACGTACGCGCCCACAGACACACATATCCACGCATACTGACTCACACTATCCACAACCTTAGCCCCTGTGAGTGAAATATACTTTTCTACTTTTTGATCCTACAACTGTTGCTAACTCTACCATCAGTGATTTGATAACCAGGCAATAAAACAATTAAAAATGGAATTGAGGCAATAAATAGACAAACATATCAAAGATTTTGTCCTCATTCTTTTTTCTTACATGCCTGGAAATTTTTTTTTTAAATCTTTTTATAGAATTATTACTATTAATATTAAAATACCCATATGTGCTTCTTTTTAATTTCATGCACACAAATTTTTAAAAATGATATATTTTAGTTAGAGAAATGGCATCATTTTAGCATCTAAGTTATGCGAATACTATATATATATATCAATATGCGAAAAGCAACAAATATAATATCTGCTAAACACGCAACCCCCCATATATATATATATATATATATATATATATATATATATATATATATGTATATATATGTGTGTGTGTGTGTGTGTGTGTGTGTGTGTGTGTGTGTGTGTGTGTGTGTTTTCTCTTGTCCTAATTTGGTTTGCATGTCTTTTATCTTCCATTCTCTCCATCATTTTTTCCTTTAGAAAGATGTATATCTCCTTCGACCCCCTGGCAACAATCCTTTCCTGCCACCAATCCCTCTTGCTAACAATTTAAAACTGCCACCTCAAAGATATGAAAACAGCCGCACCTAAACGGTATAGACAAAAATAAGTCCTCAATACAAAATTCCAAATTGAATATGTAGAGATAAGATATTTAAGAAAAAGGCTAAAATGCCAACCAACCTCGCAACCCGTGTTTCGACCGTACGGTCTACTCAGGCAGGTGAAAGGATGTACAAGACAAAAACAAACAAAAAAAACTACTCCAATATACGGGAAAACCGGAAGTGAGAAAATAAATAAATATATAAGGATGGGAGAGAAGGTAAAAAGAGGAAATGAGGGGAAAAAAACATTATTTTTATTTCACTCATCAGTGTTCATAGGTAACTAAAAAAAATATTTACTTAAATGCCTGAACACTGACATTACTTCAGTTCTCCCATTTAATAAGACGCATATGTCATGATATATGGCAATGGCCAACCTTTCTTCCTGGCACAGACGGCAACAGTTACCACGAATTCTGCTAGCTTTACCATCTTTACCATATTCCACTTTACACAAAAACTCCTGACATACCTCTGTCTGTATTTCCAGACACAGTCGGCAAGCTTGGTATCATTTCTATGGCTCTTCAACATAAATCTTGTCTTTATATATATATATATATATATATATATATATATATGTATTCTTTTGAAGTATGATAGAAAGACAAATTTTCTTCAATTATTGAAGTCAAAGAAAGCTTTGAAATATACATTATTTGGCGATTATGAACTTGTATCGCAGCTGGGGTTGTCTGGGGTCAGTGTCTCTTGTGAAATAGTTACTCACCTAACATTATTAGTCTATAAGTAGTTCAGTCTTTCTGACATTTGTTTTCACCGAATATTTCTAAAACCGTAATCAGAAAACAATGTAACTTCTCACTTACATTGACGTTTCTCCAGTCACCATAAGCGGCCGAACAATGAGGCGTGATGATGTGATTGTCTACTGGGGTCTCAAGGTCGCCCCAAATCTCAAGTGGATCCCATCTGTATAATCCCAGAATGTACCTTCTGTCATGCTTCATATGTACAAGAGACGTCTCAGACAAGAAATGGAATACTGCTGCCAAGTTTGATTTGAGATTCTCAGTTTCTTGCCTTGATTAGCAAAACTGTTTACCCCGGTCATTGTAGCAGAAGAATTATTCTCCTCACTGCAGTTTCTTTCCCACGGACACAGCGTCATAAGCCTATCGATACTATCTCGCTATTTACTTATTCAAATGGCAACGCTCTTTAGTTATTTAGCTAGGACAGGCTATAAAATTCCCACCACCATCTACTCCATATTCCAGTTGTACGGACAAATTTCAACTATTTTGCTGGGAATTGCTATTCTGGGTAATGGCTTCAAATCAAAGGTAATCGTTTCACCCCAAGCAAGACGACAATGTCACTAGGACTCAGTGTCTACAGGGAGGGAAAGAGAATGAGAACGCTTTCATGGAGATAAATGAGGAAAAGGAGAAAAAAGTAACAACGTTCGTTTAGAAGATTACAACTGACATTGAATTTAGATTTTTGAAGCTTATAGGTGTTAATTACCCTCTGGACATCACCAGATGTCCAAACAAAAGATGAGTAATTGTCAATATTCATGTATTATTTCGAACTACTGTTTTCATATTAGTTGTTATAAATGTCATTATAGGCGCCACGTTTCGACCAAATACTCTCTGCTCATAATCAGGTGTCCATTGATTGAAGATTATAGGATATCTGTTGGTTAGTGTGATATTTTCAAAGTGATATAAGTCATTCGTTCCAGCTGAATTGGTACGTCACTACCAGATCCAAGGATAGAACTCCTGTCCACAAGATGACAATAACATACGCATAATCAACTCCTATGTCGGTCTTAGAAGGATATTATTACCGTCTTTTTGGAGACATTTATGTTCAATGCCAGCAGTTTGAGAAATGTGGCTATAATAGCTTTTTTTATATTGTGTTTCATAATTTAGGATTTCATTTCTTAACTGATCAACTGCCATTATTATTGTATTATTTATTATAAACGTGGTCTAAAAAAAATTTGTATCAACGAAGATGAGAACAATATTTCAAAATAATACGAAAATACTGTTATTTTTAATTCATCGAGTTTAGAAAAATTTTGACATAATGCAGAAAGAACTGGACGGCCGTTTCGTCCTTTTCAGGTAGAAGAAGAAACTAATTCGACTAGCTTCTAAGGCTATGCAGGGAGCGTCTTGGGGCCCTATCCGGCGGGTTATGTATACTCGGATAAGTATCACCCACCGTAATTTAGTGAGAAGCTGCGTTATATTGTGTCTAGTAAGTTTCTTCTTAGTCCCCGAGACCGGGTGGTCCCGTGGTATGACGCTTGCGTTGTATCATAAAGGTTCAGGTTCATTTCTCGGTAGTGGATGCTCACTGCTTTCTGATTTTTCTACACTCGATGAATTACATAGTAGGATCTGATAACAAGTCCTGGCCAGAAATAAACTCCAACCCCAGACCGCTTCGCCCAGGAGACGATGACTTACGCGCCCACCAATCGCTAACAGAAACCCACTCTCATTAACAAGGCGTCTACGAGGGGAGGACTGACATTGAAAATAAATTTAAAACAATGTTCCGAGACAGACACTTAGAGACAGATAATAGTCGTATGCAGAACGGCTTGAAATAGACTATATCTCTCGTGAGGTAATTTTTAGTTTTTGCTGTAAAAATACATATGCTCTGGAAAAATAAAAACATCGAGCTTTAAATAAGTCGCAAAGGGTTGACAAACCGTAAAAACTCAACCAAGAAAAATTCAGTAATCCATGTATAATCCCGACAAGAATGTTCTGGATAACAAGACATCGGAAGAAGACGGGAGATCGTTATTACAGATACCTCGTGAGAACAACAACAAAGATAAGGACATTCGATCGAATATAAACTGTGAATTCGTCACCGAAATTCAAGCGGTAATTCGATTCAATTTGTTTGCGCCTGCGCAGAACGAACCATTCTCCATCCTAATTGCGCATATAGTTGTCGCCATCTTTCTGCAAATTTAAGTATTTGTTTTTTACGTTGGAACAATCACGAAATGCCTAATAATGGGCGATGCAGTGTATTAGTAATTGTGTGAAAATTAGTTTTCCATGCCTCAGGCGTCTTCGTAAAATAGTCACTGTTTTGTAGGTGAGGCAAGACATATGTTAAGATAATAAACGTTGTGGAAGCTGAAAACGCAGGTGTTATTTACGACAAGTTTGTAATACAAGCTTTTACTTTTAGTCATCTGGTTCCCTACGGTACGGCAAAAATTCTAAAGAGAACATGACTTTAGACTTCAACCTTCATCCTCCCACTTTAGAAGCACCCGGAAAAGAATAAGAATCTAGTATAGCGTTCCTTTCTTTAAACTGACCTAAAGTATAAATGAATAGGCTTCCTAACCAAAAGTTCTTCATACCTAATGAAAAATCCTTGGGTATGACGATAAACTACATCTGGCTTCTGTTTTTGAGGAAGTTGGAACCACCTCTTAATTACTGTTGTGCCTCGATCCACCCTCACCCGGGGTGGCACTACCTGCCAGAGTCCCAAATAGTGAACCCACAAAAAACAAAACAAATCTAAATGAAAGAATTAAAATTTATTTTATATAAAAATTACCAACAGTAGATATTTATAATACAATTACCAAAAATACCTATTTATAGTATTTATTTAGTTAAAGTCATAAAATTGTGTTCGGAAATTTTTAGATTCGGCATTAAATAACCCCTAGAGTTTGATATGCCTCTGAACAAATTCAACCAACCAGCATGAAAGGACTTTCATTACATTAATCCAGATAAAATCCGACATATTTTTAAAGAAATCGAACTGTATTCCAAAATATAACTTAAAGCTACAACAAAAAAAAATACTCATATCACCGTCTTTAGTAATTATGTCCGCGCAAACAGGGATCTGAACTTAAGCTGGGTATCATCTTTCATGTATTCAGTTTTGAATGCAGAATAAGATATATCATATTTTTATGACATTAGATCCCCCAAGAAATTTAAAATGCGGTATTAAATGAACCCTAAGGAGTTGATAATGCCGTTAAAAAAAAAAAAAAAAAAAATCAGAAAAATGAAGAAAGAAATGAAAAAGGCTATGAAAGTATAGAAATAAATGTTTATAGTAAAAATACCAACAATATAT
The DNA here is from genome assembly GCA_964036315.1 of Acanthosepion esculentum. Taxonomy (NCBI): domain Eukaryota; kingdom Metazoa; phylum Mollusca; class Cephalopoda; order Sepiida; family Sepiidae; genus Acanthosepion; species Acanthosepion esculentum. The sequence goes on along the minus strand of OZ038518.1, from coordinate 23,192,994 downwards.
TTTTATAGTAAAATACGGTTTTGAAAAAAAAAAAGATAAAATGTCTCTCTCTCACAGACGCACCGTCGCCTCTCTCTGTCTCTTTTATAAATCCTTCCATGGTAATTGCTCCGATGAGCTGCTATCGCTGGTTCCCAGGCTCCATGAATTCAAGCGTCCTACGAGGCTAGCATCCCGTTCCCACCCTTTCACTGTTGAAACTGTTAAGTGTAGACGTCTCTTCTACTCCAATAGCTTCATATCTCACACCTCACGCCTATGGAACTCCCTTCCTCATTCCTGTTCCCCTGATGACTATGATCTCCAACTATTCAAGTGTAACGTCAATCGACATCTCCAGTTGCCTTGATCTATCCGCTATCCTTCTCCACATCCTTTCCTCTAACATTCATATTTGCTCTCGCTCCAAATCCTCTGTAACCCCTTGCGTGCTAGTGGCTTTCAGCCTTGCCTGGGGTGAAAAGCTTAAAATAAACATTACTAGCAATACATTTTTTTAAATGAAATTTCTAATTCTCCGAGGAGTAAATTTCTAAATTAAATGACTAATAAGTACTTGACATCCTGCTAAGGGAACAAACCTAATGAAAACCTACTTACTGACAGCGTTAAAGAGATACAGCAAGATGCATTATGTGTGTGTGTGTGTGTGTGTGTGTGTGTGAGTGTGTGTGTGTGTGTGAGTGTAGGATAAGAGAAAATTTGGAAACGTATAAATGTTTCGCTTTTATAAAAACTTCATCAGTACATAGGATATGGAGAAAAAGAAGAAAAAGTAACATTTCTGATATTTTAAAGATTTTTAATTGTTAGATTTTCTGTATTTAAGCAGGCTGCATGTGCATTTGTCTTGCCAAACAACGTTGGTGTGTAAATTTTATGTGTGTCATGACACTGTATGTTTGGAAAACTGGAAGTCAAAGTATCTGCACTTGATAGAAATGAGGAAAAAGAGAAAATATGAGAAATTAATTCTGAATGAATACAAAGTGAAAAAGAACGATGTGTAGGACAAATAACCACGTCATGCTACAATACTCACATCCGCGCAAACGGGTGCATGGCCGCGAACGCACGAACACACTACGAAAATACTTGCATCAATGAGTGACAAACATGTGTCTTAATTCAATACATACATACATACATACATACATATACATATATATATATCAAACATGTAGTGTTGAATGTTAAAGACAACATAGTCTTACATATTTTCTTTTGAAATTTTGTAGCGTATTCTTCGATCTTTTGGCTTGTGTATTGGAAATCTTTTTCACGCTGTCACATGATAAAAATCTACGCCATGCACGTGATATAACATCATCGCGTCTTTTGAATTTAAAAGGAATTTAACGTTTTTAGTTTGTAAAAAAGTAGCAACATGATTACGCTACAAGATAATTGGCAAATGTTTGTTTAAAAAAAAAAAAAAAAAAAAAATTTGACTAAAATATTGACCCTGAAGATGAACAATGATGTTCGAAAGCGCTAGGTCATCGTATGGAAAATACATATTTCGGAACTATTTTCAAATAAAAAGTCTCATTAGAGAATATGAGAAAATTCAAAAGAAAATATGTAAGACTATGTTGTCTTTAACATTCAACACTACATGTTTGAAAGAAAAGTTGCTGCCAAATTACACACACATATATATATATATATATATATATATATATATATATATATATATATATATATATATATATTATTTATTTATTATAATTTTATCATATAGACAAAACCATTTTACTCACAACAAAGATGCAACTTAGATGTGCATTTGAAATGCACTGAAACCAAGTTGCATCTTTGTTGTAAGTAAAATGGTTTTGTCTATATGATAAAATTATAATAAATAAATAATTATCGCTCTACTATCTGTATCGAGCTCTTTTTTGAATTAACGCTGCGAACGTTGGAATTTATATATTACTTTCGTTCTCATCGCATCGGATATATATATATATATATATATATATATATATATATATATATATATATGTGTGTGTGTGTGTGTTTGATTTATATATATATTATATATATTATATATGGGCTGTACTTACTGGAAAGCGCTGAATATCAGTGATAGAGGTAACATATTTAGTAGGATTGATGTGAGTTTGTGACCCAGGGTTACAAACTCACAACAATTTAACTATATATATATATATATATATAGATAATGCAATATATTACACCATGAAAATAAAAAATAAAATTTCAAATCCTTGAAGTGCTCTATATTAATAAATGCAAACAACACTGAATAAAATGAGTTATGTGTATAGCAACGATGTTTTAAAATCCTTTTTTTTTTAAGTTGCAGTTTGAGTATTTAAAATAATTAATAATAAATAAACATAGAGATTAAGTTACCTCGCGTTAATTTTAATTGGCTATGACGGATCTCTTTTCATGTGCATTTACAAAAAGTGTTCACAATTATCAATTACATTAATTTTTGTCTTAGCAATCCCCCCCTGAAGATGATCTTGGATGACATTGAAAGTACTTTGGAAAATAAAAAGAAATAACCAAAATTCCGGCGTCTTTCTTACTCAGTTTTGTAACAGCATTAAGAATTTGATCCGTGAATCTGTCAAATTTAAATGAATATGCCTAAAGAAATATTTATACGCGCATATGCCATAATCCATTGTAATTAAAGAAAGACAGAGATATCAATGTTTAGTTATTACGCGTTAAATATCAAATCAGTTACCAATGTGCGTTGTGGTATAATAGATAAGGCTTCGGGATGTGAAACTGTTGAGCCGAGTTCGAATTCCAGTCAGTTTTGTTACATTCATTTACGCACAAATAACCTCGGAGATGGTATGAATCTATCTCTTCTGGTTTGAAGAGAGGGTCAGGCTCATAGCCTTGGTTGGCAACCAGTCTACCGTAGAAAAACAGCAAGCTATTGCGGGAAAATCTTCTTCGTTGTTAGTCATGAATCGAAAGAGACATGATCATCTAAATTTCGTATCGCACATGACATCAAAATGATTGACTGAATGAAAAAGAAGCGGATGTTTCACAATTGCGTATTTCTTCATCTAATTTCCGTTTCAAAACTTATTTTCGAATTTTCGGGAAAATGTTCTTTGTTGCAACATTAATGCTATCAAAACATGGCAGATCTTGTGTATTCCATTTATTAATTATTTAAAATCAATTTTTGTGAATTTCCTGTCTTTGAGACAAAAGACGTTCAATTCTACTGATTCCCAAAGGACAAATATTGCCGCCAAATCAAATACTATTTATAAATAATTGTTATCAACACCTGCCTACTTGTGATTTATGAAAATTTTCCTCAGTCTATTTGCAATCTGGCTGTTACAAATGATATGTTTTTTAAACAGAGTAAAAATATCTGAAAACTTATACTTGTGTATAATGCAACCTTTCTTTTGTGCCTTTAAATTTCTTACGAAATTTATCGTATTATGCACAAGAAAATACAGCAATTCAGTTAACATTGACACAAGTCTTCTCTTCTTGTGTATTTAGTAAAAGAAGACACTTCAGGTTAGTTTTCTAATGTAACACATATACAATTCTGTGTCCTAAATAATGATCGAACAGACCAAACTAAAAAATCGTAGGAAGAAATAATGTATCAGATCATTACAGAATTTCCCACCTGATTGCCATACTTAATATAAAATGCGTGCATCTTGAAACTGGCGCTTGTTTGGGCGCCAATTTCTGGCGTGTTCGAGATTGAGACGTTCGTCGTTCATTTGTGAGTGAGACATTGTTGAAAGATTTGTCCACAAATGAAAGCTTTTAAGGATGGAAGATGAGGACTTGTACTTTCGCCAAATTATGATCTATGAATTTTGGAATGGACTAAGCACGGCAACTGCGACAAAAACATTGATAATATTTACTTGGATCGTGATCCAGCTCTTCGGACTGTTCAAAAGTGGTTTGGCAGATTTCATCAGGGTCATTGTAACCTAAAAGATCAACCACGCTCCGGGTGACCTTACGAGGTCAATGAAGACGCTCTGCTTACCATTGGGGAGAATAAACGGATGATTCCAACGGAAGAGATGACTAAATATTTTAAAAACCATATTACAAATACCTTTCGCCATTTGAAGAGTATTAGGTTGAAGAAAAACGGCCGAATATTGCAAATCGAAATGGTATTAGTTTTCGTCACAACACAAGACTGCATGCTGCAAGATTGACCTTATAGAAGCTTCAAGAGTTGAAATGTGAAAACCCATCCTCAGACACCCTATTCTCCAGACTTGGCCTATATGAGTTTTCATTTGATCCGGTCTCTACAGAAGAATTTAAATGAAAAGCATTTAGCACTGCACAGTCAGTCGAAACGAAATTTACAACCGTCTTCCAACAAAACCTGTGAAGTTTCTACGAAAATAACATCAGCGAGCTTGTGAACAACGGGAAACAGTTGTTAAACAATGGAGTCTATGTCTTCCTCTTCTTCTTCTCCTAAGTGCCGAGACCCTTCGTGAGGTTGGTTATCATGGCTCTCTATAATTTCCTGTCTTAATAATTTCTGTCTTTTTGCCATCTCTCTCAAGTTCTATTCCACCCTCCATATATCGTGCCCTTTGCTCAACCTCTGACCTTCCTGCCATCAACCTGTCCTTCTTGATGTTAAATATGTGTACTGTAGCGGACGTAAAAAACCATTGACCAGTAAACACTTTTTTCCTCCACTCATGTTCCTCGTCGCGATCATTCATCTCAAGTAAGTGCGAATTTTAACTTACAACTACGTCTGTACCCTACGTCATCGACAGCTGTCGTAAATATATAAATAGCGCAGAAATTTTTAGTTCAGGAGGGAGAGATCTGCTACCTACTGAACTTCATGTCAGCAGATCATTCATCCCTTTTTTCCATTACTTCAACGACCGTGGCCAAAAAACGAACTCACTGATTCAAGACATTGTCATGGTAACAGGTCAAGAACAGTGAACCCCCCTTATTAGCGACACCAGTTAAGTACTGTTTTACTGACACTTTTCGTTCTACTCGCAAATGTAATTAAAGAAAAGACATTTCGAACTCTTCACCATGTGCACAATTGTGAAAACCACTTTTACCTATATACTCGAACACGAATAACGTACACAACCGAATCACACACAGTCAATACATACTGTTGTTTTTGAATAAATGTTATGGATTGGGTTAAACCGAGTTTTGTCTTTGTTTTGAATTGTTGCTTGTAAATGATAAATTTTGTATGAGGTTTCGGTGCTGACCAGGCTTTGCAAGATGTCAACAGTACTTCCTTTTTTCCATTTTTCCCAAAGGTTCGTGGTTGCTCATATGTTCAGTCCATCCTATTCTCAGTATCCTTCTGTAGAAACACATTTCTTTTGCTTCAATTCCCTTCTTCATCTGTGAAGAGATTGTCCAGAATTCACTGTCATATAGAAAGACTAATACAACAGTTCAGTATTTTTTCTTTGTTGCTAACGATATTTTTTAAAGTTTTTTAATAATTTGCTCAGCATTTGAAAGACATCTTTCGCTTTCACAATGCGCCTTCTGATTTGTTTGTTGCACTTTCCCTCTTTCCTGTTAATACGCTTCCCAGATATCGAAATTATTGCACGTGTTTAATTTCGGTATCTCCAATCTGTAATTTGCATGTACTTTTTTGTAAGCATGTAAAATTTTATTTACATTGTTCAGACAGTTCTCCTCATCTGTATTTTCATATTTACGACGTTTCGCTTGGTGTATACCCCGGCCTTCTTCAGGTGCTAGGCGTTAGAAATTCGAACCGTATCCTTTATTTAGTCCATGGGGATAGATTAGAGAGAACATCTCTGGTAAATACGAAAACTGAAGGAATCAGCGCATATGCTAAGCCACAAAAATCTCCTGAGCTGGCCCGGCATAGACATACAATACAATATGGGAACCAGTAACAGAATGAACTAGAGAAAAGCAACAGTAACAAAAATTGCAATATGAGCTCTGTTAAAAAAATAAGTTATTGTGACATTAGGTATAAAACTCCCCAAATTCATTCACTGATTTCCCAAAGGGCATGAAAGCGTTGATTGAAGTAATACGGTGATTGACGCAAAGAGTTGTGTGTTCAATATCTAGCCACAGCAGAGTTGAACAAAAAATTTGGTGAGTTGAGTTACAAAAGCGAATTAACTGAAACTGAGATATCTGGAAAGGGCATGGCACGTGGAATTAGAACAATCTTCCCTGGTGGATTAAATAAAGGGCTCGGTACGAAATTCCGCGTATATCACCTGAAGAAAGCCGAAGCGTACAACAGTCGAAACGTCGTGAATATCATAAAAAATGATATGGACAACAATTTAAACAATGTAAAAAATATAAACAGCTACAAATACACAATCTCAGAAATATAGACAAATGTCAAATTTTGTTTTTAATTTTCTAATCAGGCATGAACTCTTTCAATTATATAATATTAAACATGACTTAATGTTAAGATAAGAAGACAATGCAATACTCAAGAATAGATACGATAAAATGAAATGCTATATTCAGAAAAATATCCGCTGCGGGTTTTAAAAAAAAAACAAAAAACACACGGGAATTCAAGCGAGATTAACTTTTCTCTGTGTAAATATGGAAACAGTTCCTCTATTCAAAAAGACCCTTTTATCGATGTTCATTTCACGCAAGTATATTTATAAAACTATTTGGATTATCATTCTGTTATTGGACGGATCATAGTCCCGGTTGAAAAAATAAAAATAAAACAAAATTTTTGCAATCTCTGAAAACGTCTCTTTCGATAAAAGATCTGAATGCAGTCACGTATAGAATTCAGTTTTCCCTCGGTGTTTCAATTGTCATTTTGAATTGGTGAAAGAAGTAAAGGGCATCTTTATTTATAATTATATTCCTGGGTTTTTCAGATTTTTCTGACTTACTACACATGAAAGAATGCACCAGAAGGTATATTTTACCGTTTTTCTTGGAATATGAACATTCTGTAACTGTTTCCACCCGCGAGAATTAAAGACTGATAAAAGAAATATTCGTTAAATTTGCTTTCTGTTTATTTCGTTATATTGTAATTATTTTGAGGATTTTTATTGGCTATAAATTTAAACGATTTAATTTGAAAACTCGTTTAAAACAATTAGCCCTTTGACCACTAATTAAAATGTCATAAAAGTTTCATGGATATTAAATTAATTAAAGCTATGTGAATTAATTAAAAACTTTATGAAGTGGAATGATTATATCAAATCGATTTCTAAGTGTGCTGCGTGGAAAGTAGGTTCACTTTCTAATGTTAGACAATCCTAATCGCCAAATATATATCTTTATAAATCCAGCATTAGATCATATACTTTCACGGTAATTGCTCAGATGAGCTGCTTTAGCTGGTTCCTAGGCTTCATGAATTTAAACGTCCTACGAGGCTGGCATCCCGTTCCCACCCCTTCACCGTTGAAACTGTTAGATGTAGTCATCTCTTCTACTCCAATCTCGTCTGTTGAACTCCCTTCCTTATTCCTGTTTCCCTGACAAATACAATCTCCAACTATTTAAGTGTAACGTCAATCGACATCTCCAGTTGCCTTGATCTATCCACTTCCCTTCTCCACATCCTTTCACCTTTCATTTCTATCTGCTCTCGCTCCAAATCTTCTGTAACCCCCTTGCCTTGATCGATCCACTATCTTTCTCCACATCCTCTTCTTTACCACTCCTATCTGCTCTTCATCCAAACCTTCTGTAACCCCTTGCGTGCTAGTGGCCTCCCGCCTTGCTTGGGGTGATAAGCTTAAAAAAAACCTAACTGCCGATATCGTATTGCACTTAAAACACATAAAGTCGAGGGATAAAGTAAATATTTATAGAAACGTGTGTGCGGAAGATATGTTAAATCGATGGGAAATCATTGAAACCTAGATGCAATTTCAGGACCGATAGCATTGCTGATTCGTCTTTGGATTTCTTTAAATTCATAGGAGACGCACTCAAGTGAAAAAATGATTCTGTTCAGAAAACTGCCTAGTATGACAGAGTGAAATAATTTTCCTAGTAGCAGATTGGGCAATTATTCAATATATTATATTTACCCGCTTGGAGGTTAGCATCAGTTAAACTGGGCTCTTAATGCGAGCTTGTCCCAGGGTTCTATAACTTACGACCATTTGAGACTTATCAGTGATCTTCCTGATCATTGTTCTCGACTCGATATCTAATCCGTTAATGATTTAGAGAAGAAATGATGAGAACTTTCTGTAAGTTACGGTGACATCTAACTATACCAGCTGTAAAATGATGTCACCTAGCTGCCAATGTAGTGCTAGGTTTAAAGTCATCACGTTAAGGGTTTTTGAATTATGCCATTTAAATATTGTAATTTACATTAAAAAAAATGTATTTAATATCGCTGCAACAACTAGTCTGGTATTAGTTACCTGTAATCAGTTAACTGTTATTAGTTACCTGTTAATAGTTACCTGTTATTTAATGTTAAATAATAATAAAAAAAAAACTAAGTGAACATCTTCTACAACTGTAAGTTCTATAATTCGCCTAGAGATTGTTCTCATAACGTTTCGCCTGGAACAATCATGCATTTCCAGCATCTTCGTGTACGCTTACATTCACACCACCTAACTGGAGACATTAGGTTTAAGGTTCCTGAATATTTATACTGATTGTTCAAGAAACACACGGCCTTGTGTATTGAAGCGTTGGATTCCTAGGAATTGTGGAATCAATTCAATTGTTTGGTAGTCTTGAAAATTTACATTCGCCGCTTCAGTTGAAGAAATGAACAAATGATATAAATGTCAATGAGCTGGGCGAATATTAACTGATATGATATATTTCCGAAGCATGACAAGCATAACGAGAAGAGACTACAACTGTTGATTGAATAAAGTGTTCTGTTTGAAATTCCAACATGCTTACGCATATGAAGAGAGAAATCTGAAATAGACCAGTGGGTAGAATGAATAAAACGTTGTGTGTATAACAAAGAAATCTTAGCCATATATAATTTATATAAAGGTAAATATATGGGGTGTTCCAATAACTTGGATCGATTTTAAATGTCAATTAAGTTTACGCGTCTAATGCTTGTTTTCTTTTTCTTTCAAATTTAACAACTTAAGTCTCTGGCAATTTCAACCATGGAAAGATTAACAATCAGAAACGTGTTAAAGTTATAGAAACCTACTACAAAAATGTCCGTTCAAATTTATAAATATACGGCCCAATGATTCCTCTAGCAAAAAATGCACACCAAACAGTGACCCTTTGTAGATTCAGTGGATTTTCAACAATCTTCCATTGATTTTCATCAGCCCAAATTTGACAATTCTGCTTATTAACGAATCCACCAAGATGAAAATGAGCTTCATCACTAAAAGAGGATTTTTTTTTTGCGGAAAAATCTTCATCGGCTCGTCTTTGCACGTGCACCCAGTTGACGAATGTACGGCGTTCCAAATGGTCAACAGGTTTCAGTTCTTGTTTCAATTGAATTTTGTAAGCCTGTAATGACCAATCTTTTATCAAAATTCCATGTAACGTTTTTGTGGAGAGGTTCAATTCCTGCGCGCGATGAAGAATAAAGGTGTCTGGATTTTCGGCCACATTCTCGTGCACTGCGGCAATGTTTTCAGCTGAATGGCGTAAACGAGCAAGCAATGGTGTCTTCAAATCTGCCACCGACCCAGTCTATTTGAATTTTCGAACAATGTTTTAAAAGTCACTCTCGGTTGGTCGATTATGTTGACCAAAAATTGCGAAAAAATGCAAACGTTAAGAACAATGTTCCCTGGTGGATGAAATAAACGATTTGGTTTGAAATTTTAATCACCTGAAGAAGGCTGAGCGTACAACGGCCGAATGATTAATGATTTACTCAACCTCGACCAAACAGGTATCTTTACTCGCCTTTTTAATCTCCTTTTTAATAATATGTAAAAAGAGGAGCTTGAAATCATTCACAGATAAATCTTAGAATTGCAAAATAACAAATTCATCCCAGCGCACCTTGGATTTAAAATTTACTCAAAAAAAAAATAGGACTAAGCATATTATTTTGTATTTACTCAACCACCCACGAGGTCAGGTTGTGACACAAGTTCGGATTAATGTGGGGAGTTGGAGCCCGTACTATGAATAAAAATGGCCCAAGCCCCCGAAACACTTTATTGCGCTTGCCTAGGGCAGTTATTCCCCAGTGCCTGTACCTCCAGTATAATTTTTCTCAGTTGCGACTCTGTCCTCTGAAGGAGACGCCGCTGTGCGCATTCTACCCAAAGACCGAGACACAACTGAGAGATGATAAATAATGTGTTACAAACTACTCGAGAGAGCAATTTACACACTAAGTGATTTTCCAAGCGTAGCTTAGATGCGGTACTAGGCCGAAAGTGAGGATCGAACTCAATACTCAGTTGTAATAGTTCTAGCGAGACAAGCTTGTTAACCATTACACCGCCTCGGGGGTTCCCAAAGACAAAAGCATATAAATAACATCCAGTATTTTAAAAAGAAATAAAACGGACATATAAAAAAAACTTAAAGAAACCAAAGATATTATAATCAGGAAGTTTGCTATATTTGTGATTTTAAATAGGACTGATTATAACAAACACTTCGATTCCACCCTCAATTATAGAACTAAATTTAAGGAACTAAATAAAAAAATTACTACTAAAATACTCAAGACGCATATAAACAAATTAATTGTTCAGTATTTACATTAGTCGGACTATTGTCCTCATCTTTGTCGCCATATTTGTCACAACGTTTCGGCCGTTGTACGCTCCGGCCTTCTTCAAATGGTTGGAATTTCGAACTTAACCCTTTATTTCGATCACTGGGGTAGACTGTTCTAGTTCCACGAGCCATGTTTGATGGATGTCAGCTATCAGTTATCTCCTGCTAATTTTCCCTCTGATAGTTCTCCACTGCTTTAACATTTTTATGGCTGCAACTAAATATATTTCAAATGCAATTGTATAAATTTAGCTACAGATAAATGTAATTTTGTTGTTTAGCGGGATATTAACAACTCCTTAATGATGAAATTAAATATTCTTGGGAGCATTAGTAATTTCTTTTAAAAAGATTTCTTGTTGGCAATATTTTTCCTTACATGATTATGAAATAGACAAAGTCCGTCAATTATTTTAATATATTTTATTCTTATACGTTATTTATATAGAGACAAATTCTAAGTAAATCCTCTGTTTATAATAAATTCAGTCCAGTAAATGTTGTTAATACTGTTTATTATAAACAGAGCAATTACTTAAATATTTGTGTCTATAAAAATAACGTACACACACACACACACACACACACACACACATATATATATATATATATATATATATATATATATATATATATATATATATATATATATATATATATATATATATATAAGGCTGTTCCAATAACCTGAACTGATTTTAAATGTGAATTAATCTTAAGCGTCTAATGATTTTTTTTCTTTCTCTTCCAGATTTGGCGGATATTGGGCGATATTATTTTTCACACAAAATTGCCATAACTTAATCAACATAAACCAACAGAGAAATAAGTTATAGGATTAGTGTAGACGGGATAAAATTACAATAATCACTATTCTTAAAATAATGCAAATAGTATTGATTCAAAAATGATAACATACATGTTTTAATTTTTGAATACATATATATATATATATATATATATATATATATATATATATATATACATACAAATATATATATATATAGAGAGAGAGGGATAAGAAAGGAGAGAGAGATACATAGATTGAGATAGAGAGGGGAAAAAGGGTATAGAAAGAGAAAAGAGAAATAGAGCTGGAAAAGTGAGATGGAAAACGAAATAGAGTGAGAAGATAGAGCGGGAGAAAGAAAAATAAATAAAATGTGAGAGAGAAAGAAGTATATATATATATATATATTTTTGTGATTCACAGACATACTGTTTCGCAGCTCATCAGTGTGGCTAGATGTCCGGTAGCCTCTAGCTAGGATCGAAACCCGACTGAATTTGCGTCAGTCGGAACTTCTCCCACTAAGCCATCAGCGTACCTTACGGGATGATGGTGAATTTTAGCGTGTTTTTTATTTTTAGATTCAAATGATCACACAGTGTCTGACAGTGACACAATTCTGTCGAAGAGTCGTGCAGTATTAGCTCAACCGAAATTAATTTTTCAGGAGCTTTTATATATATATATATATATATATATATATTTACTTAAATGTACCCAGGTTTTACCTACACGGATCGTCAGGGTAAAAATAGACAGTGTTTGTCAAACCGTGTAGGTGAAACCTATGTAGGCTTACCTGGCTCTTTAGGTTCATATTTAGGTTTGCTCTACTTAGCGTATTGAGCACTTTTTTTCTTTTGATTATGAGCTTGGATTCTGGACGATTGTTTTCGCCTCGTTTTTATGTTCTTAATTCATTGTTTCTTTATCCCTTATTTTCCCCTGGACATCAGATTGTTTAATTACAAGCCAAAATACCTGAGGTTTTTCCACACGAGTATAACTATTTATATTATTATCATTATATATATATATATATATATATATATATATATATATATATATATATATATATATATATATATATGTATGTAGTTTACGAAAAACTAGGTAATCCGTTTGGGTAGACCCAAGGAGGATAAAATCCAGTGAGCTCAATGTAAATCAGAGATAATAATTTAAATAAAAACAGATCAATTTAAGGTTCCATGTTATAAATTATTTCACCACAGCCCTTTTAAAGGACCGATATATATATATATATATATATATATATATATATATATATATATATATATATATATATATATATATACAGAGAGAGAGAGAGAGAAAGATAGATAGATAGATAGATAGATAGATAGATAGATAGATAGATAGATACCGAGTGTAACACGAAACTTGTCCAAATCGTGAAACAGCATAATTATCTATCACACAAAATGTATGATATTCAAAAATCACGAAACTAATTGATTTTTTTCAGCTTCTTAGATGAGACTGTAAGCCATCTTGATTCCCTTTGTCGTAAGACTCATCGAAAAACACTTTCAGTCATTCAACTAAAAATAGAGCACGTTAAAATTGTTTTGTGTCACAACCACCGACTTCCCAATTGAGCAATATGAGAAGCTGGACAAAATTCAGGCTTTTGGTAATGGTACCAACATTCATACTCTGGCTTCTATCTTCAAAGTCCGTTCACGAACCATCAAGGGAACGGTGAATAAGTTTTAAAAAAGAGGAAACAATAGAGAAGAAAACAGGATCAGCCGGTCAAAACAGTAAGAGGGATCAACATTTCAACTTAGATCTAAAGAGATTAACTCAATTCATAAGACGGTTGGCACGTGAGAGAGAAGTTACAGCTATCACAGTCTAAAGATCAGTGAAAAAAACTTGAAAATGAAATCGTATGTAAAACGTGTGAAGCACCTTGTTACCCCAAGAAAGAGAGCAAATATCATTTTGAATAAGTTGAAACATGATCCAGGTTTAACAAATATATATTTGAACTTAATTTCAATTCTTCATGAGCTTCCGATCCTTAGCTATGATTAATGATGAACGTGTCATTTTCGTTTATGATCGATTTCATTACAATTCTTCTGTTAAACCTGGAGAGTAATTATACATTCTCATTGCCCAAAGTAGAGTCCAATAGTGTTATAAAAACCTCACATAATTCCAGTAAAATATCTTTAATCATTTCTAAGATACAACGGTTCAGATCTAAATTAAAAATTGGACAACTTTGCTATTACACCCCGTAGATAGATATGTATATACACGTATGTGCGTGTATATGTTTTTGCTTGCGAATGTGCTTTCTTTGAGTTTGTCTAGCCGTGTGTGCTCTAAAGTACACGGACAGGTGTTCTGAGCGGATTAGTTATTTTTATTTAATTGTTCATGTTTTTCAATTCTCGAATCTTCAAATCTTCCGAAAAATTATTCGTCAACAATCAACTCGGGTGAGCGTGATAGACTTTCCTGACTCTTAAAATACAATATATATACATGTCAGGTAATGGAAATACAGAAAAACTTCCATGATGGTAAATCTTCTTGCATTTTTATTGCCTGTTCTATAAATGTTCTTCATTCCAATTTCCCACCGTTTCGGCTTCTATATCTCTGAGATGAGTTATTATGATTCTTTGCGATATTTGCATTATTCGGACTGTTATCCTCATCTTCATTACCATATTCAAAACGTTTCGGCCGTTGTACGCTCAGCCTTCTTCAGGTGATTAAAATTTCAAATCAAATCGTTTATTTCATCCACCAGGGAACATTGTTCTACTCCCACGTGCCGTGCCTCTTCCCTTCAACTCAACTCTCAAAAATATTGGTTCAGCACTGCTGCAGCCTGTATTGAACGCACAACTCTGTCCCCAAGGACGCATGGCCCAGTGGATAAAGGCGTTGGTTAGATCCAGTGACTAGACCCAAAGAGTTGTGAGTTCAATACCAGGCTGCAGCAGTGGTGAACCAGAAACCTTGGAGAGTTGTGAATATGGCAATGAAGATGAGGATAGCGGTCCGAATAATGTTAATAGAATTTGGCTATATGATATATAGTCAGTTAACTATCAAAATATTGATACTAAAAAGAAATTGACTATTCTGAAACAATAGTAAAAAGAATTTGACTATTCGAAACCAATAATAAAAAAAAAGTTAAAAAAAGAAATAACTTGACGATGTGAAACGCTTTCCCAAATTTGAAAAGATGTCCCTGTCTATAAAAATGTTACGTTACATATTTTACAATCACTAAAAAATAAAATGATATCAATAAAATTATTGGCAGATTTTGTTAAAAATATTCTAATGATAAATGATAAGAAAATAAATCTATAGTACTGAACAAATAGTAAAAGATAAACAAGGCAAACATTAACGTTGAGATCTATTGGAATCGTCATAAGCTTGTTCTACCATTGTGGACTTAGGAGTTTGTCGCGCTTAATCTGGGTTCTTGTTTTCGACCTTGCCGCCAGATGTGGCCCTACCAGGAGTTTAGAGTCATTAGACCACGCAAGCCAGCGCGACAAACTGCGACCATTAGAGGTACATACACGCATAGATACAACAATTTATTTTACATTAGACGTCGGAGTAAGGAGTTTGATATCAAATGTTACTTTTATGACAATAATAGAAACAAAACAATAAATAATGAAAGAATTAAAAGTATAAAATCATCAAATATATAAGAAGAAATAAGAATTCGGGACCAAAAGAAAAAAGCATTTTAGGCTTTCTTTACAACATCTTAAACATAGATCGTCTTTCAAACTGAAACAAAACTCATAGGTATACTAGCTTAAGGGCCGCTCTACCGGGCAGAATTTAAGCTAGCGCCTGCGCAGTGCTCTTGATTGAGCCTTCATTATAATGGTAGAGAGAAGAAGATGCGATAGGCAACAATATAGTTCAGAAGAACTCAAAATTGATCTCTGCATTTAAATATTGCATTTATATTTAAGCTTACCGTTTAAAAGTTCAACGATAATTAATCTGTCGCCATTTAATTTAAAGACAATTTGATACACGCAGGTCCATACTTTCCGAACAAATATTATTTTTATTTCATGGGTGACTTTCGCTGGATTTCGCAATTAATTTTGATTATTCTCAAATTTATTTCCAAATTATAAAAATTGTTATCGTAAAAAAACATTCTTTGCAAAAAGTCTCGTAAAAAATCGCCGAAAACCATTGCAATAATGAAAAATTAGGAATTCAAAATTTCAGGTTTGCAAGTCTGGATCCGGCTCGGAATCTTTTTCTTTTTTTTTTTTTTTTTGCTCCTAGGGTCGGTCCGATTGCAAAATGGTATGATATGCTGGGCTATAGGAGTAAATATGCTGCCTCTAGGAGTAAATTTGAAAACTTGGACAATTTTATTGTGAAAACTGTAATTTAAGAACAGTATTTTTTTTCCTTTGAACATGAGTTATTTAAAGTTAGACAGTTGTATCCCTTTAATTGTTTTTTATCTGTAGAGACAAGATGGCGGATCAGAAAACAATCGCAGTCATAAAAACTTGAAAATCTCAGGATTATGGACCTCGATTAAAGTTGAAAAAGTCTGACACAGTGACATTCGCATTTATTATATAGAAGAAAACTGGAATAGGGAGGGTTGCATTCAAAATGCCTTCCTAATTCTAAGCAAAGTATGAAGAAAAGAATAAAGAAAGAGAAGTGTGGTTATTTCAATCCGTGAATGCTGAACAATTTTTTAAGATGTAGCCAATTTATAAAAAGGTTGTCGAGCACCTAGAAAAGAACAACCTCTTCAGCAACGAGCAATAGGGATTTCGTTTAGTTTGATCCCCTACCGACAACATATCTATCTTATTAGATATCTCAAAGGCTTTCGATAAGATATGGAACAAAGCTTCCTACGCAACATCTCCAGTTATGGAATTACTGGTGGAGTTTTCCTAACAGGTAATTATTAATTGCCAGTTTTTTCGGGGACCTAGCGGTAAACGTAGTGGTCCTCCGGTGCCACTCCCCGGACCAACCTTCTTTTTGATCTACATAAATGATCCCCCTAAGAATATACTCAGATCATTTGTAAACATTTATGCCGACGATACGATTATATACAGACGCACCTCTGAAAACTCTTGATGGTCAGAGTTTGGCGACTGACCCCTCTTCCGATCTTGCACAAACTACCCTATGGGGTAAAAACTAGATGGTTATATTCAATGTATCGAAGACCAAGTTATTCTATCATCTCTGATCTGATCCTGAATACCACCAATTAGGATGAACAGAGGTCCTCTTCGGGAAGCCCTGTGTTGTGAAAGACTGTTGGGCCTCAAACACAGGTAAAATGACGGGCTCCCTCTAAGTACCTGTCTCTTCCACCTTTAAATGCGTCAGATCTGGCCCAAAATGGAGTATTGTAGTCATACTTGGGTGGGAGCTACCCAGCCCTCTCTCTCTCTAGACTTAACAATGTCCAAAAGCGTCTGTCGCAGTTACCTCCCCTTCATTTCCTTAACCCTTCACCAGGGGTCTCTCTCTCCCGGGTGTATAAATACTGGTTGACCTTTCGCCCCTCTCTCTCTTTTCTTTGCTTACGCGCACGTGCGAGCAACTATCTCGACTTCGGCTGCAGGCCGCAACCTCGCACGTGAGGCGAGGTATACAAAACTTTCTCTTAAAATTTCCAATATGTGAACTCCTATACACAACCAGCGTTTCCCATATTCTGGGAACACGCTAAAAAAAAATTCACCCCGTACGGACATTCAACTCAACACACACACAACTTTCCATACAGACTGTAACATTTTATTCATGTCTTCTGTGTATTTGTAATTGGTGTATTAATCTATTTGTTATTAATATATATTTGTTCGCATACATGTATATCGGTCTTGTTTCTTTCTTTGGACTCCATTAAAGTCCAACATTCTTATGTAGCTGGACCGGCCAGCGGAAGCCTTAACCTAGAGATAACTCATCTTCTCTTCTCACATACCACACACCGCATGGTCCACAACACGTCTCTGAGTCTTTGTCTGTGACGAATTATTCTCCACCCTTCCAACTCCGTTCTACAGGAGCAATGTAACAAACCTCTCGCTGCTCTACCGGAGGAGCAACATTCCTTTCTCCCGCCTAACCTTCACGGCAATGGTCATACATAGAAGCAAAGCACCCACATTCCCTCCGTACTCCATCAGTGTGAACTAAGTTCCTGTTAAACACCTTCTCCCAGCGAACAACTGCTCTGTGGAACCAACTCCCTTAAGAGGATGTTTCCTTGATTACTACAATCTTAGCCTTTTCAAGGCTAACGTTACCCGTTATCTTCCACTCCTACCCACATAAATTGCCTCCTAATGTAATCTTCTAACTCGTGTGGCCCCTGAGCCTTGTAAAGGGTGACACTTACTGTAAAAAGAAAAGAAAAGAAAAGAGAAGCATGTCTTCACACCTGACTTATTCATCATATACAGTGAGGCGACTCTGAGAAAATAGAAGTCCTACTAGGATTCATTGCAGGCGGCCATAATCTTAACACCATATAAAGATGATACAGTGTTTATAGCGGACCCAGAAATGAAACTACAGGAACTGCTACAGAAGAGAATGAAGGAAAGCAAGAAGAAAAAACTAAATATTAATTGTTAAAAAAAGCAAAAAAAAAAGAAGCTCTATTGGATCTGATACTGGGGAAGGTGCTGTATACCTGAGAAGACATATTGTTACAATTATTTCAGAGATAATCAGCTACTACTACTGATAATAATAATATAAATAATAAATTATTATTATTATTATTGTTGTTGTTGTTGTTGATGTTGTTGTTGTTGCCAATGTTGTTACACCTATAGGATATAATATAAAGCTAAATGTATTTTCTTTTGTTGTAGTTGTTTTTTTTTATCAGAATCATTAGCACCTAATGACACTAAAGGGCATTAATCGGAATTTGAAACCGTTTTAACGTTGTCATTTCCGCCGGGCAATTTCGCTCTTATTCGACCCCCGCCCAACCACTCGTTCACCATAACATTTGCGTCTTAAATTTCTCGGCGTGATTCTTTTCTAGAGTAGGAACTGGGGTGGGGGAGTGAAGCCTTTCCATGAATTCCAATTTATTAGACTTGATTCAAACAGGGCACAAGGACGCGTATGTCAACAAAACCACGCCCATTTACACAAATATCACCGAATGGGTGCAGCAAATTTATCGACGTGAACCTCGTTCTCACAGTAAGTATTCTCATGATTTATAAGTCGTGTACTTATATTTCTTATATTTCGTAGTTTGTGAAATCGGGGACATATCAGTACGTACTCCGTAAACACACACACACACACACACATCTCTTTCTGATATATATATATATATATATATATATATATATATATATATATATATATATATATATATATATTAGCTGCTGAAAAATTAATTTCGGTTGAGCCCTCTGGTTTGGGGTGTGAATTTGTAAACAGTGACTATTTAAGATAATATAGCATGACTCTTCGACAGAATTGAGTCACTGTCAGTCACTGTGTGTTTATCTAAATCTAAAAAAAATCAGGCTAAAATTCACCTTCATCCCGTACCGTGCGCTGACGGCTTAGTGGGAGAAGTTCCTACTGACGCAAATTCAGTCGGGTTTCGATCCTAGCTAGAGGCAACCGGACGTGTAGCCACACTGATGAGCTGTGAAATAGCGAGACAGTCTTTCTGTGGATGACAAAAATATTAGCTCCTGAAAAATTAATTTCGGTTGAGCCCACTGGTTTGGGGTGTGACTCTTCGACAGAATTGAGTCACTGTCAGTCACTGTGTGTTTATCTAAATCTAAAAATAATCAGGCTAAAATTCACCTTCATCCCGTACCGTGCGCTGACGGCTTAGTGGGAGAAGTTCCTACTGACGCATATTCAGTCGGGTTTCGATCCTAGCTAGAGGCAACCGGACTAGCCACACTGATGAGCTGTGAAACAGCGAAACAGTCTGTCTGTGGATGTCAAATATATATATATATATATATATGTGTGTGTGTGTGTGTGTGTGTGTGTGTTACATTTCCTTTAATTTCGGGTGAAAATAAAGACAAACATCTGGATATTTTTTATTATGTTGATGTAAGCTTTCGGCTCACATGAGCCATCTTCAGAGTGGTTGTACGACATTTAAGCAAAGATATTCACTATCAAAGATGATATTCTCTTCTATAGACATAGAAGTTTGCTAAGAGACAGGAAATATTTCGTTAGAAACAAAGAAAGAGTATTGAACTGTTACGTGATATCTGTCACCGTGTATGGCCTTGAATGCTGAACAATCTCCTGAAAGATGAAGAAGAGACTTGATGCAACATAAATCTGGTTCTACAGAAATATGCTGAGGATATCATAGACCAAACCTGTGAGCAACGACAAGCCTTTGGAGAAAATGTAAACAAAAAAAATTATATTTAGCATCAGGAAGAGGCAGATGAAAATTCTGGTCTATATAATGAGGAAGAAGGGCTTGGAGAACCTGATACTCACAGGACATATTGAGGAAAAGAAATACATAGGAAAGCAGAGCATAACATATTTGATCGGCTTGAGTAAATAGATCGTAGAACAGGGTCTTGGTGAAAAAGCAAAAAGACAAAACTTATTAAGAGCTGCAAGGTACAGGAAGATGTGGAGTGCCATAATCGCCTATATTCTGAAAGGAATACATCATATAAAATAAGATGTTGTCTGTGCGTGCCATCACGGTTCACTAGGTCTTTTGTTTGCGATTAAGACTGTTAATTCCGCGGTTAACAGCGGCAGGTGTCGACGTCGTTTGGAGTGTGAAAAATGGATGGAAATTTTTTGTCAATTATACGAATTTTATTTGGTACTAATTTTCTGTCTGACTGATCATTGGGTTTTATTGACGGTATTCACAACTGTGAATGTATTTCTTTATGCCAACCTGAGTGGCGGAGAGAAATATTGTCTAATTCTTTTACTGTTGTAACCTAATGACAAGTTTTCATTTCCACTTCACTCGGATCGATTGTTAATTACTATTGAGGCTCCCGAAAAAAGTGTCCACAGATCTGAAACAATCATAGGAAAAATTAAAACAAGATATATATATATAAATATATATATATATATATATATATTTTGATTTCTGAGGAAAGACCTAGGTGGTCTGAAATATTAAATAAATAAATGTATACAAAAACACAGAAATAAATACTTTCATAAAAAAAAACACCCAATTTTGTTTCATTTATTTTATCCAGATATTATATATACATATCAAGAAAGTATACGTGGCCTCTCATTATGCTATATATATATATATATATATATATATATATATATATATATATATATATATATATATATATATATATATATAAGATTTAACAAACAGCAGATATATTTATGTACAGAGATTAATACTAAAAATATTAAAATAATATTATATAAATAGAGCGTTAATAATATTATATGAAAAGATTATATATATATATATATATATATATATATATATATATATATACATGTACATTATTATTCAAACATTATTTTTGTTGAAACCTATAATTTAGTAGAATCACCGTTTATGTTTTTTTTCTAATTTTAAACAATAAATCATAGTATCCCTTGAAAAACATATTTTAAATAGTTTACGTAATAACAATATGTCTAAACATTAACTATCAGTAATTCTTTATATATATATATATATATATATATATATATATATATATATATATATATATATATATATATATATATATATATATATATATATATATATATATATATATATATATGTTTATATAAATATATATATGTATATATATATATATATTTATGTTTATATATATATAAATATATATATGTATATATATAAATATATATATGTGTAATGGATAACCGGGGAGTAATGGATAACGGCTTGGATTGAGGAATTGGAGCGCCGAGTTCGAATCCCAGTCGATTCCATTACATTCACTTACGTGCTAACACCCTTGGGAAAGGTGTGAATCCTCTTCTTCTCCCTCCAACTATGGGTAAATAGCAGGACAGACTGGGTTCTATAGCCTTGGATGGCAACTGGTCTAGGAGAAGGACAACTCTGAATTCAAAACCTGCGGAGGGTCGTTTGGGGACCTTGTGGCATCCGTTGCACCAGGCCCCTGTATTCGTCCCTCCAAAAAGGCCTTCACCACTATAATCAAATCCTGTGTGGCTGTCGGGATTTCAGTTTCGCGAGAGCGATAATATATATAAATATATATATATATAAATATGAAGAAATATAGTCTTAAAGTGCTCAATATTAGAGATAGAGCGTGTGTAAATATAAAAGTGAACGTAGAAGTCAACACTTAGAAGCGACAGTCTGTTTCATGCTTGTGCAATCGTCAGATATTTTTATGTACGGGGATTAATACTAAAAAATATTTAAATAATATTAAAAATAAAGCGTTAATAATATTTTATGAATACATATATATATATATATATATATATATATATATATATATATATATATATATATATATATATATATATATATATATATATATATATATATATATATATATATATATATATATATATATATATATTATTACTTCAAAAATTATTTGAAAATGTTTTTTAGAAATGTGATATTGGTAACTGTAAGAAATACTTTTGGAGCGTGCAGTCACGACGCTGAGGTTGAATTTTTTTAAATTTTAAAATTGTGCGTTCTTGTACTAATATAATAATATGAGAATTCTTTTGTATAAGTAGGTTTTTTAGTAAAGGTGGCATGAACTAAATTGTTCAATAATAATAATAGAGTAATGTCACAGTTATTATCAGGAATTCGCACGTCGGGTCGGTTATTTTAATATCGATTATGTGGTGCAGGTTCAATTTACATTACGCGAATCATTCATACGAAAAGCAGATAATGAATTTAACGATATAAATTTTATATGATTTAATAATATATGATTTTTCGGATTACACGTTATCTTTCGATGTCCTGTTATTACCTGGATGGATGTAAAAAACTTACCTATTTCCCTACCTGAAGATGATTGTATGAAACAATTGTGAGCTAGTGGTAAAAAAAGACCTTATAAAACCGGAATTTATGAACAAGGATCATACCATTCATTAACGGATTCGAGGTTAATATATTTTATTATTAAAATTTGTTTTCCAGTGTGATTCTTGCCATTTATATCATTAACTTCATTATCTGCTTTTCGTATGAATGATTCGCGTAATATATATATATATATATATATATATATATATATATATATATATATATATTTATGTATTCGATTTTCTCGTCGTGTTCGACGTATGAGTGTAAAGCAGCTCAGTTCCTAGGAATCTACAGCCCAGACACCAGCACAAATTAGTTGATTATAATGGTGAAGGCTTTATGCAGAACCAACCACACTTTTTGAAGTTATCCTTCTCTAGACCAGTTGCCATCCAAGGCTATAGAACCCAGCCTCTCCTGTGATTTACCCATAGCTGGAGGGAGAAGTGTATATATATATATATATATATATATATATATATATATATATATATATATATATATATATATATATATTTAAAGATATGTTTAGTAGTACAAAATTTTATCACTGAAGAGACAAAAATTATTTTTATTATTAGCACTCATGATAAAAATAAAAAATGAAAAACGGGACTACATTTAAAAGAATAAATTAACGAACAATTATGATGTGGAGGGAGAACATCCTAATGCGTAGACGGAAGGACAGGCTTAGCGGTTCGCACTACATAAGGAGAACGACGCAAAGGTTTGATGTTAGAATAAAGCAACATGTTCCAGCGAAAATCCGAAACCTTAAGTACACCCCCTCGGACTTTTTGACCAATACATACGAGTCTTCCCTAGCAGAACACCTAACAAATAATAATTGTGCTACAAGTTTTAGTGTGGACTCTTTAACCATCCTAAGCATGTCCCACTCTAATTACCACCTAAAAGTGATGGAGGCCATCTATATTCTATCATTAAAACCTTCTCTATCTAAACAGAAGGACTTTGTATTAGGCCTCCAACTAATTACCATTTAATCCCCCCCTAATACACTTTGCCCATTTTTGTTTTTAAATAATTTACTTTATTAGCCTCGATTTAGCTCTGTTGAGCGAGGTTCGAAACTAGTTCGCTATATATATATATATATATATATATATATATATATATATATATATATATATATATATATATATATATATATATGTTTGTGTGTGTGTGTGTGTGTGTATATATATATATATATATATATATATATATATATATATATATGTATATATATATATATGTATATATATTTACATTTACTTCCTTTAGTTAAAACACTGGGAAAACAAAAGACAGTATAGACATTTCGTTGATTTTGTTAAATCTTAATAGGTCATTTTTATCTTGTCATTTTCGGGTGACCTTCTATGTGGCGTAATGTTTCGCAAGCATGTATCTCTAGATTAATTATGTGTGGTTTCTACCCTCAGTAGCTGCTGCATACTTCCGACCTTGACATACATCTAAGCTCAGCTTAGGCTTACGGCCACGTCACATTGAAACACAAGTTAACCAACGTCGAGCCAGGTCAGTACCTAATTGGGTGACCGCTTGTAATTCCAGGTGCTGTAAGGTTGGATATGTTGGTGTGATCGATAATGGTTCGAAAATTTTAATCGGAAAGCCGAGTTCCAATTCAAGTTGGGTTCCTTATATCCACTTACGCGCAAATACATTAGAGAAAGGTATGAGTCCACTTCATCTCTCCCCAGCTATGGATTAATTAGTGAGTTTAATATCACTAAATCATTATTCTCTCCCCACCGCGAAAAATTCATACTCTCAAGAAATATTTTCTGGCTTTAAATAACCTGCAAAAAGTTGATAAGCCGTAGAAAACGAATCAATCAATCAATGGAATACTGATTAGCTACACAGGCATGTCTTTTAGATTTATTTACATTCTCTGGAATAGAAATGTATAGAAACTACTGTGGCCACAAAATGAGGGATCAGTTTAAATATTGATTGTGATCTAGAATTGATCCCCCACTTTATATCCACATTATAATTTCTTGTTTGTAGATAAGCCGTAGAAAACGAATCACCCAATCAATGAAATACTGATTAACTACGCATGTCTATCTTTGTAGATTTTGTGGAATTTTTATTTGTCAAACTTTATCAACCGGCGTGGTTAATCTGTCCGTAAATATACATTTCATTAATCAAGTTTCATTTAAAAAGATAAACATAAAAAGAGAATTCGGTGTGAATCACCCGTTGCCCGGTTTACACTCCTCTCTGTTCTTTTTTTAAAACCATTTCCACCAATGATTCCCTCTCTTAGAGGTTACCATCAAACATGATGATGGAAGGTAAAATGGATTCCCTTAGATCATTAAAAGAGAGCAGTTTTGTTTCTGTGACGTTAAAATTAACACTCCTTGCCCCATTTAACAACTAGGTCATTTTTAGATCAGCTGCCATATCGAACTGATTAGTTTTACTGTTAAGAGAGAAGCAAATATTTTTGTCACCAGCATATAGAACCAGTTGAGAATTTATGACATCAGGAAAGTCACTTATGAAAATTAGGAACAACGTTAGTTCAAGGATATAGCCCTGGGGTAAACTGGATTTATGTAAAATGATCTAGAAGGGTGGCCATTCAAGACAACTTTCATTTCGCGATTTGATAAGAAAGACTGAATCAGTTCAAAAATTCGTCCAGAAATACAATAACCATTCAAATCATGTAGAACGCCGGTATCCCAAACCCTGCCAGATACCTTCGAGATATACAAAGCGACGAGCTTCATCATTATTATCCAAAGCTTGATGGACTCTTTCAGCAATAATCGTTAACAAATCAGCAGTTTGCTTTGTGAGGAGAATTTGTTCACTTTCTCTTTTTGAAGGTTAGTAAACGCAACTGTTTGTAAGAGAAATACGTTGGGATTTAATGATGCATAACAACACTTTGAACGGTCATCTGAACACAATTTTGACTTAATAAAGGGCTGCCTTATCAACAGAGAAAACGATTCACTAACAACGAAATGCAGTGTATATGCTCTAATCTCATAATTCTCGGCAATTAAAGCTAAGACCAGAACCTTACATAATATCACAGATCATCGGAAAATCAATAGCAGCACATCACTGTATACGAACTAATAGAGAAAAAAATAGACATCTACTCGGTATCGGCTGGTTTAAAATTCAACCGGCATCAACAGCTCTAACATGTGTTCATAGATACGTTTTTTTTTTAAATTTCCCCATGTTTTCCCAATATATTGTGAGGATGAGTTTTGGCAATATGTTGGGGAAACATGAAGAAATTTAAAAAAAAAGTATGTATGAACACAAAAGGGATCTCATACATAACAATTTAAATGCACTAGTCATACACAGAAATAAATGAAACCCCAATTTTGATATAAAAAATGTCACACTCATCAAAAGAGAAAGTAATTTACTCAGAAGGAAAATCCTGGAGAGTGCTGCCATTGGATATTATCAAAATATCAATCTACGCCCCGGTTTTCCCCCAATCTCACCTTTCCTGAAATAATTCCTACTTTTCCAAACCAACATATACAATCATAAATATGTTGAAAAATCAAAAGAAAACTGTTCAATGCATCACTTCAGCCTTTGAAGCAGATACGTTCATCTGATACTATAACAATCTAAGCACAATCTAAACAATATTACTTTTTACTATACGTTAAATTAGGACACTTTTTGTCTTCCACAAGCTTTGACTGACCTTTCAACAAGCTGATGAAGATTAATGAACGTAATCAAATTTATAAGCCTTGATGAAACAATGACATCCTCACCTCTCTGTATATAAACACGTGCAACATAATAAATCCTATACTGCCTTGATAAAGTCCCTCAGAGGATGAAACGCGTCGACTAAATATAGTTTTCTTCTTCTCTCTGTTAAATATTGTCTCTTCTACAGATACATTCGATTTGAGAATTTTTACACACACACATCGACACAAACACACAGACACACACAAACACATATATATATATGTATATATATATGACTGAATAAATTACAGACATTATGTCTGCTAATTTTTAATAAAATCCGTTCATACTCACGAACAACCTTCCGTGTATTGACGTTAAAATATGAGATAAATATTCTATAGCAGTTCAAACTTCTATTATTTTCATTTCCCAAGTACTTTCGATCTTTTTCCAAGATCATCTTCAGGGGTGCGAGTAATACAAAACTATGCTGTTCATTAATATAAGTATTTATACAAAGATGTGCGTTGTTATCCATTACCGTAATTTTTTTCATTATGCTTTTAAATACAAAATGCGTACCGAGCGTTCATTAGAAGATGAAAAATTTATCCATTATGGAATTTTTTTCCTCTAAGTTATAATGTCATGTTCGTGCGCCCATTCAAGCATGAAAATACTGTTCCTTTACAGGAATTTCAGAACATTACTGCAGTATTCATAGTTGATTCTGTTCAGTGCTTGCTTTAAATTTTTAATATTAATTGCTTCTAAGATCTGTAATCTAAATTTGTTGTTTTCATGGTGTAGAGGAGTTGTGTTGTCGATTAGTCATTTTTTATATTGTGAATGTGGACAGGGATTTTTGTCGGAGATATATTCTTCCAAGGGACATTTAAATTGGTATATAATGTTGGCTTTACGTAATACATCAGTTAGTAATTTTATTTATTAGAATCCATGGAAGACATGTTAGTATAAATGGGATTCTATTTATTTATTTATTAAAAATTAGCAGACATAATGTCTGTAATTTATTCAATCAAACATGCCTAAAAGAGAATTTGCTGCATAAATACACAATATATATATATATATATATATATATATATATATATATATATATATATATATATGTGTGTGTGTGTGTATGTGTGTGTTTATATATATATATGTATATATATATATATATATATATATATATATATATATATATATATATATATATATATATATATATATTCAGTTGAATCCTTTCATATTCACGGACAAGCTTCTTGATGTCGTTATTAAAGGAATCCTCACCTGACGTCGAATATTTATATATATATATATATACAAGGTGTCCCATAATTATGGGACACATTTTAAATGCAAAACGACATAACGTATCAAATATATTTATTACATAACTGATATAGAAGAGTTCGACACAATATCTAAGATTTGAACATTTCGTCCCTGAGATGGTCACCACTAAGAAGAGAACATGCATGAGCTCGCTCTCTTATTTCAAACATAGTTATTATGAGGGTCTATCGTCATCAAAAGTGATATAACATAACTGTAGGAAATAAAATCTGATATATATTGAACACTTTTATCCAAGTTATGCAATAAAAACATGTGGCGCTATGCCATTATTATAATCCAGAATTCTTGCCGTGTGTCATCATTGTGAGTCACCCTGTATATATATTATCGCAGCGAATGCTGGATAATCACCTCAAAGATGAAGAAGGATAGCATCGACCGAATATGTGAGCAATGACGCGGTTTTGGAGAAAAACGAAACAAAAAGCAAAAGTATACTTAACATCAGGAAGAGGCAGTTCAAATTTCTGCGTCACGTAATAAGGAAGGAGGGTTTGGAAAATCTGAGCCTCACAGCACAGATTGAAGGAAGGAGAGACAGAGGAAAGTAATGCGTAATATATTTGATGAGCTTGAGTAAATGATGGTAAAACAGGGTTTAGGCGAGATAGCTTATTAAGAGCTGCAATGTACAGGAAGATGTGGATGGAGATAATCCTTAAAGGACATGGTGCATATAATATATATATATATATATATATATATATATATATATATATATATATATATATATATATAGTAATACTCGGTTGGGAAAAACATCGGATAGCACAACTTGTAAGTCTATCAAAACAAATTGGTACCTGAGTAAAAGAAAATGAACTAGCAACATCCGAACATACCGTGAAGATACGTTTAAGTGAAATCTAGGTAGGCTGTTCCTGGCTCTTTAGGATATATATATATATATATATATATATATATATATATATATATGTAGAAATATAGTCTTAAAGTGTGCTATATTTATGGGGTAAAGTGCTCAATATCAGAGATAGAGCGTGTGTAAATATAAAAGTGGACATGGAAGTCAGCACCTAGAGGCGACAGTCTGTTTCATGCTAGTGCAATTGTCAGGCGTCTAGTGCTGTTATTTTTCTCGGCTGTTTATATAAGGGTCAGTGGTGCATTATGCGTAGTATATTTTGGCGGTTACTTTTACCGGAAGTCGCTTATTTGTTTATGTATTTATGTCAAATTATTTTGCTTGTTTTTTTGTTTGTTTTTTATTTTTATTTTTTATCTTATATATTTATTTATTTATTCTTTTATTTTGATCGGTGTTTTTGGTTAACGTAGTAAACATTTGTTTATATAGCTTATTGTTGGTAGTCTATAATGGCCGCCATTTACCGGAAATCGCTTGTTCGCTTATTTATTTGGGTCAAATTGTTTTGCTTATTATTTTTATTTTTATTTGTATAACAGTTATAACTTTCGTCCGTTCTTTTGTTTTGATTTTATTTCGCATATTCTAACAGGTGTGGTTTTGTGATTTGTTTGGAGTAGTTTATTTTGCTTATTTTATTGTTGTTTGTTTATATATTTATTTATTTTTCTATTTTAAGTTACGTAGTAAAAATTTGTTTTCATGTCTACATTTTGAGATTAGCTCGGATCTTTTATTTAATAATTTATTTTGATCTGGGAAGGTAATGATAGCTATTTTTTCCTCCAAGCAAAGTTTGCAAGTTTTTGATAGGTTGTTGTAGGCTGATGATTTTTTCCTTATTTTCCAAGATATTTTTGGTGTGGTGTGTGTTTTGTTTTTTATTTCCCAGATATACTTAGAAAGCATTGTGCTGTTCGCATATTTACTATTTGTGAAAGACATTTTGTGTACATAATTTCTTTGTTTCCATGGTCCTTCGGTTACTCCTGTGTATACTTTTTCTTCATTATCTGCTGATTTTGTCGTGGCTTGGTAGATTACGTTGTTTTGTAAACAATTACCGTTTAAGGGACATTCGTTTTTTATTCTGCAGTTGCACGTGGGTTTAATTTGTTCGTGTGGTTTGTTAATAATTTTTCTGTTGTGCTTTTTTATTATTTGTGCCATGTTCTCGGTGCAACTGTAGATGATTTTTACTGTGTTTTTGTTGAATATTTTGTGTAGTGTGCTTGATTCCGGGAAGTGTTTGTGTAAAAGCTTGAAGAATATTTTTCCTATGTTTGTTTTTACGTTTTTGCTGTACGGTGGGTTGAACCATATGATATTTCTTTTTCTGTTGGTCTTTTTTGTGTTCTGTGGTGAGTATGTGAGTGTTGCTGGGAATCCGCTATCTTTTAGGGCTGTTTCGTAGTCTTTCTTGGCTTTGTTAAATATAGATTCATCGGAAGAATTGTCGGAAAGCCTGCGGTTAATCGATTTAGGTATCTGTTTGATTATAGAAGGCGGGTGGTTGGAGTATATATGTATGTACTGTGGTTTATCATTCGGTTTTCTGTATGGTTTGTGTGTGCCTTTTCTTAGGTTGAAGGTGACATCTAGAAAATCTACTTCGTTTAGGTTAGTTTTTATATCTATCTCGAATCCGTTATTTTTGAAAATTTTAATTATTGCTTTTCTAGTTTTATCTGTCTTTTGTTTGTTGCAGTTTCTTAAGATTATGAGACCGTCATCTCTGTAGAGCCCTGTGTCATTTCTATCTATTATTTTGCTTATTTCGTGTAAGTATATTTTGGCGGTTACTTTTACCGGAAGTCGCTTATTTGTTTATTTATTTATGTCAAATTATTTTGCTTGTTTTTTTGTTTGTTTTTTTATTTTTATTTTTATTTTTTATCTTATATATTTATTTATTTATTCTTTTATTTTGATCGGTGTTTTTGGTTAAACAGCCGAGAAAAATAACAGCACTAGTCGCCTGACGATTGCACTAGCATGAAACAGACTGTCGCCTCTAAGTGCTGACTTCCATGTCCACTTTTATATATATATATATATATATATATATATATATATATATGATAAACAAACTAAGAGTTAAAACACCATCGCACTTTTTTACACACTATTTTGTCTTTCATTCCAATTTGAAGAAACCGAACGTAATACACTTCATGTCGGTAAATCGCGTCGTTTAAAACTTTTACATTTTGTTTCGTTATCCCGACTTGTACGTCCTGGGTGCGACGTTAAACTGCATCCAACAGCAAGACCTCTGATCAGGAGGTTTTGAGGAAGCGTGGAACCACCTCTTAATTGCTGGTGTTCCCAGGTCCACCCAGA
Source organism: Acanthosepion esculentum (assembly GCA_964036315.1). NCBI lineage: Eukaryota > Metazoa > Mollusca > Cephalopoda > Sepiida > Sepiidae > Acanthosepion > Acanthosepion esculentum. The sequence continues at coordinate 23,161,986 of OZ038518.1, read as the reverse complement.
CACAGGGTGGTAGCACCTGTTGGGGTCCCAGCTATGGGAAAATAGTGAACTTCCAGATCTTTCCCACGTCCTGGGTATGACGACAAACGACATCCGCGTTCTGGGTATGACGACAAACTGCATCCGCGTCCTGGGTATGACGACAAACTACATCCGCGTCCGGGGTATGACGACAAACTGCATCCGCGTCCTGGGTATGACGACAAACTACATCCGCGTCCTGGGTATGACGACAAACTACATCCGCGTCCTGAGTATGACGACAAACTACATCCGCATATTTGATAAATATTATCAACAAAATAACTGCTTTTTATAAAGATCACAAAAGACCAGAATGAAAATGAAAAAATATTATTACTTTTTTGAAAAACAATATTACCAACTATACTTTTTTGAAAAACAATATTACCAAATATACTTCAACCTTTTATACAAAATAACCAACTTAAATTCATAAATTAATAAGGCTTCGGCATAAAATGACCCAAATAGGAGTTGACATGCCGTTAAATCCAACATCTATCCATCCATCCGACATGTATTTTGGATACTCTTATACATCCTACAAAAACGCATATGTATGGCATGCAATCAAGAATAAGGAGACACTAAGACAATTAGCAACACAAGAATTAAGGCTTCAATCGATAATTGTCACAGTCGAATCATTGTTTCCTTGTCTATATCTCGAAATATTTTTTTTCCTTTTGAATAATATAAAGGTACATGGAAACTTATTTATCGAATATTGGGAAAGAAATGATTTATTAGCCAAAGAGAAATTCGTTTGTTTCAAAGAAGTTTTAAAGCGTAGATTGCCTCTACGGATACAAACTGTTATCATCCCAGTCAATAGCACTATTACGATTATAACATCTTTTTTGGCGCCAATAATAAGAGTTTTATCACCTTGTCGCCCCTGCACCAGTAAAAAAATCCGCCCATCTTTGGCACTGCAACCGACATTGGTTGTTAGAAGGAAGTTTCGTTAAGTGACAACATTTCGCCATCATGTAAAATCAGATCGCCCGATTGATTGGTAGCAATGTCTGATTTAGCAGACATTTGTTTTTTTTTGCTTCCTTGTTTGATGTCGAATTTGGCAACGTATGCAGACGTACGAGAGGGTCTTTGGAATCGATGCACGGTTGAAGAAGCCGTCGGGTCAAAGCGGTGATCAGATTATACCTGACATTTCGGGGTCGAAGGGAATAGAAAATCTGACAAAGAGATAACATTATGATCCTGGTTACACGCAAGGTCATAAGAGAGAAAAGAAAAACGAAACGTTAACAGGATAATTCCAACTCCGTCTATAATGAATAATTTCTGACATTAATCACGTGGATTAGTGGCTCGGATTAAAGAATTGGATCGCCGTGTAAGAAATCCAGTGGAGTATATTACATTAACTTAAGTATAATTACGTATGTTTGTGCGAGCACAAAGTCACAAGTCATCGTACCCGAGATTTTTCAAATTATGTATATATATATATATAAGAGATCATAATAAAAACATTTTGAAATCGCTGCATAAAAGCTTTCATGTTTCAATACTATGATTGTATTTCTTCAGGCGATGGTAACTAACTGGTGATTAATTCATTTGACTATGTAACCTATAATCGATTTGACAATGGAATAACTTCTTTTTAAAATCGATTTCTGTGTTTATCATAGCCTCTGAATAATTGGGATGTGCTTGAAAACCATACAGCACTTTGACCCAACTCTTGTGTGTGGAATTGTTTCGAGGTAGCTTTTCAGAAGACATCGATAGTTTTGCTAGCATAAAGTCAAATGTAATCGTAAGTGAGGCTTTTATTATTAATTATTTTCCCTCAAAGAAGAGCATTATGCAACTAAGACGCTAGGGAGTTACTAAGTGGGTGACAATATGAGAAACAGAAATTAAGTAGACAGAACATTTGAGTGTACTAGTGTTTTTCTTTATACCTTTGAAAAAGGCATGAAGCCACCTCTTCTCGTCGTCGAGCTATGGAAAAAATATCATGACAGACTGAATATTAGAGTCTTGGCTGGTAAACTCTGAATTCAAACAACCTGCTGCTTTGTATTTCTTGACTCTTTAGGCAAAGGCTAGAAGAAGGTAAACTTCAAAAACAATTCCACCTCTCAGAGGAGGATCGGAGTAACCTTAATGTTCCTGGTGAAAAGGGAACCGGGAAGCCATTACATTATTCTGTCTTGTATGGGAGTGGTTACCGGAGCGGAGTAAATTGAGTAAAATGAATTAGAGATTTATCACGTGATTCCATCCGAGTAGGCCTGCCTGTAAGGGTGCATATGCTCGAATCTTAGATACTGTTTCTGGGGGCGAGATAGAGAGTTAGAGAGAGTACTAATCTGGCGGTATGAACAGTGCGAAAAACACTAGTACACTCAAATGTTCTGTCTACTTAATTTCTGTTTCTCATATTGTCACACACTTAGTAACTCCCTAGCGTCTTAGTTGCATAATGCTCTTCTTTGAGGGAAAATGATTAATAATAAAAGCCTCACTTACGATTACATTTGACTTTATGATAGCAAAACTATCGATGTCTTCTGAAAAGCTCCCTCGAACCGATTCCACACACAAGAGTTGGATCAAAGCGGTGTATGGTTTTCAAGCACATCCCAATTATTCACAGGCTATGATAAACACAGAAATCGATTTTAAAAAGATGTTATTCCCTTGACAAATTGATTATTGGTTACATAGTCAAATGAATTAATCACCAGTTAGCTACCATCGTCTGAAGAAATACAATCATAGTATCGAAACATGAAAGCTTTTATGATTTCAAAATGTTTTTGTTATAAGCTCTATAATATATATATATATATATATATATATATATATATATATATATATATATATATATATATATATATATATATATATACTTTGAAAAACCTCAGATACGATGACTTGTGACTTCGTGTTCGCACAAACATAGATGGTTTATGTTCAGTGCAAACAATTTCCCTCAAAAATTAATACACACACACACACACACACACACACACACACACACATATATATATATATATATATATATATATATATATATATATATATATATATAACATAAACTGTTTTTACGGTTTTATCTTTTTCACTAAACAGTTGTATATTTTTAATGCTGAATACACAGTTAAAATCGAAAATATTCAGACACATATATTTTTCGATACCGCGGTATCCACCAACGAATGACAGGCTGTCCCTAAATACCTCCATTGTTAGAAACCTCAGTAGGGGAAAAAGTGAGTATTTGTAATATTTTAGATCTCTCTCTCTCTCTCACTCTCTCTCTCTCTCTCACACACACACACAAACACACATATATAATCCAGTCGTCTGAAGATCGCGTGAGTATGAAACTCGGGTTACGACAAGAGCCATCCCTTAATAAGATTTAACGTTGTTTTTCTCGGTCTAGATAATCTACGTTTCGATAATTTTACATTATTTTTTCAGTATTGTCGTTTATATTCGACACTTTATCTGGATAAGAGTTTTAGGTTTTCGTAAGTTGTGCGTTGCTTTCATCAACTGTTTTGATTTTATATTTTATATATATATATATATATATATATATATATATATATATATATATATATATATATATATATATATGTATATATATATATATATATATATATATATATATATATATATATATATATATATGAGTTAAAGATCAAATGAAGATCAACTATGGATCGGAATCTGACAGGATGATAAAATAAAGAACAAATAAGAAACGTATATCAATCTAACATGCTTTCACTCGCTTCGTCAGAGATTGGTATTTTGAATTTTGTTTGGGTCACTTCTCATTGGTCACTTACGTATCACGTCTATTAAAACCATAGCTAATTCTACATGTATGCAAGTTTGTGAAGATTCTTTTATGTCGATATGTACATCTGATGGTAATGTGCATTCAATATATCGTTTGTGTGTCTGTCTAGTGGGAGTTCTAATGTCTATGTCTATATAACGTCTTTATGCCGTCAGCCAGGGCAGCGGGATGTAACATCATTCGAACTTATGGTTGTTCTTTTTCTTCTCTTTCAACAATATTCTGTAAAAGCAAAAATTCCTCTTACCTATTGTTGTGTAGGATCCACCTAATCTGCATAGGTGACTACCAACTATATAAATAATGGTTGATACCGGAAGAAGAAGAAGAATCACGAGATCCAACTAGAGACTCTGATCGACTGCGACTAGTCAACACATTCTCCAGGAACGTCTTCCCAGAAATATACAGAAATACTATATGTACTTATTGTGTACACTTTCTTGTTATAATTCATTCTTTGTTCCAAGTACATTTTGTGTTGCATTATTATTCCATGCAATAGGCGAGATTCAACATTGAGTCAAGACTCAACACCTATGGAGTCACCTATCAGTGATCTTCTCGCTTGTCGTTTTCTAGAATTCTTATAATGCGGTCCATTTAAACACATCTACCAAACAGCTGTACTTGCCTAAAATATATATGTGACGTCCTCTTATTATATACACAAGATAGTAACCTTTTAAACATAATAATGAAACACAATATGGTTTAATCTTCCACTGAATTCATACGAACTTGAAATAAACAATTCTCTACCATTCGTCGACAACTGATTAATACGCAACAATGAGAAATTAGATTTTAAAGTTTATCGTAAATACACAAACAAAAACAACCTAATCAACTTCTATTCCCACCACAACTAAATAATAAAAACTGGACTAATCATAGAATCCTACCTCAGAGCCCTTAGGAGATGTTGGCCGGAATACCTAAATGAAGAAGAGAAATATATTGAAAATACTTTCTCCACTACCCACACCATTTTAGCGTCATCGTTAAAAAACGAGTCTACAAAATCCACAAAGCCAAAAAAACAGACACCACCAATAACATTTCTAACAAAAATTGCACAAAATACATAATCCTGCCCTCCAACACGCTTTCTACTAAACTCGCAAACAAATTAGTCATCACTAATACTAGAATCGTTACCATCACCGCAAAGATAATCGGAGATAAGATTAGGAAGAAAAATAAATCCAACACCAATTCAAATGCCGGCATTTATCAATTAAATGGTTTACAATGCAAAAATGTTTAACTCGGGAGACATCACGTGATCTAAATGACCGCATCTACGAACATAAGAGTGACTTGCGTTTGGACAAATAATCTTTCTCGTATAGCATCGAAACGATGCTAGACATAATTTTGATTTATCAAATTAAAAGAGAACACAATCCTTTAAGTAGAAAATACACAGAAAACTTAATAATAACATTATAAAAAACTATAATAACATGCCTTTGACATTACATTACATTGTCATCTTTCTTTCAATGACTTTCTTAAAAAAGTTAACATATATATATATATATATATCTAATACAATGAATATGTTCTTAAAGAGATCAATCATAAATTAGAATCATCTGACACTCCGATGCGCTGGCTGAACGCACAAAGTTAAAGACATTAGAACTGCAACTAGAATGACAAGCAAACACAATTACAGTTACCATCTAATGCCCATTTAGACATACAAGAATCTTCATAAACTTAGATACCTGATTAGGCTACGGTTTGAATGCACGTTATACGTGACTGACCAGTGAGTAATAAACCAAAACAATATGTAAATTATAGAGATTCTGTCTTTTTGTCTATTCTCAATATCATGCAATATCGGACGAAACTTTAATAAAAGTGAAACATTTTGGATTGATATACGTTTCCTATTCCTTCTTTTTTATAACACACACACACACACACACACACACACACACACACACACATATATATATATATAAAGTATATATATATAATACAATATATATAATTACAATATATATATAGTGTCTAATACACAAATATATATACATATATATGTATATATAATGTTAAAATAATATATATAGAATATGATTATATGTTAATATAATCTGATATGTATATATATATATATATATATATATATATATATATATATATATATGTATTTAGGCATCATCCTTCTTTCATGCACATTTCATTAAAAACGACTGACAGTATCACCTTGTCAGTCGTCTTTAATGAAATGTGCATATACATATATATATATATATATATATATATATATATATATATATATATATATATATACAAACAGACACACACACACACACACACACACATATATATATATATATATGCTCATCTTACATGCGACTTATGAACACATAATTTTCAAGCTAATTTTAAGGGGGTCGCATCATACACGAGATTTAAATGAACGAACATATGCATTGCTACGTCTTTGACCAAACTATATATCCATTTACTGAAGTCAAAAAGTACACCTGTATTTAAAATAAGCATGATTTTGATCAAACTGATGTTTTACTTAACTGTATCCAATAATAATGCATTCACATATTAGTATTGTATCTTAAAATATAAAAGAAGCGAATATGCATCTTTTCCATTGTTTACGTTTGTAAGATGTTTAACTCTTTCTCTTTCGGTTGTTTATGGCTGGACGCGTTTACGCAACGAGTATAGCGTTACTAACGATGCTTTTATCCTTGTCTTTTACTTTTTTAATTAATTATTATATGAGATTAAAACAAAATCATGTTAAAAATCGCTACACAATAGCGCTCATGTTTCGGCGCTCAAAATGTGCTTCCTCAGGCGATATTACCAATATTCCTTTTTTAAAAATAGGGACATGGGTCGTCTTTAAAGCGGACCAATTTATTCTACGCCACTAACAAGTCCGACCGCTGGATTACGTACTCAGACCTCACCATGAATGTTTATCAGATCACAACAACCACATTTACAGACAATCATTATTAGTTTCTAAATATTTGTAATATATATATATATATGTATATATATATATATATATATATATGCACAAGTAATGAACAGCAATAATAGCACATAGAAAAGCAAAAATCTTTGAATTTTTTATCTGGATAATCAATTTTAATTTAAGGAAAAAAAAAGCTGCCTTTGAGTATTTCCACCTGTCTTCAATTGTAGGGAAGTGTGTATATGCGTTCACTCTATACATGTATATCGCCTGAGCAAGCACATTTTGAGTGCTGAAACATGAAACCTATTGTGTAGCTATTTTTAATATATTTTTGTTTCAATTTCATATAATAAATCACACACACACACACACACATATATATATATATATATATATATATATATATATATAATTTTCAAATAAAAAGTCTCATTAGAAAATATGAGAAAATTCAAAAGAAAATATGCAAGACTATGCTGTCTTTAACATTCAACACAACATGTTTAATATATATATATATATATATATATATATATATATATATATATATATATATATATATATATATATATATATCGCGGACTCGTCGTAGATTGGCGCGGGCTGTTGACCTGGGTCTACCAGGGATGTTAAGCAGTTCTAGGCGGCGGAAGTAAGCGAGAACTCCGCGCCGACCCTCTTCGCCGCGATATATTACCCTAAGAGGAATGACGGTCAGGATACTCAGTTCCAAGGACTCAAGAGCCAGACTACCTGCACATATGATTTGATTGTAGTCGTGAGGTTTTGTGCAGAACCAGCCATACTTTTTGAATGGCCGAATACAGAGACCTGGTGCACAGTGTGTCACAACGGTCCGCAAACGACCATCCTCAGGTTTTGAAATTTGCCCGTACCTGGGTGGGGGGTAATATATATATATATATATATATATATATATATATATATATATATATATATATATATATATTCGTATAGAAAAACGTTAAAATTTCATTTTTTCTCTACTGTTCAAAGATAGCCTAAGAGTAGGATCCCTAACTGATGAGAAATCGGTCGGGTTTTGATCGCGGCTTGAAGCAATCAGACTTGTAGCCACCCTGAAGAGCTATGATACAGCGAAACAGTGGATGACAATATATATATATATATAAGTTAAGCATCGTAGAGCCAGGTCAGTACTTAGATGGGGGACCGCTTGGGAACACCTGGTACTGTACGCAATTGTGGCTGTGTGGCTGAGTGGTCTAAGGCGTTGCTTTAGAATCACGAGGCACCGAGTTCGAATCCTGGCTGGAATTAATTTCAGCAGCTATCGGACTCCAAGCGCAGGGCACCTTTGGCAAGTGTCTGTTCCATAGCCACGGGTCCACCAAAACCATGTGAGGGAATTTGCGAGAGGAAACTGTGTGGAAGACCTCGTTGGCCAAAGCTAGCACGATATCACAAAACACCGTGATTGCGAGTTGAGGTGGCCAGCCTTGTTCATTTATGATCACGCTGGGTTCGCACCAACGCTCTAAAACTGTTAATTGGCTGTGCACACGCCAATAACAGTATAAACTGCAGGTGGGCTCTGTGGGCATTTCCCAGGTGGGAAATTGCAAAAATGCCTGTGCAAATGTTGCAATATGCGCTAGCTAGCTGTGCATTGCAACGGGTGTCCTCGATATCGAGTGGCCAATTATTATTATTATTATTATTATATATATATATATATATATATATATATATATATATATATATATATATATATATATATATATGCGGCGATTATGCATCAAATTGCCCGACTTCTAACACCAACTTTCTCAAGTGAAGTGTTAGTAGGCCATATTCCGATTTCCCTAATGAAAGCCTGGACAATAATAGCGAAAACATAATTTGGCAACTTCTGTCCGGAGATCTGTGGACATTTTTAAGCATTTTAATTGTTCTTCTTGTTCTTGTACTTGTTCTTGTTCTTCTTCTTCTTCTTTTTCTTCTTCTTCTTCTAATTATTATTATTATTATTATTATTATTATTATTATTACAGCAGTCACATCGTAGAAAAACTGAAGACAATAAAAATAAAGATATCGTTACTGTTGAGATACGTTTATTGTAACTATGAATGAAGCTTGTCTGTCATTACGGGCATAAAAATTAACATCGAAGCTGAATTTTAATTTTATTCGGAAGGATTTACTTCTAATCTTGTTTCAGAAAATCTCAATTTTCCATGATTTCTGTTCAAACTGGCACATTTTCCAAATTAATTATGATCAAGGAGGTCACTTTCCTCATGCATTTTTATATCGATTAAAATTTTTATATTCATTAATTACAATTTTTTCGAAAAATACTCTGGCCGTCAGACGTGATTTGCTGAAAATAGACAATGATTGCTGAACAGAAATTAAAATTGGCATGTTTTTTTTTTCATTTTAAATTGCACGGAAAAGGAAATTTTTCACGTCGAGACGATTTTTGCTATCAACTCAGAGGAAAACTCAAAACAGTGATCTCTTCCAACTCCTGTTATGCATGACTAACGACTGCGCACTTACTGCGATTCAGAGGATGCAATCTTTTTTTATTCTGTATCACCCTATGTAAGGCAATGCAGTCGCTAAGACATAAAGGGCTACAGGCTGTGGAAGAATTAGGAACAGAAACTTTAATAATGAGCGGGAATAAGAAAGAATAATCAATAGGAAAGTACATAGCGATTGACATTGCATTTAAATTTTTGCAGATAAAAGTTCCCTGGAAAGCATCGAGCCAGAATTGAGTTCCACAATCGGGAAGTGCGAGAAAAAAACTGTTGGCATATGATTTACGTAAATTGGTGCGATCTCGACGACAGTCTAGTACTGTGCTTAAATTTTGAAATGTCTAGATATTATAATGTAAAGCAATATTTATTTTGCATTAAAAATACAAAAGTGTGGCACAAGGCCAATAGGGGGAATAGAGAAAGTTGATATTCTTTTGTCTGAAAATTAAACTTAGCTAACCACAATCCCAAACCCAAACATACAACAATAATCCTCACATCAAAATATGCATTCTTACTTTCTGTAACATATTAACTAGTCCCCATGTGTACAATTCTTGTCGAGGGGAGGGAGAATAAAACAACAACTTAAAATCTAAACTTCAATGTTCATTTAAAATATGAAAAAATCCATTTAGAAGAAACTAATAAAATATTAATACCTCCCCACAATACGCAATTGTGGCAGAAACATCAATTAACGGGCAGAAATAAAAGGGTCCAATGAACATACATCCCAAACTAAGTTAACCTTGAAGGAAGAAACAAAAAACCGGTGGGCGTTTTTTTAAGCAGTTCCTGAGGGTTTCGTTTGTTTTTTTTGTTTTTTTTTATCAACCGGGTATCATATATATTCTATGCTGCCACGACAATAAGCAGGCAAGCTGGAATAATGAATATCGGTTCAGATTACGTAGCCGAAAGTTCGAATTCCAGTCGGATATATACCCGTCTTTCTGTCTGTTTGAGTGGAGTGTCTAGTTCGGAAAATATCACTTGTACATTCGATAATTTTAGACCGATGAAAATATGTATTCTTGCATCAATACACATGCATTATGTATGAAATGATATTCCAAAGATAACTGAATTACGACAGAACGCGCGAAATATATACGATGGGCGAAATTTTTAATGCTTTTTTCGAAAAATCGTTGCATCTCCTGCAAAATTGTCCAAAATGGCTATTTGGTTTTTCTCAAAATTTATATATTTCATTAGACTTTCGAACCCTATCTCTCACCATCATATATATTTGTGGTGGGGGAATATATGCATATATTTATATGTTTATTCCTGGGTGAATTTAAGTGTGTATATATACAGTGTGTATCTAAAATACTTTTACAAACTTTGTGGGCGAGTTCCTCACAGCAAAATTACGTCCATTCGACACTGTTTTGGAGTATTTGTAAGGCTCCGTCAGTCACTGATCCGACGGGTGTATGCGTGTGTAGAAGCAATCAGAGGACATTTTTTTTTGTATTTTTAGTACCCGATTTCATTAGACTTTTGAGCACTATTTCTCATTTTCTATACCCCTAATTCTGGTATTTAATTACGTTAAAACAACTCCACACAGTAAGCTTCTACCATGAGTTGCTCTTTGGCCTTGTATTGTGTGAACATTAGTAATACATACAATATATATATATATATATATTTAAAGATATTTTTGAAGGTACAAAATTTTATCACACCAATAAACGTATGAAACTTGATATTACTCGACTTATTAAAAACGGGCGAAGCAACCGGTTTCGCTCCCGCTCATCAGGCTTACGATTTAATATATATATATATGAGTAATTTTAGAATTTCTAAATTTCCCTATAAGTTTACTCTATAAATATTTTTGACATTTCTCTCGGCTTGCTTTTTCATTTGTTTTTCCTGGTTATTTGTTTTTTTCTTTCTTTTCCATCACTGCCTTCCCTCTTAGTTTTCTCTTTTTCTCCCTGCTTGAACCCACAGGTTAATGTCTCGATACATTTCCGTGTCCTGATATAAAACATCTTTAACGTCAGGCTGAGTGAGAAGCGTTTACATTCAGCCATTAGTAACCTTTCATACAAAAATCATAACACAATCATAATAAGAATAAAATGTTCCTCCTCCAGGCAATAATCGAAACCCGCCCTTCCCTGATCTTCAGACTTTTTTTCTAATGCAGCCTGGCGAGACGCGTAAACCCAATTTCATTGTCTTCTTTAAAAATTTCTCTTTCCTCTGTCGCTTTAACTTTGCGAATCAAATGAGGCGAAATTTTAATAATTCCAATCGCGACTGATATTTTGCCAATAAATATTAAACTTGCAGCAAAATAAAGTTTCATCTGTGCTGCGTTATTTTACTTTGTACTTTTCTTATTGGATTTGGGATGAGAAATAGTTTACTCTCTGTCTATTTCGATTTCGCCTGTCAGCTTTTTATGTACGCTAGACGCCCCCTTACTTATTAGAGAGTTCAAAGTTAAAAACGTTCATTTCTACTCGCGATAATGTTAGCAGTAGTCGAATTAGTAACCATATTTATGCTATGTCCATTGAAGAGGTAGGCGGTCATGGTTCTCAATAAATTGTCTTTCTTTATTATCTTGGATTTGCTACTAGTTCTTCAGAATGTATTGGATTAATTTGGTGTGGTCTTCTCCATAGTTCGGAATCCAGTGTAAACCATTAGAACTTTCCTTGACTATTATATAATGTTAGAGAAGTCACAGCAATCTCCCCACGCGGAAATAAATCCACGGTTTTCCCAAGCGTGATATATTTTTTAATGCCATATGCCAGATCTCTCAGTAGGTGCTTCGAGGCGACCTGTAATGTAACCAGATGCACCCCAATATACCAGAGGAGTAATTTATGAATTATTTTCATATTTAAATATATAGTGCGTTCTGCTTGATTATGCAAAGTAATTTTTTCATCTAACGTGTCAATAAATTCTGTTTTTTTCAGACTTGGTGCTTCTTGCAGATTAAATTATACTTTCAGACAAGAGAATATGGTCACTGAAAAAAAGGTTGTGTAGTAACATAGTTCTTTTTCTCAAAGTATGTAAAAAGGCGCAGTTTCCAGTGTCCGGTCTGATTAAGCAATCACCATAAAAATCCTTAATATCGGTAAGAAAAAGCGTCTTACTGAAGACGATCATGCTGAAATTGCTCGCATGCTTGGAAGTGGTCTGTCAACTCTAGAAATTTCAAAAAAATTACATGGAGACCACCGTACAATCAAAGCATTCGTCTTAGGCGGTAAATCATGCAGAAAGACACCTAAACGATCGCATTTGCGAAAGTTAACTGCCAGAGATCTTCGTAAAATTAAATATGAAGTCTCGAAGAAACCGCATGAAACTAGTTAAAAAATATTTGAAAGCGCTGGAGTTCCCAAAATTGGTAAAACTACCCGTTGCGAGGTCCTCAAGATTCTTGCCAAAGTGAAGAGTCCCATCAAGAGGCCCCCATTGAGCAAAGCAAACAAGATGAAAAGAGTTGAATGGGCACACAGTTCCATGAAGACCAATTTTAGCAATGTGATTTTCACCGACGAGTGCCGTCTTACCCTCGATGGGCCTGATGGGTGGTCATCTGGATGGGTGTTAAATGGACGACCGGCAGGAGTACGCATTCGTCGACAACAGGGTGGCGGAGGAGTGATGCTTTGGGCTGGGATCCGCGGAAATGAACTATTAGGCCCACACAATGTACCCAAAGGGCTGAAGCTAAATTCAAATGCATATTGTAGGCTTTTGGAAGATGCCTTCCTGCCCTGGCTTGATGAACAACCAATTCAGAAAAGAAGATTGTTGATATTTCAGCAGGATAATGCTCCAGCGCATAGATCAAGAAGCACCACCAATTGGGTTCAAAGGGCAAAATTTAATGGTATGGCATCCAAACAGCCCTGATTTAAATCCAATAGAAAATTTGTGGTCTATAGTCAAGAGGAGGATTTATGCTGAAAACAAGCAATTCACCAGCTTAGAAGTCCTGTGGAAAGCAATTGTAAGTGCTTGCCGATCAATCAAACCTTCTGAAATTGAAACACTGACGTCAGCAGTGGACAGGCGCCTCATAACGCTTTTGAAGAATGGAGGATGTCATGTTTGTTCGCAGCCGCATTAACAGACTTGTTTTGTTTTCTTTAACATGCTATACATATGTATTATGTATTGTATGTATTATGTATTGTATGTATTATGTATTGTATGTATTATGTATTGTATGTATTATGTATTGTATGTATTATGTATTGTATGTATTATGTATTGTATGTATTATGTATTGTATGTATTATGTATTGTATGTATTATGTATTGTATGTATTATGTATTGTATGTATTATGTATTGTATGTATTATGTATTGTATGTATTATGTATTGTATGTATTATGTAACGGGGGACTTAGAACACACGACGTATCGTCATATGCGCCACTATTCAATTCATAAAATTTAGTATAAAATGTGTTTTTCTTGTTTTATTTTCCATTTGCATAATGAAAGTGAACACTAAATAAGTGCTTAAGTTCATAAATCCTTAAAAAGAAGCACGTTTTGTATATTTCGACAACTTAAAGGATTGACAAAAATAATAAAATAGTATCAACAACACTTTAACTCCCATTCTTCAGAATATATTGCTTAACTTGGATATTTTTAGATAAAAAATAACTTTGCATAATCAAGCAGAACGCACTGTATATATATATATATATATATATATATATATATATATATATATATATATATATATATATATATATATATATATATATATATATTTGTATTTAGAGATGCCAAGCACGTGGCAACCATGTTTAAGTCAATCGATGTTTCAACTGATGACGTTGGCTTATCGTTTAGAGTAAAAGAGGAGTTTGTCACTATATCTGCCGATCGTGGCTTACATATCAAGTATAAAATAATGTCCATTGATCAATTTGGGATGTCCATTAAACAAGAATATTCTTCAAAATCTACTAAAGTACTGAATATTTTATTGCAATTTTCCGCGTCGCACCTCTCTGAATTAACATCTTCTGCACTTATCAAGATTAAATGCAAAATAGATTAAATATTTAATGTATTGATGTGGATATGGGAGCATGTGTATCGCATGTATAAGGACTAACAATAAAAGAAAATTACCAATCCATATTAAGCACAGCACGGTGGCGTAAAGAGTAAGCGGCTCGGATTGAGGAATCAGAGAAGCGAGTTCTAATTTCAGTCAAATCCATTACATTCGCTTATGTAAATAGCAGCAAAGACTTTGGGTTATATAGCTTTGGATAGCAACTGGTCTACCGCAGAAAGAAATGACAACCTACCTACTGCGGGGGAAAAAATCTGCCTCGTCAGTCATGTATCGAATGATACATGATCGCCTAAGCGTGTATCACCTATGGCACATAACTGATACTTAAATAAACAATGTAATGTCTTAAAAATAAATCCTTGGTTCAGGATACTTCTTTATTATTTTCCTACTTTTAAATTATAGGAATAATTTTTCTATATTAAAAATTAAAGTGCGCCCCCAAATTTAAAGTGCGCCCTGAGATAAACAGAAAAGGTTGAGAAATACTGACTTTATCGTTAAAACTTAATACACTCTTGTGCAAATTACATGCACACACACACACACACACACACACACAGAAACACACACACACACATATATATATATATATATATATATATATATATACCCTTGTGCAAATTATATATATATATATATACCCTTCTGCAAATTATGTATATATATATATATGTATACACTTGTGCAAATTATATATATATATATATATATATATATATATATATATATATATATATATATATATATATATATATACATGTTTCATTAAATAATATAGATAAGTGTTGTCTATATATTTTATGTAAGTTTTTTTCATATAGTCTGATAATCTTAATAACATTATCATTAAATAATGAAAGAAAATCACAATGTTGATACATACTTTTTTTTTATTTAATCCAATCTGAGCTTTCGGCTTACATAAGCCATTATCAAAGATGACAATTACACAATATATTTATGCAATACACGAACAAGAAATTGATGATAGTATTATTTGTTTACATGGATGATTTCCAAGCAACGATAAACACGTGCATATAAAACGCTGAAAGCGAAAATCGCACGACAGCTCATGACGTCACACATGACCACGCGAGAGTGAATCCGATGAGTATTGAGTATGGAAAGCCGTTGGTATGAACCAATGACTTCTGTTACTAATTATAGGCATTTAAGGATATTTTTGGAGATTTCATAGTTTATTTTGTTCAGGTTAGGTTTCAACTGTTTTATGTATATAGCTTCAAGAATTTTTAGTTTGTGTTTATTGTTTTCATGTTTAAGTATAGTTGTGTTTTCGACGAGGATTTTCCGGAATTGTGTATGCGGCCAGGCATGTTGTTTTAAATGTCTAAAAATGTTAGAGTTATCATTCAAATGTAGTGTCAAGCGTCGTGAAAGCGAGTTTGTGGTGTGACCAACATAGATATTATTTAGTTCGTTGGAGATACAATCTCCCAAAGGGCACCTGAATTTGTAAACTATGTTGGTTTTTTTCAAATCGCTAACCGGGGGAGAAGAATCATTTCGAATAATTGAGTTGGATATTTTAGATTTAGTGTAGTATATAATTAACTTAATTCTTTTGCTAGGATCTGTTGTGGATATGTTAGTATTTACTAATTTTTTTAGTATATTTTCATCTTGTTTATAATTAGTATGCATTTGATTACGATATAGGAGATTAATATGTTTGAGATTAGTAGAAGCAGTATTATGTACTATTTGCTTAGTATTGAGATTTCTAAGAAAGCATCTTATTTGCTCATCAATTATATAGTTTGGAAAACTATTATTAACAAGTGTTTGTTTTATATTCTTTAGTTCACTGTAAAAAATCTGTTTTGTGGATGAATTAGTTTCTGCACGGTGTATTAGATTTTTTATAATTGCTATTTTGTAGTAATATGGGCATTCGCTCTTGTAGTTAAGTGTACATGAATTTATGCTAGTAGGTTTTTTATATGGCGAAATAGTAAATACATATATATACCCTTGTGCAAATTATATATATATATATATATATATATATATATATACCTTGTGCAAATTATATATATTTATATATATATATAACCTTGTGCAAATTATATATATATATATATATATATATATAATTTGCACAAGGTTATATATATATATATATATATATATATATATATATATATATATATATATATATATATATATATATATACACACACCCTTGTACAAATATTATATATATATATATATATATATATATATATATATATATATATATATATATATATATATATACATATACTCTTGTGCAAATTATATATATATATATATATATATATATATATATATATATATATATATATATATATATATATATATACACGCACACCCTTGCGCAAATTAACTGAAACAAAACGAATAATCCCGTTATTATTTCCTCTTATTTTCGGATTTTTCCAATGTAACATGACCCATTGCACATGTTGGTAATTCGTATGTCCATTCCACAAAGTTTTCTCTTGTAGATTGACCATTTGACGTATTCAGTTGCAACACAAGCTGCTAGACACATGGACACCGGCATTAGACATGATTGCTCCACTAAAGTTCCGGTTTCATTAACAGTTGATCGGAGCAAATGCAGTTCGTACCAGTGCATACAAGCACATTCACACTTGAGAAGATTCGGAGTTCGTTTAATTATCACAAAAGTCGAGTGCGTCTACGAAATTCATGCTTCTGCTTCCATATACACTTTACGGCTGCCATGGGTGAAACATGTCAGCCATACGGCTCTATTGTCTTGTTTGTAGTCGTGTAAAAAAAAACTAAAAACACACGCCAAGTACGGCGACCCCGGTCGGTTTTCATAAGGTCTCAGCCGTGATGTTGACTGCGACTGAAGAGAAGGCACTTCTCCATTGCAATTACGATGCTCGGCCTTACGGCTAACCCCGTTGCGGTTTTAAGAGCCCTCAGCCGCGATGTAGATAGTGACAGATCAGAATAAAGGAAGATATATCACAGAAATTTTCTTACCATGACACCCCCGTCACTGTTCGCTCTTCTCTCGGTTTTACGGTTCTGCTTTGTGGTCGTGGCAGCGCCTGTTTTTGGGCATAAGACGCATCTTTTATTGAGACAAGCGGTTTGTTTGTGATTGCGCACGGCACATACTTTATGTCTATAGCTTACTCACTGCACGTTTTCCCTTCAAACCCTATGTATGTTGCAACTGAATCGAGTTCCTGTCGACATACAAAGCACAACTTTCAAAGCAACAGCCGTCCCCAACTCTTACTGTTACAACGCCGGGCTCTACTACTAGTATATATATATATATATATGTATATATATGCATA
>OZ038518.1:23056637-23141637 GCA_964036315.1 Acanthosepion esculentum | reverse complement strand
TGTAATTATGATAAAAAAATTCACCAAAAATACACTATATAGCCAAAATGATTTGCGATCTAAAACTATTTTCTGGTTTTAATATAACGCAAACGTCTGAGATGCCGTACAAATAAAATCAGTCAAAGCAAACCTTAAAATTGAAGTTTATTTTTCTGCGTAAATAAATAAGCGGGGAATTTGGAATAAAAGCTGATGGTGGGATTTTTTCTAAATTTTTTCTAGTCAATGGTAGGCCTATGCTTATTATAGAGCCGGTGTTATTGTCGGAAGCATTGATACTACGACAATTTGGACTAGTTAACCTTGCCGTAGTCACGTCGAATTTTCCCGGCGGTGTTTACACATCTCAAATACAAAAATGTTTATATGCTTCCAATTATATAAAATAGTGTCGTACTGTAAAAAAAAATAACATAATAGGCAAATCTTCGTATCAATATACCCTGAAAGAAAACATTAACTGAACAGATTACCATTTCAATGAAATAAAATTTATAATAAATTTCTTGCGTAAACATATGTTGTAAATTGTAGGTGAAACACACCAAAACAATAATCGCTAAACGTTTTATTCATAAATGATAGCCACTAACCCTGCTCTGAACCGTTATAGCTTAGAAATGATTAAAGATATCTTACTGGAATTCTCCGAGGTTTTATAATACTATTGGACTATACTTTGAGCAATAAAATGGTATAATTACTCTCTAATATTAACAGAAGAATCGTGTTGAAATCATTCATAAGCAAAAATGACATGTCCATCATTAATTAATGATAGCTAAGGATCGGAAGCTTATGAAATATTGAAATAAATTTCAGATATATAAATATATTATTCCAGGATCATTTTCCAATTTATTCAAGATAATCATAGACCTCTCTAACCTTCTAACCTGCTGCAATGAAGTAACAAGGTGCCTCACACGTTTCACGTACGATTTCATTTTCAAGAATTTTATCACTGCCATTTGGACTGTCATAGCTGAAACTCTTCTTTATCGTACCACACGTCCTATGGATTGTATTTAATCTATATTTAGCTCTAAGTTGAAATGATGATCCCAATTCCTGTTGTGACCGCCTGATCGAGTTTTCCTCTCACTGTTCCCTCTCTTTTAAGATTATTCACCGTTCTCTTGATGGTTCTTGAAAGGACTTTGAAGATGGAAGCCAGAATATGAAATTTGGTACCATTACTGAAGGTCTGAATGATCTATTTCCTCTTACCATGGCTCATTTGGGAAAACAGTGGGGTTGACAGAAAACGATTTAACCTGTTCTCTTTCTAGCTGAATAACTCAAAGGGTTTTTCAATTATTTATATGATAAATAGTGTCAAGATGGCTAAAGGTTTTATCAACAAAAAACAACCTGGAAATAGAAATTCGGTTCGCTTTGTTTTTTTTTACGATATCATACATTTTGTGGGCTGGACATTTATACTTTTAGACGATTTGAACAATTTTGCTGTTACACCAGGTATATAATACATACACACACACACACACACACACACACACACACACACACACACACACACACACACACATATACACACACATATATATATATATATATATATATAATTATAGGTAACTATACTCGTGTCGAAAAACCTTCGAATTCTTGATTTAACAATAGCCAAATCAATCACGAAGGGAAAAAAGGTTTTAAAAAAAGAAAGAGCCAGGAACATGAAAGTCTGTCGAAAATAATCGCACAGATACAGGTTTAAGGCCCAAAGAAAAAAACCCGATACGAGTAAACAACTAACTAAAGAGCTCAATACAAACGTAGACCCTGACGATCTGCCTAAGTAAAACCTTGGTAGGTTTGTCTGGCTCAATAGGTTTGACTATATATATATATATATATATATATATATATATATATATATATATATATAAACATGAAAATTTGCCTTTGTTAGTCAGGTGAGGGTCACAGGACACCATGAAGAAGACAAAGCGATGTCTGCATCCCACGACAACTGAGTTACAACTGCGCCACACCCTAGTCTACACAACCTCAATGAGTCAGGAGAATAGTGTGAGGGAGCCAAAGAAAGAAGCTGCAAACTAGGAATTACGAATAATTTTAAAATATTGGGCGTAACCAATCACCCCATGTGCCTAATGCGGGGTTCATGCCCAATCTCCTTGTGAGTATTTCGCAGTCCTTTTAGAAAAGACCTGAATCAATAGATTATCTCTCCTCGCTAGTGGCTTAATAAGACATGGTGGTTTTCTGTACTTGAAACACGAACAGTCTATGAAAAAGAATTATAATAAGTTTTTTGCATAAACACTGGTAAATAGTTGGTGAAACACACAAATGCAATAATCGAGAAAAGTTTATTTATAAAAAAATAGCTACAATATATTTCAGTGAATAGATTAATTTATAATTACAAGACTGAAAGAGTAATAATAATTATATATATACATATATTTTATGAAATGGACAAATATATGTTTATACGTTATTTTAGGAATACAGGTTGTAAATACTCTGTTTTTAATTAAACAGTATTAATTACATTTGTCGTCCTGAATAATAGTGTTTAATTAAAAGGAGACCATTTATTCAAATAATTAGTTTCCGTAAAAATAACGTATGAACAGAATATATATATATATATATATATATATATATATATATATATATATATATATATATACATATACATATATATATATATATATATATATATATATATATATATATATATATATATATATATATATATATATATATATATATATAAATCAAACGACCAGATATAAACAAGCGTTTACGCGCGTGCTGGTATGCATACGGGGGTAAGTAGATAAATACAGGGTGCGAGTGCTATTTGAGGACATATTGTTTTAAGTTCACTACACACTCAAATCATTTATAATATTATTTTTTTTATTTCAGATACTCCAGTCAGAGGAAAATGTTAACCCAAAAAATGAAAAGACACGCAGTCATTGTTGCTTTAGCTGCAAAACATAATGATTTAAAAATTAGTAACTTTTTACATGTTGCCAGATCATTTGTTCATAAGGTTCGGTTTGGGGGGAGAGGGATGTGATGGCAATGTTTCCCCTGTACCAAAAAGAAAAAAGAACATTCACAGTACTCTGATACCGTGAGAACACCAGAATTTATACGGGATGTTCAAAACATCATCGATGAGAATCCCAGAAGATCAATGAGGTCCATCGTCAAAGAACTTCAGGTATCAGAGTGGACTATCAGAACCGTGGTACATCAGGACAATCGATATAAGTCATATGTGATGAGGAAAGGCCAATTCATATCGGCGAAACGGTTGCTGAACAAAGGGAAAAATCCCCACGAACATGGCATGCTTTGGTTTTCTCAGACGAAAAACACTTTGAAAACAAACAGACGTAATGACAAGTGGCTATGTGCATCTCCTTCTGAAGTAGCCAGGTTGGTGCACACAAGTTTTAGGAGTTCTGAACAGTGAAGGTCATGTCATGCCAGCTTATATTTTCCCACAAGGTCTTGGGGTCAATGTTGCTGGATACATTACCGTTCTTAAAACGGTTGTTAAGACTTGGATAAATAAAGTATGCAATGGAAGGCTATATGTCTTTCAACAAGACTCTGCACCTTCTCACAAAGCCATTGTAACCCAGGATTGGTTATCAAAGAATTTTTACGATCATGAGACCCCCAACATGTAGCCCCCTAACTCGCCAGATTTAAATCCTATGGACTATTACGTGTGGGGCGTCGTTGAAAGGGAGACTAATCAACATCCTCATAGTACCATAGCTGCACTGAAGGCCGCCATTATCCAGGTGATATCCAAAATGAATAGGGACCATTTAATTGCAGATTGTGGACGGTTTCGAGCCCGAATAGGAGCAGCCATTGAAGCCAAAGGTGGTTCCATAGAATAATTAGATAAAGAAGTAACATGAAGGATATTTGTGTCAATTTGATTTAAATATATGCATTGTTTGCTAACATATTGCTGTTTATTTAACATACTAAAAATGTCCTCAAATAACACACGCACCCTGTAGTCAGCAAATTTATACATATGGTGTAAAGACATAATAATACTCGATGTGGTTAGAAAGAGCAAAGATATATATTAATTAGTACATATACTAGTACCTACAACATCAGGTAGTATATATATATATATATATATATATATATATATATATATATATATATATATATATATATATAAATAATTAAGTGAACATAGAAGTCAACACTTAGAGGCAACAGTCTGTTTCATGCTAGATGCAATCGTCAGGCCACGAGTGCTGTTATTTTTCTCGGCTATTTATATATACGGGTCAGTGTCGCATATATATATATATATATATATATATATATATATATATATATATATAAAAGATTTAAGATATAGTGCTTAATATTAAAAAATATTAAAATAATATTAGAAATAGATCCTTAATAATAGTTTATAAAATATACTTAACCTTTAAAAATCTATTTCTTTGTTGTTTTTCCGTCATCGAATCTCTGCGTAAATGTTTGTTCTTCAAGGCGATCTTGTTTTAAGAGTTAATATCATTTAAAACATTTAATAAAATATAGTCGGTCTGATGAAATGAATTTGCTTATATTTATCGAAACTATATTTATTAAGGGGTATGGATTTTTTGATATTTTTCAGAATTATTCTTATAATTTACTCTGAGCTCTCATATGGACTGAAGTCCTTTTCGGAATTAAGCCAACCACCTACTATAATTTGGTATTGCATATGTTATTTAAAAGTTAAGTAAACTTTTCATAATATATACGGCATTTATATATATATATATATATATATATATATATATATATATATATATATATATATATATATGTGTGTGTGTGTGTGTGTGTGCGTGTGTGTGTGTGTGTTTTGAACAATAAAATTATTGATAAATTAAAAAATTAAAATTCCAGACACATTGGGTTGTATATAAATATTTATTGTTGTATTATTTCAGTTAGATTCCTCAACTAGTTTCGGCCAGCATGTCCATCACCATGAGAAAAATAATTTTCATACAGAAAACGCAATGATGAAACACTCTATATACACGCATCTTCCAACCACCTGCTTTCTATAATCAAACAGATACCAAATCGATTAACAAACCATTATGACCGAAATATTAGTTAGACTATAAAAATCAAACCAAAAATCGCACGAAAAAAATAGCACTCGTGGCCTGACGATTGCACTAGCATGAAACAGACTGTCGCCTCTAAGTGCTGACTTCCATGTCCACTTTTATATTTACACACGCTCTATCTCTGATATTGAGTACTTTACCCCATAAATATAGCACACTTTAAGACTATATTTCTGCATATATATATATATATATATATATATATATATATATATATATATATATATATATATATATATATATTGTTGTATCCTTAAAGTGGTTACAAACATACAAAGGTGGTACTTGAGTGAAGGGATAGCAACATGCGCGTAGATGAAAGAATAGTTTGTTTTTGTAAAAGAGAATAGACAGGATATTGTGTGACAGGTTAGTTATTCCTGAAGCAAGCCCACAGGTATATCCTGTGTTCTCCATATATAGCTACTGATATAGTCAGTCCACATAGGTGATAGGGTGTGTGGGACATTTCATTACACCATATATATATATATATATATATATATATATATATATATATATATATATATATATATATATATATATATATATGTGTGTGTGTGTGTGTGTGTGTGTGTATGTATGTATGACTAAAGGCAAAATGAAAATTACAATAAATTTGTTGCTAAACATATATTGTAAATTGCTGGTGAAACACACCAATGCAATAATCGTGAAAAGTTTATTCATAAAATAGCCACAGTATATTTCAATAAATAAATAGATATTGCATTAGCTAAACTCATAATTACTCATAATTCTTTTAGCTATTGCTGTCACAACTTTTCTGGGACTTCTGCTATATATTTAGAGATTCTTGACAATATCCAAAGAAGAATCTGCTATATTATTTATCCTGACTAGGCATCTCGGCTTCAGTCCCTTTTCCATCGCCGTAACGTAGCTTCTCTTTAGATTAGTTCATGGCGGAAAGCAATGGTTTTCAGTTAAAAGTGTTTGCCACAGTAATTTATTCGGTCGAGTTAGCTGGCAGATTCATGAGTCTGTCACGTTAACCATCACGGTCCTGTCTCAAGGTCAGAAGGTCATTACGGTGGCATTCTCTGTCATAACATACCTGGTCAATGTAAGGGGTTGCTGTGTGTACGTGCTTGGGTGCCCCACATGAAACCGACATTGTGTCAAATCTTGTTACAGTTCGGAGATAAGTAAAATAACATGTAGGTAGTTGCTAGACAACCAATCCGTCATACTCCATGGCTAAGTACCCAGTGCAGTAGATCATTTACCAGTTCTCGTTTTGTTTGCAAGCAGTGTCCTCTAAAGATTGTAGAAGTATCAGGGATGGGTTCCCTGATCTGTGATTTTGTTGGATCTTGTTTTCAAGAGAAGTTATGTATAGCTCCTAGAATCCGTTACCGCATTACTTTTTCTACCTTTCTCTAAAGATAAGTATTTCTAAAACATTATTATCTATCATATAAAGCATTCTTACCATCTAAAAATATTTTCTGGTAATTACATACCCTGTAAATTGTTGATAAGCCATGGAAAATGACTCAATCAATACAAATCATTCTTCGTATCAAGCTTAGACTCTAGGGTTTAGTTAATGCGCAAAAAGTGGCACCTTACACCAGCACCGCCCCTAGAGTTGTTCGAAAAAAATCTTCGCTTGTCTGGTAGATCAGATATCCAGATTACGTCCATTTTATTCAAGGCTGCCCAGTGTTATTGTATCATAAAGCTCCTTTGAGATGTCACAGAAAGAGAGAATTGAACCGTGGATTTGGAGCCAACCAATTTACAAGATTTACGAGAAAAGCACAATAACGGTATGGACAAAAGTTTGCTTCCAAAACATTGTAGAATCTATGACAAGAACCGATACTAATCTTAAAAGCAAATAGATTTTCAAGCCAGTAATAGACGATCATGCCTAATAAATTTCCCCGTAGAGTGGGGGTCTCTCCGTTCTACAGTAACATTTACGACAGAGGGCTGAAAGGTACATAGGCTGACTATGAAGGAATAATGCAAGAGCTGTGAAATTGTACAGGCATTAATTTCAGTTCTTATTATTATTAACCACATAGATCCTTTCCAGGTACGAGGGAGGGCTGAAAAGTTCATATGCTGATTAGGAAGGAGTGATACCCGAGCGTACCTGGAAAACTACAATTCAGTTATTGAAAAGATTGATGCTAGAGCTGTGAAACCTGGCATGCATTCATTTCAACTCATTAATAATTGAATTGTTTTTACCAGGTACGAGGGTGGGCTGAAAAGTTCATAAGCTGACTATGAAGGAGTGATGCTAGAGCTGTAAAATCTTACGGGAATTCATTTTAACTCTTCATATTAATAACGGCATTGTTTCTCTCCAGGTACGAGGGAGGGCTGAAAAGATCATAGGCTGACAATGAAGGAGT
This sequence comes from Acanthosepion esculentum, assembly GCA_964036315.1. Classification (NCBI taxonomy): domain Eukaryota; kingdom Metazoa; phylum Mollusca; class Cephalopoda; order Sepiida; family Sepiidae; genus Acanthosepion; species Acanthosepion esculentum. The sequence goes on along the minus strand of OZ038518.1, from coordinate 23,134,052 downwards.
GATACCTGAGCGTACCTGGAAAAATATAATGCAGTTTGTAATAAGAAGACTTTTAATTAATGCATGCAAGATTTCACAGGTCTAACATCACTCCTTATGGACATTCCAGCCCACCTTCGTACATGGAAAGAAACTATGCAGTTATTCATAAGACGAGTTGGATGGTGTCTTCTGTGAACTTCCTTTGTTGAATAAAAGGACTGAGGTTGACGGATGGCGTTTCACAGGTCTAACATCACTCCTTATGGACATTTCAGCCCACCTTCGTACATGGAAAGAAACTATGCAGTTATTCATAAGACGAGTTGGATGGTGTCTTCTGTGAACTTCCTTTGTTGAATAAAAGGACTGAGGTTGACGGATGGCGTTTCACAGGTCTAATATCACTCCTTATGGACATTTCAGCCCACCTTCGTACATGGAAAGAAACTATGCAGTTATTCATAAGACGAGTTGGATGGTGTCTTCTGTGAACTTCCGTTGTTGAATAAAAGGACTGAGGTTGACGGATGGCGTTTCACAGGTCTAATATCACTCCTTATGGACATTTCAGCCCACCTTCGTACATGGAAAGAAACTATGCAGTTATTCATAAGACGAGTTGGATGGTGTCTTCTGTGAACTTCCTTTGTTGAATAAAAGACTGAGGTTGACGGATGGCGTTTCACAGGTCTAATATCACTCCTTATGGACATTTCAGCCCACCTTCGTACATGGAAAGAAACTATGCAGTTATTCATAAGACGAGTTGGATGGTGTCTTCTGTGAACTTCCTTTGTTGAATAAAAGGACTGAGGTTGACGGATGGCGTTTCACATGTCTAATATCACTCCTTATGGACATTTCAGCCCACCTTCGTACATGGAAAGAAACTATGCAGTTATTCATAAGACGAGTTGGATGGTGTCTTCTGTGAACTTCCGTTGTTGAATAAAAGGACTGAGGTTGACGGATGGCGTTTCACAGGTCTAATATCACTCCTTATGGACATTTCAGCCCACCTTCGTACATGGAAAGAAACTATGCAGTTATTCATAAGACGAGTTGGATGGTGTCTTCTGTGAACTTCCTTTGTTGAATAAAAGACTGAGGTTGACGGATGGCGTTTCACAGGTCTAATATCACTCCTTATGGACATTTCAGCCCACCTTCGTACATGGAAAGAAACTATGCAGTTATTCATAAGACGAGTTGGATGGTGTCTTCTGTGAACTTCCTTTGTTGAATAAAAGGACTGAGGTTGACGGATGGCGTTTCACATGTCTAATATCACTCCTTATGGACATTTCAGCCCACCTTCGTACATGGAAAGAAACTATGCAGTTATTCATAAGACGAGTTGGATGGTGTCTTCTGTGAACTTCCTTTGTTGAATAAAAGGACTGAGGTTGACGGATGGCGTTTCACAGGTCTAATATCACTCCTTATGGACATTTCAGCCCACCTTCGTACATGGAAAGAAACTATGCAGTTATTCATAAGACGAGTTGGATGGTGTCTTCTGTGAACTTCCTTTGTTGAATAAAAGGACTGAGGTTGACGGATGGCGTTTCACAGGTCTAATATCACTCCTTATGGACATTTCAGCCCACCTTTGTACATGGAAAGAAACTATGCAGTTATTCATAAGACGAGTTGGATGGTGTCTTCTGTGAACTTCCTTTGTTGAATAAAAGGACTGAGGTTGACGGATGGCGTTTCACAGGTCTAATATCACTCCTTATGGACATTTCAGCCCACCTTCGTACATGGAAAGAAACTATGCAGTTATTCATAAGACGAGTTGGATGGTGTCTTCTGTGAACTTCCTTTGTTGAATAAAAGGACTGAGGTTGACGGATGGCGTTTCACAGGTCTAATATCACTCCTTATGGACATTTCAGCCCACCTTCGTACATGGAAAGAAACTATGCAGTTATTCATAAGACGAGTTGGATGGTGTCTTCTGTGAACTTCCTTTGTTGAATAAAAGGACTGAGGTTGACGGATGGCATTTCACAGGTCTAATATCACTCCTTATGGACATTTCAGCCCACCTTCGTACATGGAAAGAAACTATGCAGTTATTCATAAGACGAGTTGGATGGTGTCTTCTGTGAACTTCCTTTGTTGAATAAAAGGACTGAGGTTGACGGATGGCGTTTCACAGGTCTAACATCACTCCTTATGGACATTTCAGCCCACCTTCGTACATGGAAAGAAACTATGCAGTTATTCATAAGACGAGTTGGATGGTGTCTTCTGTGAACTTCCTTTGTTGAATAAAAGGACTGAGGTTGACGGATGGCGTTTCACAGGTCTAATATCACTCCTTATGGACATTTCAGCCCACCTTCGTACATGGAAAGAAACTATGCAGTTATTCATAAGACGAGTTGGATGGTGTCTTCTGTGAACTTCCTTTGTTGAATAAAAGGACTGAGGTTGACGGATGGCATTTCACAGGTCTAATATCACTCCTTATGGACATTTCAGCCCACCTTCGTACATGGAAAGAAACTATGCAGTTATTCATAAGACGAGTTGGATGGTGTCTTCTGTGAACTTCCTTTGTTGAATAAAAGGACTGAGGTTGACGGATGGCGTTTCACAGGTCTAATATCACTCCTTATGGACATTTCAGCCCACCTTCGTACATGGAAAGAAACTATGCAGTTATTCATAAGACGAGTTGGATGGTGTCTTCTGTGAACTTCCTTTGTTGAATAAAAGGACTGAGGTTGACGGATGGCGTTTCACAGGTCTAACATCACTCCTTATGGACATTTCAGCCCACCTTCGTACATGGAAAGAAACTATGCAGTTATTCATAAGACGAGTTGGATGGTGTCTTCTGTGAACTTCCTTTGTTGAATAAAAGGACTGAGGTTGACGGATGGCGTTTCACAGGTCTAATATCACTCCTTATGGACATTTCAGCCCACTTTCGTACATGGAAAGAAACTATGCAGTTATTCATAAGACGAGTTGGATGGTGTCTTCTGTGAACTTCCTTTGTTGAATAAAAGGACTGAGGTTGACGGATGGCGTTTCACAGGTCTAACATCACTCCTTATGGACATTTCAGCCCACCTTCGTACATGGAAAGAAACTATGCAGTTATTCATAAGACGAGTTGGATGGTGTCTTCTGTGAACTTCCTTTGTTGAATAAAAGGACTGAGGTTGACGGATGGCATTTCACAGGTCTAACATCACTCCTTATGGACATTTCAGCCCACCATCGTACATGGAAAGAAACTATGCAGTTATTCATAAGACGAGTTGGATGGTGTCTTCTGTGAACTTCCTTTGTTGAATAAAAGGACTGAGGTTGACGGATGGCGTTTCACAGGTCTAACATCACTCCTTATGGACATTTCAGCCCACCTTCGTACATGGAAAGAAACTATGCAGTTATTCATAAGACGAGTTGGATGGTGTCTTCTGTGAACTTCCTTTGTTGAATAAAAGGACTGAGGTTGACGGATGGCGTTTCACAGGTCTAACATCACTCCTTATGGACATTTCAGCCCACCTTCGTACATGGAAAGAAACTATGCAGTTATTCATAAGACGAGTTGGATGGTGTCTTCTGTGAACTTCCTTTGTTGAATAAAAGGACTGAGGTTGACGGATGGCGTTTCACAGGTCTAATATCACTCCTTATGGACATTTCAGCCCACCTTCGTACATGGAAAGAAACTATGCAGTTATTCATAAGACGAGTTGGATGGTGTCTTCTGTGAACTTCCTTTGTTGAATAAAAGGACTGAGGTTGACGGATGGCGTTTCACAGGTCTAATATCAATCCTTATGGACATTTCAGCCCACCTTCGTACATGGAAAGAAACTATGCAGTTATTCATAAGACGAGTTGGATGGTGTCTTCTGTGAAATTCCTTTGTTGAATAAAAGGACTGAGGTTGACGGATGGCATTTCACAGGTCTAATATCACTCCTTATGGACATTTCAGCCCACCTTCGTACATGGAAAGAAACTATGCAGTTATTCATAAGACGAGTTGGATGGTGTCTTCTGTGAACTTCCTTTGTTGAATAAAAGGACTGAGGTTGACGGATGGCGTTTCACAGGTCTAATATCACTCCTTATGGACATTTCAGCCCACCTTCGTACATGGAAAGAAACTATGCAGTTATTCATAAGACGAGTTGGATGGTGTCTTCTGTGAACTTCCTTTGTTGAATAAAAGGACTGAGGTTGACGGATGGCGTTTCACAGGTCTAACATCACTCCTTATGGACATTTCAGCCCACCTTCGTACATGGAAAGAAACTATGCAGTTATTCATAAGACGAGTTGGATGGTGTCTTCTGTGAACTTCCTTTGTTGAATAAAAGGACTGAGGTTGACGGATGGCGTTTCACAGGTCTAATATCACTCCTTATGGACATTTCAGCCCACCTTCGTACATGGAAAGAAACTATGCAGTTATTCATAAGACGAGTTGGATGGTGTCTTCTGTGAACTTCCTTTGTTGAATAAAAGGACTGAGGTTGACGGATGGCGTTTCACAGGTCTAACATCACTCCTTATGGACATTTCAGCCCACCTTCGTACATGGAAAGAAACTATGCAGTTATTCATAAGACGAGTTGGATGGTGTCTTCTGTGAACTTCCTTTGTTGAATAAAAGGACTGAGGTTGACGGATGGCATTTCACAGGTCTAACATCACTCCTTATGGACATTTCAGCCCACCATCGTACATGGAAAGAAACTATGCAGTTATTCATAAGACGAGTTGGATGGTGTCTTCTGTGAACTTCCTCTGTTGAATAAAAGGACTGAGGTTGACGGATGGCGTTTCACAGGTCTAACATCACTCCTTATGGACATTTCAGCCCACCTTCGTACATGGAAAGAAACTATGCAGTTATTCATAAGACGAGTTGGATGGTGTCTTCTGTGAACTTCCTTTGTTGAATAAAAGGACTGAGGTTGACGGATGGCGTTTCACAGGTCTAACATCACTCCTTATGGACATTTCAGCCCACCTTCGTACATGGAAAGAAACTATGCAGTTATTCATAAGACGAGTTGGATGGTGTCTTCTGTGAACTTCCTTTGTTGAATAAAAGGACTGAGGTTGACGGATGGCGTTTCACAGGTCTAATATCACTCCTTATGGACATTTCAGCCCACCTTCGTACATGGAAAGAAACTATGCAGTTATTCATAAGACGAGTTGGATGGTGTCTTCTGTGAACTTCCTTTGTTGAATAAAAGGACTGAGGTTGACGGATGGCGTTTCACAGGTCTAATATCAATCCTTATGGACATTTCAGCCCACCTTCGTACATGGAAAGAAACTATGCAGTTATTCATAAGACGAGTTGGATGGTGTCTTCTGTGAAATTCCTTTGTTGAATAAAAGGACTGAGGTTGACGGATGGCGTTTCACAGGTCTAACATCACTCCTTATGGACATTTCAGCCCACCTTCGTACATGGAAAGAAACTATGCAGTTATTCATAAGACGAGTTGGATGGTGTCTTCTGTGAACTTCCTTTGTTGAATAAAAGGACTGAGGTTGACGGATGGCATTTCACAGGTCTAACATCACTCCTTATGGACATTTCAGCCCACCATCGTACATGGAAAGAAACTATGCAGTTATTCATAAGACGAGTTGGATGGTGTCTTCTGTGAACTTCCTTTGTTGAATAAAAGGACTGAGGTTGACGGATGGCATTTCACAGTTCTAACATCACTCCTTATGGACATTTCAGCCCACCATCGTACATGGAAAGAAACTATGCAGTTATTCATAAGACGAGTTGGATGGTGTCTTCTGTGAACTTCCTTTGTTGAATAAAAGGACTGAGGTTGACGGATGGGGTCTGGAAATCAATTAATCATCGTGGAGGATAAATTGAAGCGATTTCACTTCAAGGCCGGTAAGATTACAATAAAAATACTCTATGTAATTATTATACGCCTGAGTAATTTTAACAGCAATCTCCTCTTGGTAGCTCATCACAGAACATTTCTGCTGATGTAATTTCTAACCTTCTTCATGTGTCTGTCGAGGATTTTAAGACGGCTGAACAGAACCTAACTGAAATGATGAAAATATACCCTAGTGGATTGAATAAAAATTTCGGTTCAAAATTCTGACGACGTTAATGTGTACGACAGACGACATAAAATGTCTGGATAATACAGAGGCCAACGCACCTTAAACACAGCAAAAACAATAAATCAATACAGATTACTATATTATGTAAAAAAAATGACTACAAATTCGTGTAGCCTTAACAAAATATCAAACAATCCAGAATAAATAAAATCACTTTAAAAATTAAAAACACTAGCAATACCCGTAGAAATTTCACGGCGTTACTGTTTTTCATTGAAATTAATAGTTACTTTCTTCTCAAGCATTTAATGCCTCTAGAAATCATTTATGTACAAAGGACACTTTTACACTCGGGTTTCTGGTATTTGATATTCCGGGAGTTAATGTATGTTCAATATGTAGATAATATGCCTCCTTTTAGTTAGGTATCTTCATCTTTCGCTAAGAAAAGATAATGCCATACAAAAAAGGGCCCCAAACTTGATGAAAAGAAGGTTTTAGCGTCAAGATGTTAGCTGTTATTAAGAGTAAAGACCAAATTATTTTCTGACTAGCAGCATGGCCGGGCATTGCACGGGCTTGATTCAAAAATCGTATGACTCTTACAGGAATCGCTATCACTTGACTTAAAATATTTTTGCCCTTCCTTGCCTTTAAAGGAATGCCCTTTGCCGTGCGAATGTGGAAATTGAAATTGGAGCCCAATTTTACCACAAAACTGATTTTTAGTGATGTTACTTAAATCTATTGAATTTTTGTACAATTTTTAACGGGGTTCCATACATTTATACATACATAGACACACACACACACACACACATACATACATATATATATATATATATATATATATATATATATATATATATATATATATATATAAAGGCTGAAAGCTGACCAGAGCACACTAGCGCGGTTTCGAACTCTACGGTCTCCTCAAGTTGTTTGTTCAGCAAATCAACTACACGGAGCTCAACAACTTAAGCACTTTCGAAACCAGAAGTAGTGGGAGAAGAAAAATATTCTAACTTTAACCAGATTCAAATAACCCCAATCTGAACTTCTTAAAATATGTGCATTTGGTCCCGTTCAGCAATGCATTTCTGTTCTTATATGTTGCTATAACTAGTTTACTTTCCTCGCATAGCCTACACCTTTTCGCGACTATTATGTTAGTCTTTAAATTTCTTAAAATACTCCATTTAATGCTTGAACTTTTGCTATGTGTCTCTCTAACTTTCCAATAACAGCTTGCTAGCTTCCAGCTGTACCTATGCACCCGAATGATAAATGATGAGGCGTGATTGTATCACCTCCTCTTGAACAGGCCCTCATTACACTCGATGCATTTTTTGTGCTACCGTTTTCATCTACCACCTCGGCACAATATACAACCCGTTCAGTACGGCATAATCCATTTAAAGGACACTTATTTTTTGTCCTGTCATTGCATAAGTTCGTATTCTCGCCTTTCACGTCATTTTGTAGTTTAAAAATCTGCTATTCGTTCTTTTTTATGATGTTGTCCATACTGCGTGTGCAGCTATAAATTGATTTGATCGTATTTCGGTTAAATAGGTGATGTACTCCAGGCGTATAAGAAAAACATATTCATTATGTTTGTTATTACTCTTGTGTTGAAAGGCGAGTTAAACCAGATTATGTTTCTCTTTCTTTTATTATAAATAACATTATCATTTTTCGGGCTCGCCTGTTCTTTGAATTGCAGCTTAGCGTTATGTTTTCCTTCTCTTAATGTCGATACGTATATCTTCTCTTTTTTTTTTTTGTTAAATATTATTTTCAGTAGAATAATTTGGCGACAGTCTACATTGCACTCTAACGAGATTTGTTTAATTATGCTCGTTGGGTGGTTAGACGCCGTATTGATATCTTGAAGTCTCATTCGGTTCCATAAAAGCTGAGATGGTTCCGTTTGACATGTTTAACTCTGTGTCCCTAAACTGGACGATATTTTGTTGGTTTCTATAGTAATATTGAATTTCAGATCTTTTAATACTTTATGTCGTTTTTTCCTCATTCAATCCCTGTTTCTCTTATTTTCCATTACCACCATCAGTCTATCATCCCTGTATAATCCGTGATCATCAATATGGAAGATCTTATTTAATTTATTTAATATGAAGATTCCAACAAGATCAGCCACTTCCGCACCGACAAACAATACTTGTGGAACAACCAAATTACATGATACATGTAATTTGGTTGTTCTTTATATTTTTAACCCATGCCTCCCCGCCATGAAATAGGATAGACTTAAGGCAATGCAAGATTAAACTAATGTGATCAGGGTTGAAACATACAAAGCTTTTGGCAAACATCAATGCATCTAATAAAATCTTTTCTGTGATAGTCGGATAAAAATCCTTAATATCATATTTAATGAACAATTTGCTGTTTTTGTTCGAGATATTCCTGAACCACGAAATGCAGTCTTTTCCACTGCTTGACTTGGGTTGCCACCCTTAGCAGTTTACAAGTTTCCATTACGTTAGTGTGGCTTATTATACCGAGCTCTGTTTTTGTAGGGTTTATCGGTAGGAACGATGGGTTATTGAGGAAGTCAAATCAACCACACGGAGCTCAACAACTTAAGATTTTTCGAAACCGGATTTAGTGCCGGTGGGTGGGTGGAATTCTAACTTTAACCTGGTTCAAATAACCCCAAGCCGAATTTCTTAAAATGTCTGCATTTGGTCATGATCTCTGACCCCCCGTTCAACAATTCATTGCTACTTTTATATGTTGCTATAGCCAGTTTCTCTGCTTGGCATAGCCAACACGTATTCTCGACTATTATGTTAGTCTTTAAATTACTTGCTCCATTTCATGTTTGGATCTTTGTTATGTTTCTCTCTAACTTTCCAATAACAGCTCGTGCTATCTTTGTGCTGTACCTATGCTTCAGAATTCTAAAGGATGGGGTGTGATTGCACCACCTCCTCTTGAATGGCCCTCAGTACACCCCATGTATTTTTGTGCTACCGTTTTCACTTTCGACTTCGGCAGAATAATGAAATCTCCCATCGGTTTAGACAAATGAGGATCTGACAACTTAACCAATTCATTGAGTTATGAAATATTGTGCGATAATCTTAAGTGGCACTTAAGACTCGCTAGTGATTTACAAAGGAGGCCGCATATGGAGCAAGAGTGAGGATTGTAGGATGAGATCATTGTTAGACTGGTTGACCTATTAGATCTTGCTCTCGAGATGACGATTCAGACTAAGTCCACTAAAACACGTCGATCTCCATTCTACCCGCTCTAAGGCTAAACGCCTGAGGGTGTTATGATATACATATATGTATCTATATATATATATATATATACGATAAAAAATATACTTTATGGTAGGCTATATTTACAGTTTAAATTGCTCAATATCAAGTTAGAGCGTTTGTAAATATGAAAGTGGACACTGAGGTTAACAACCAGCGTTGACAAACTGTCTCATGCCTTCTGACTATAATCATGTATTTCTGAAGATTGTATTGAACCCAATGCCCGTTATACACGCACGCACGCACTCTCACACACACACACACACACACACACACACACATATATATATATATATTTATATATTTATACCCTAAACGCAAGCCACAAATCTGCCACTGGGTGTCATGCCACTAGCGTTTGTCGCTTGTGGCTGGCTGTCGGGCCGCCGACGTGTTCGTCCCTGGAATGTTACCACTGGCGGACCATTTGTTGCCCGCTAGTGGTGTTCCGCTGTCTGCCACCGCTGACGTTGGCATCGGCAGTCCACCAGCGGACCACTAGAAAACGGTAGTATTAAAAATAGTTCAGCACACACACACACACACACACACACACACACACACACACACACACACATATATATATATATATATATATATATATGAATGATAAAAGTATAATTTTAACGTATAATATGATTATCAGGGATAGTTTCAACTTGAAGCAGCAATATGTTTAAATGAAATCTTCGGGCCAAATTTCTGGACATATATAATTATATATACAACATGAAATTGATAAGTTGACGTCTAAATGATGTAAAAGTCAAAATAACACTGACATCTCATTTTAACAGATATATTTACCAAAGCTACACAGACATATCTTCAAATACTAAAGAGTAAATTTATTCAATAAATTTGCTACTGGCTTCAACTACGGCCTACAGGCGAATTGGGAATCTCATGTATATCTGCTGGACGGACTCCTTGTTTAATTTGGTGAATGCTGATAAAATCCTTGTACTCAGTTCATCTTTGGTTCTACTAGGAGATTTGTTTGTGCCTAGCTCAAATGTGCCCCATACATAATAATCAAGGAGGTTGCATTATGTGGCGTTAGGTGGCCAAATATAAGGGGTGATGTTTATTGCAGAAAATGTCTCAGAGCCATGACTGTCTTCTTCTGCTTGTGTGACATGGTGCAATGTCTTGTTTCCAGATATAATGTCCTCCAAAAGCCGCCCTCTTGATCCAGGTCAGAACTACCTCCTCAAGGCACATAATCTAGGTTTAAGTGCTGATTTTGAGGTTCTTACCAACAAATTCGTGAGTTCGTATCAGAACAATCAGCGTGAGATCTCTGAGCTGCCGTAACTTCGAAATCACCATTAGACTCATCCAACTCTTTCCGAATCCTCTGCACAAGAATAAGATTGACACGAAAGCACTCTGAAGTGTTTTGTATTGGAGGTTCCGGTGTGAATGTCAAGCAATACAGCACTAACTAACCATTCTGGTAGCTGTGAGGCACAGCGGATCGCTCGAACATATTGCCCTATGTTCTAGGCATTCACCTCGCTAACAGTTGCACCAGCAAGCCTTCTAGATACATTAAGTGTTTCAACTTGAGAATTAATGGCAGTGAGAAACTATAAAGAAAGAGTTAATTTGATCTAACATTTCAGATTAAGGATAAAGGTGGAGCGACGCAATGACAGAATTAAAGAAAACAAAAGTGTAAGGGAATAGGAAATGATTTATTTGCTTAAGAATTGATCACGACTTCCGTCTCACAACGTGTTTATTGAATATTGTTTTTAGAGCGCGACTCTTGGTTGCATGGCGTCGGTGGGCACCTGCGGATGATTATTTCTGGACAAATACGAATGAAAGATTATCTTCGAAGATACACAAGTTGAAATTGAAAACAGGGAAATCAGGGCGTGCTAAACATGACAGGGAAATATTTATCATGTTGGAGACCGGCGAGTTTCAGCGGGAAGGAAAGTGAACGATTCTGAAAGGCCCTGAATGTCAGAAACCAGTTCAAACAGAAAGGGAATGATTTGGAAACATTAATGTAAGTTGAGATATATCCAGAAGATCACGTAGAAGAAAGGTCTACCGTAGAGACGTGTTTGTTTTCTGAAGCAATACTCAGCTCATCTTTCATTAAGTACCCTATTAATGTAAATGTCAGCACAAGTTTACCGGAGTTACGACGGTTATAAATCTCCTTTGAGAAAAAAAAGATAACAAATACCAAATGATAATAACCTGATACTGCTCTAAGCTTTTGTTAATGTCGTGTCCGCACAGCTTAGTAGGGATCATGCCTCTCTACATATGTCTTTATTATCTGCAAAATGCTGTATCATGTTAGGAAAGACATTGGTAGCTTCTATTTGTTTGTTTGTTATCGAACTTCTCCTGGATTTTGAAGATAGACCCCCATAATCATATATATTCTGAAACTACATTACCCAGGGTACTTGGATAAGTATATTTCATTTTGATGAAAGGCGACCTCCGGGATGGTACGCCTCTACTGAAAATGTGTTTCCCTTTAAATTTAAATTTGAATAATGGAATGAGTACTAGTGTACATGGATAATCATATTTTATTTTGATCAGAGCGGCATAAACCTCCAGTGAAAATTTTCCCATTAATGTAAATTAAATTTAAATTTGAACAATAGAATGACTACTATTCAAAATATAGAAGGAGAAATCCAGAAGATAGAGGTCACACCGGAAACTTCATTGTGTAATAATGAAATGTATCATGTTTCTCCATAAATTATTACAATTATTTAAATTCAATCATCATTTTCGTACAAAAAATGTATCTGTGTGTGTGTATGTATGTATGTGTGTGTGTGTGTGTGTGTGTGTGTGTGCGCGCGCGGTATTTAGAGGAAAGTGCTCAATTATCCGCGTTAGAGCTAATATATGTCGTTGCATGGATAGTATTTTGTAACCCCGGGTTTCACGCTCTCGCAATCTTCAGACAAACTGGTTATATTTTCAAAAATGTATCTATGTATGCTTTATTTGTTTCATTATTTCTGTGTGGTGGACGGAAAAAAAGATTTCTTTGGTGGTTGTCTGGATGACATTCACATATACATAGATATAAATGCATGCAGGCGTATGCATATTAGTTCCTACATACACACCCATATTCAAAATATTGGGTTAGGCGCAGTTACACATTCATACGTACGAGCACACTTATTTACGCAACCGCCATTCTGTGTCTATTCATTGCGTATATAGGATTAAAAACTACTATGCACCCAATGGTGTGTATATAGACACACATACACACACACATATATATACAAACACACACACACACACACATATATATATATATATATATATGTGTGTGTGTGTGTGTGTGTTTGTGTGTGTGTGTATATATATATTGTATATATATATAGTATATATATATAGCATAATGAGAGGCCACGTATACTTTCTTGATATGTATATAATATCTGGATAAAATAAATGAAACAAAATTGGGTGTTTTTTTTATGAAAGTATTTATTTCTGTGTTTTTGTATATATTTATTTATTTAATATTTCAGACCACCTAGGTCTTTCCTCAGAAATCAAATGAGATACTGTGTTTGTGTGTTTGTTTACAGCGTTTGTTTACAGCGTTTGTCGTGACGCGTGCATGTCACGTGATGTGCAGTGCGACTTTGTTTGAATTTTTGGCGGAAGACTGATGATATATTAAATAAATAAATATATACAAAAACACAGAAATAAATACTTTCATAAAAAATACCCAATTTTGTTTCAATTATTTTATCCAGATATAGTATATATATATATATATATATATATGAAGAAATATAGTCTTAAAATGTACTATATTTATGGGATAAAGAGCTCAATATCAGAGATAGGCCTGACGATCGCATCTAGCATGAAACTAACTGTCGCCTCAGATTTCTATGTTCACTTATATATATATATATATATATATATATATATATATATATATATTGTATATAAGATAATCCTAAGGAGCCAGGCAAACCTACCTAGTTTTCCCCTAAACTGATCGTCAGTTTTCCAAAATTCGTTTGAAAAATTAACTAGAACTTGTGCTTTTAATTTAATTATATAATTGAATTTGAAATTGTTAGTTTCTGTTTTTGAAACATGATTATTCCTGTGTAGCGATGGTACCATATTTGTAAATCAGTTAATTTATAATATATATATTCATATATATATATATATATGTATGTATATATATATATATATATATATATATATATATATATATATATATATATATATATATATATATATATATCGGACGTCTAGCCACACTGATGAGCTGTGAAACAGCGAAACAGTCTCTCTGTGGATGATAAAAATATTAGCTCCTGAAATTAATTTCGGTTGAGCCCTGAGTTGGGGTGTGAATTTGTAAACAGTGACTATTTATGCTAATACTGCACGACTCTTCGACAGAATGGAGTCACTCTCAGTCACTGTGTGTTTATCCGAATCTAAAAATAAACACGCTAAAATTCACCTGCATTCCGTACCGTACGCTGATAAGCTGCGAAACAGTCTGTCTGTGGATGACAAAAATATATATATATATATATATGAAGAAGGAATGGATTTTATTTTTTTATACGACATATTTTTATTGGGTTATGGCCTATTTTGCTTTACGGCATATAAAGTTAAATTTAATGCTGACAAGGATAGTTTTGTATGATCAGAATATGTATTCTTTGTAAGAAATCAGTTCGTAGATCAGGTTTCATTGACGTATCTTTGTAAAGAGGGGTTTTGTCGAGAGTTAAATGTACTGCTGGTAATATTTTTAAAATATATATTGCTGCTAATTTAATTCTTTTTTAGAAAAAAAGTATTTCTGGTAATATTTTACAAATTCTTTTGCCATGAACTTGTATTGCTGGTACTTTTACGATAAAAATAGATGTTTATACTTTTATAGTGTTTTGACTCCAGTTTGAGTGTTATCTATTTGCACATAGCTGGGACATTATTAAGAACTGCCACCTCGCGTCAGGGCGGGGCCGGAAACAACAGCAAATAAGAGGTGATTCCAAACCTCACAGGCCTTGCAGCCTGACGTACTTAATCGTCACACCGAGGGAAACGTATTTTTACTACTTTAAATGGTATTTATAGTGGATACTCGTATTTAGCTAAACGCTGCATTTATTTTAAACAGTAATTATTTTCGTCAAGACTCCTGCACATTCAAGAAAAATCAAAGAAAATTCGCTATCTATTATTATTCTAACGTCCGCTTTGATCCATTATGAAGCCGTTCGTAACCTAGCGGTCAAAGAACAAGGCATTAAACAATGCTTTCAAATGCAAAGTTCGAATCATACCAGGAGGCGCCGTTTCTTTAATAAGTTTTCACTAGTGTGCAAGCCGAACAGAAATACCGGATGTAATAGGAAAATTTCCCAAACCAAAATAATTAACCATTCCACAAACTAGTTGAGTAACATTTTCTAGGTTTTCTGATAAAACTTTTAGACATCTTCACACCAGTTGTCGTAAAAATTACTGAAAAATCATTTGAGTTATTCAGTTAGAAAGAGATCAGATTATAATTATTTTATGTCAGCCCGAAATGTCTTCCTAACAGAGAAATGGTGAGACGAAAACGATCATTCAGGCCTTTAGTAATGGTACCAACATTCACACATCTTCAAATTCCATTCAAGAACGATCAAGAGAACGGTCAAATATGTTTAAAAAAGAGGGAACACTAGAGTGGACAAATGGATCAGGAATTCACAACAGGAAGAGTTAGCATCATTTCAACTTAGTACTAAAGAGATCAATTAGAAAAGATCCAACTCGATCCATAAGATATTTGTCACGTGAGAGAGGAGTTTCAGCTATGACAGTCCAAAGGGCAGTAAAAAAAGACTTGAAAAAGAAATCGTATGTGAAACGTGTGTTTACAGATATATCTTATCTGAATGGTTACACACATATGCATATAGAGTTATTTTTCCTGTAAAAGATTAAAGAGCCACTTGATGTAGAGAGTTAGAGAGTAAGAGGCCAAATATAAGCGGATAGGTCGGGAAGATAACGATTAACCCTATATTTGAACAGGTTGAGATTGTAGTAATCAGGGAAGCATTCTCTTGGGAGTCGGTTCCACAGATCAGATATAGGGCTTTAGGAGTTCTTTTTTTTTGCCTTGAACTGTCGTCAGATGTGTCAGTTTGAGGACAGTGCAAGGCATTCGGAAAGAGTTGGATGAATCTAATGATAATTCCGAAGTTACGGCAGCTCGGAAAACTCATTTTGATTGTTCTAATAAAGAAAATAAATCCTAAATTTGTTGGTGAGGACCTCAGACTCAATAGTGAGTGCCTTGATGAGGTAGTACTGCCTTGGGCCAAGAGCGTGGCTTTTGGAAGACCCTATATCTGGCAACAGGACTCTGCACCATTCCACACAAGTAGAAGAAGATAGTCGTGATTGTAAGACAATATTTGCAACCACATCACCCCTTATATTTAGCAATCTAACACATTAGACTGCAAAGCCCTTGATTAGTGTGTGTGGGGGCTAGTTGAACGAGAGACCATAAAAAAATCCTTACAACAAAGATGAACTGAAGACAAAGATTCATCAGCTTAAATAAAGAGAACCATCCAAAAGATTTGCAGGAGTTTCTGAAGTCGTCTGCACTCCGTGATTGAAGCCAATGGCGATTTTAATGAAGAGATTTACTCTTTATTATTTCAATACATTTTGTGTAATTTTATAAAATATATCTATTAAAATGAGCCGAGGTGTTCGCACTTGTTAGGATTCCAGCTGTGGTCAAAATAATCTACCACCAAACAAAACGCTATGAAAGTATAAAAATACATTTATATTATAAATACTAGCAATACATGTTTATATAAAAAATAGAACAAAACTACATATTTGTAGTAAAATGATAATACGTTTTCTCTGTGGTTCCTAGGCCTCATGAATTTAAACGTCCTACGAAGATGGCATCGCGTTCCCACCCCTTCACCGTTGAAACTGTTAGATGTAGACGTTTCTTCTACTCCAATAGCTTCATGTCTCGCACATCTCGCCTGTGGAACTCCCTTCCTTATTCCTGTTTCCCTGACAAATACAATCTCCAACTATTTAAGTGTAACGTCAATCGACATCTCCAGTTGCCTTGATCTATCCACTTCCCTTCTCCACATCCTTTCACCTTTCATTCCTATCTGCTCACGCTCCAAAACTTGTAACCCCCTTGCCTTGATCGATCCACTATCTTTCTCCACATCCTCTCCTTTACCACTCCTATCTGCTCTTCCTCCAAACCTTCTGTAACCCCTTGCGTGCTAGTGGCTTCCAGCCTTGCTTGGGGTGATAAGCTTTTAAAAAAAAGTTGATGGTATTCAATTACGCTTAGTTGTAGCCATAAAATTGTTCAAATTATTTAAATTCCTACATTAAATAACCCATAGATGTGTTGATATGTCGCTAAACAAAAAAAATCCAACCAGACAAACAAACAACATGAAAAAACACTTTCATAACATTAATCCATGTAATATCCGACAGTTTCTAAAAGAAATCGAACTGTATTCCAAATTATAACTTTAACCGTCCTGGGTAAGAAGATAAACCTCACCCGTCAGCAAGGGCTCTGATCGGGAGGTTTTGAGGAGCGTGGAATCACCTCTTAACTGCTGTTGTTCCCTTGTCTACCCTGACCCGTGGTGGTAGCACCTGTTAGGTTCCCAGCTATGGTCAAATAGTTAATCCCCCAAAACTGGGGGGGGGGTAATAATATGAATGTGTAAAAATAGGTTTTTATAGCAAAAAATACCAGCAATTTATTTTTGAAAAAAATAATATTACCAGGAATACATTTGATCTAGACAAAAAACCTTCTTTAAAAAAGAACGTCAATGAAATGAGGTCTACAAACTGATTTTTACAAAGAATTTATATACTATCCATACGAAGCTATCCTCAGAATTTCGTCGGCGTTAAATAACCAATTGATATGCTGATATGCCGTAAAACAATAAACCACGCTTAAACTTAAATAAAAACTACAGGATGACCCTAAGATCCGGATACATCAGCCAAAATGATTATTTTCAAGAAATTAAATTTTTAACATTTTATTGGATTGGTATATTAACAAATAACACCTTCAATATGATTTCCATCATTTGTGATGCAAAGGTTGATGCGCTTTGCAAGATTCACGTAAACTCGATGCAATAACCCCATATTGTCGTCATTTTAGCAAATTAATTCTTTATGCGTTCAATGAAGGGCACTGCATCTGTGATTTTCATTGAGTACACCTTCTTCTTTAGCCTAACCCAGCAAATTCTTTCTTCTTTCGACAAAACTTTATTTCATTTTCTTTCTCTATTCTTCGTGAGGTTTTCCGAAATATTTAAATTTAAGAACGTTCATAAATATTCCTCAGGCTGTGACGTTTGGAAATGGGGTAATTAATTGCTTAATAAACAAAAGTGAGTAAATATTGTTGTTATTGAATATATTATTTCCTTATTTGCTTATATTTATTTACGTTTCTATTTTATATATTTATTAATGTAATTATTATACAGTTTGGACACATAAGCAAAAATGCAGATTTTCAAGAAATTAAATTTTCAACAACATTATATTGAATTGGAATATTAACAAATAACATCATTTGTGATGCAAAGGTTGATGCGCTTTGTAAGATTCACGTGAACTTGACGCAATAACTCCACATTGCCGTTAATCTTAGCAAATTAACTCTTTATGTGTTTAATCAAGTGTGTTGCACCTGAGATTTTCATTGAGTACACTTTCTTCATTAGCATAACCTAGACAAAGAAGTCCATTATTTCTTCTTTCGACAAAACCATGTTTAAACTGTGCAGGTAAAAAATATAGTTAATGAGATTTCCAATATTAAGGTGTAATATGTTCTACCGTTGACTTATAATTTGTGCCAAGTTGTATTTTGGTCTTATATACACTTTTATTTATTCTTTGTGTTCGTTAATTATGGTCTAAGTGATATTATTCATAGAGTAGCCATTTTGTAATCTTTTACATCTTTTACACAGTTTTTACTTATCGAATACAGCACAAAAACAAAAAAAACAAAAGCATATTTTCCTTGAAGTGATTCATAAAAGCGTGAAATATATATATATATATATATATATATATATATATATATATATATATATATATATATATATATATATATATATATATATGATAGAAATCGTAAGGAGGATTTGAGATAATTATAATTAAGTAATTCATCGAGCCACGACTACTATCACCAAGCCGCTCAAACTGAAGCATTAGAAGCCGGATCAAGCAATGATATACATATGATATAAATTGTATGGAGGATTTGATAAGTATAATTAAGTAATTCATTGAGTCTGAAAGAAACCTCAACAGAATGCAGAAAGCACTGGACGGCCGTTTCGTCCTATATTTGGGACTCATCAGCAGGGCACAGTCCTATGGTTACAGAGAACTTCAGTTGAGTTCCACCACGGAATATGTGAGCGAGCGGCGCTATATTGAGTCTGATTTGCTACCTCTTCGTCGCACAGTTGGAACAGTTCGTATGGTGTTTGCTTGATAACCCAACTGTCAGGGTTTCAATTCTCGGTAGTGGATGCGCACTGCTGATGAGTCCCAAATATAAGACGAAACGGCCGTCCAGTGCTTTCTGCATTCTGTTGAGGTTTCATTCAGACTCAATGAATTACTTAATTACATATATATATTGACGTCTGTCATTTCACCCTGACATGATGACGATTCCTTCTGTCTTTTCATGTCAATTGTTCTAATGAATTTTTCCCCTTGGTACCTCGGTCACATAAATCTAAGCGTACTACGAGATTGGTAACAAAAATTCATGGACGTAGTTAAATATAACCGTAATTTGTATCTTAATAAATTGTTTTCTTTCACTTTGCCATTGTGGAACTCCCTTCCGGTTTCTTGCACCCCCCGCTACCTACAATATTCCAAAAATTTAAATGAAACGTCAATCGCCATTTCCTCATCTCCTGAAACCTGTTCTGTTATTGACCTTTATAACGTCTTCTCCACAGACATGGATAATCGTGCCCACACTAAGGCATATTCCCAAAAGGATTTTTTCCAAATGACACAGTTTGTTTTAAAAAGCTATGATTAGATGGTTTGGTTTGGTTTGTTTTACGGTATATCAACCTCAATGGGTTATTTAATGCTGACAAGATTTTCATTACTGGTAATATTTTTTTCATAAATGTATTGATGGTAATATTTTTCTTTTGTGGTAATAATTTTTCCAAAAAAGTGTTGCTGTTATTAAAAACTATTTTTATACTTTCATAGTGTTTTGAATCCTTTTGGGGGGATAACTATAGATCAGACCCTGACAGGTGCTACCACGCTGGGTCAGATTAGACATGCGAACAACACCAATTAATAGATGGTTCTGTGCTCCTCAAAACCTGCAGATCAAAGGTCTTGCTGTGGGATGCATTTTATCGTCATACCCAGGGCGCGGATGTAGTTTATCGTCATACCCAGGGCGCGGATGTAGTTTATCGTCATACCCAGGACACGGATGTAGTTTGTCGTCTTAACCATGACTCGGATGTAGTTTATCGTCATACCCAGGACGCGGATGTAGTTTATCGTCTTACCCATGACGCGGATGTAGTTTATCGTCTTACCCAGGACGCGGATGTAGTTTATCGTCTTACCCAGGACGCGGATGTAGTTTATCGTCATACCCGCGACGGGCAATGATTAGAATTGGAACAGAACCTAAACATGAATGAAAGTAAATTTTACATTTTTTTTTGTTCTTCAAAATTTACAGCAAAAATATTAAACACTCTTTATTTATTAGATTTTTCGTTAAAAGAATAATTTAATATTTACAACATTCTAAAAACTAATACAATTAAAACTAATGCCACGTAATATTTATCACTTGCCAATTTATAAAGAAATAAATGTGAAAACCGTTTGAATCATACATTTATGCTCATTTGACACTTCGGCATGGTGTGATGGTAAACAAGTTTGTCTCGCTATATTAATTACGACTCAGATAACCACCATAAATCTTTGAACATTTACTTAATTATTAAAATATGTGAGCCAATTCTAAGGAAATCTTTATTATTTGTCATTTTATAACGTTTGAATCAATTAGCAATTAGTCGACGTTTTGCCGACCATTCCAATAAACAATCTAATGAATAAATAGTGTTTATTATTTTTGTTATCAATTCTCAAGAACAAAGAAAATGTATAAATTCACTTTCATATGTTTAGATTTAATTACAATTCTAAGCATCGCTTTTTTAAAGCAATAAACTTTACCGAAGAATGAAGGTAGATAAATACAAGCTATCCACTATTAGTAGACTGACAGGAAATTAGTAGAATTGTAACATTAATGTCACCTTGATTTTATATAAATCTCCGGTCAGCGTCCTTATATCCACGCGTAATTTAAAAAATCACTCAGACAACAAAATGCAAATATCATCGCAGTTGCAATAACTTTGTAAATTACGCCAGATGATCTTGGAAAATATCAAAACTATTTGGCTTAACAACCCCTTGGTGAATTTCATATTAACATCAAGAAACTGAATAGAGAACTGGAAAGGATTAGCATAAGGATATGTTTTCACATATCTATCTTAATCAATGTATTATATATATATATATATATATATATATATATATATATATATATATATATATATATATATATATATATTATTCAAGACATCTACTTCTGTAGTTTACTGCTACCAGCAAGCAGAAACATTTTTTTCTCCCGATGATGGCCATGTTGGCCGAAACTAGTCGAGGAATCTAAATGAAACAATAATAATAAAAACATAAGAATATTAATCTACAACCCAGTATGTCTGAAGATTTTAATAATTTTTTTAATAATTTTTATCGTTCAATATATATATATATATATATATATATATATATATATATATATATATATGTATGTATGTATGTATGTATGTTTGTATATATGTTGGTATACCCTAAGTTACGCAAACATGAAAATAATATTTATTTATATATTTACCAAGATTACGCAAAAACATCTTGAAATAGTAAAGAGTAAATTTCTTCAATATAATCGCCATTGGCTTCAATCATAACCTCCAGATGGCTTCAGAATCTCCAGCAACTCTTCTGGACTGTCCCCTTGGTTAAGTCGATGAATGCTGTCATAATCCTTACCGTCAGTTCATCCTTGATGCTACAAGGAATATTGTTGGTCTCTTATTCAACTGTGCCCTACACATAATAAAGCGCATTGTAACCTGGGGAGTTAGGTAGTTAGATGTAAGGGGTAATAATGTCGCAGATATTGTTTGACAGCCATGACGGGGTTCTCCTGCTTGTGTAGGATGGTTCATAGACCAGTTGCCAGACATAGGTTTTACTAGGATCCATCCACTCCACTCAGGGCAGCACTGCCTCCTCAAGTCAATTGATGTACGCCTCAATATTGAGTTTGAGGCCCTCACCAACAAATTCGAGAGTTCCTTTCTTGGCAGAACTCTCTGAGTGAGTTTTCTGAGCTGCCGTACAATTGTAAGCAGCATAAGACTCATCTGTTCTGAATCTTCTGCACTGGCCTCAGATTGGCCCTCAAACAATCTGAAAAGATGGTACTGGAGATTCCGGCGTGAATGCCTGGCAGTACAGCCTGGTGTTTCCAAATTCCTGACGGAGTGAATTGCGTTATGCTGCACTTTTTCTTACAGACGGTGCCCAACTGACTACTTTACTGCGAAATCGACAAAAATAAAAAATAAAAAACAAGCAATACTCATTCAATTAAAAATATAAAATGGCAACACCTTATAAATCGCACCTTGTATACATATATATATATATATATATATATATATATATATATATATATATATATATATATATATATAAATGTGTGTATATATATAAATGTATATATATATATATATATATATGTGAAGAAATATAGTCTTAAAGTGTGCTATATTTATGGGATAAAGTGCTCAATATCAGAGATAGAGCGTGTATATATATATATATAAATATATATATATATATATATATATATATATATATATATATATATATATATATATATATATATATAAAAGTGAACATAGAAGTTAACACTTAGAGGTGACAGTCTGTTTCATGCTAGATGCAATCGGGTGGCCCGACGATTGTATCTAGCATGAAACAGACTGTCGACTCTAAGTGTTGACTTCTATGTTCACCTTTATATTTATATATATATATATATATATATATATATATATATATGTATGTGTGTGTGTGTGTGTGTGTGTGTGTGTGTGTGTGTTTGTATTTAGGAAGCAATCCTTCTTCCATGCACATTTCATTGAATAAGACTGACAAAGTGCTTTGATTTTGTTTTTATACAATTTCTGTCATCGAATATTTTGTTTTCTTTTTAGATGATAAATTATATAAAAAAAAACTGTCCGAATGTTATTTTTACCCGAGCGCTTTGGGCTATACATTTATCCATTTTCAAGGTTGAAATATTTTAACTGTTAACAAAAAATACTTTCTTGCATGTATGCATTTATATAATGTTTTCATTTTCCAAACACGTTCAAGATACTGTGTCCATATTCATAGTTGATATTATTGAGTGTTAGTTTTTTTATTTATTAATAAGGCTTGCCTTTTGAATGTAGATGATGCTATTATATTTGTGTTGTCAACGAATGTTACCTATAGTGTCCGGTAGGTCTCCATGAATATTTAAATGAGATCTAATTGAGCTATGATTAATGTTTTGGTCCAATATCCTCGCACCACTCTTATGGTTCAAAGTTAGGATCAAGGAAGAACAACACGAACACAAGAGTAGGAATAACAAAGATATATTAAACAGAAAATATTAATACAAGAAGTTGAAGGTGTTAGTATGACTGTCAGTCTGGTTTAGAGTGAACTATTATTGTCTCGACTCGTTCCATCTCGACTCGTTACACTTCATTCTCCTCCGTCTCTCTTGTGAGGCGCAGTCTTTATAGTGTCAGAAAGAGGTCATTGTCGTTACAGGTAAGATCCCATAACAGTTAAAAGGTTGTAGATTTAGTTTGCGTGTCAAACTTGTTGTAGTGTGACCTATATAATTATTTACGAATTTTGATTGATCAGGAATACAATTCCTAAATGGAAATTTAAATTCGTAAATAATATTTGTCCTATTTAATTTTGTTTTAAGAGGTGAATTATTATTTTTAACTATAAGTTTAGCGGTTTTAATTTTTTTGTAATAAATTATTAATCTATTTTATGTTATTGTCAAATGGTATTGTGTATTTTTTTATAATGTTCTTAATTATACTTTCGTCTTGTTTATAATTTTCATTCATGTGATTTTTATAAAAAAAATATTAATGTTATTGATCATGTTTCTATTCTCGTCGTTGCTGTTAGCTACCTTAGACAGAAAACGCCTAATATGGAAATCCAACAATATATTCGTTTCGTTAATAATAAAAAGGCTTTTGATACAACATAGTATTTCTTTTGAATTATGACTTGGTTTTGCAAATGTAGATTTAAGAAATGTTTAGCCGTGCTGTCGGTTATTTATTCTTTATGCTGAGCTTTGTTTCTTGTGATTAAGATCTTGGTTCACCAAACCTTGTTTAACAGTGCGCTTGCTTTGGGTATCCCCTTCCACATCCGCGTGTGCGCGACGATAATTCAATCTACGTTGGTAGCCCAGGAATTGGATTTACGAGTAATCGCAGAGAACTGTTAACAGCAATTGTCTTTTCACCCAGAGCGAAATATATTGTTTTTGGTAGAAGATTGTTCGAAGCGACTTATGGCTGCAAAAGATGGTCTATTATAACTGGTCAAAAAACTATGCTATACATAGCGCGTTTGACACGTAACTGATTCCAGAAATATTCGGCTAGCTTTCAAATACACCAGAGGATCTCACTGGTCAGAATTAAACATCTTGCCGTATGAGTCACACTGTAAAACGTAAGATATTCTCTGCATTCACACCTAAAATACACAATTAGTTTACTTAGCCATGAGAAAATACATGGTGATCTAGTCTAGTTTAAGGTTATGAGTCAGTCATGTGTTAGATCTTTACAAAGGCCTCCATACTAAGCTAAGTAAACAACACACGGAAATATTATCTATTAGATAATGAGAGTTACTCGTCGTGTTTCACGATGGATTCATTCTCTATTTTGCATATGGATATACGTAAGCACAATTTACAAATATTAAAAGCAGTTTGTCCCAAATTGCAACGGCCATCTCTTTGCAAGCAAAAGGAAAACTTTTTGCGGTCCCTTTAATTATTTGGAGGCCAGTGAGCAACTCTTTTTCCTTTTTACGTTCTTTTATTGATTCATTTACAACTTGTCCTTAAATTTCGTATTTATTTTAATCGTAAATTGTTTTAGACGTTTCTAACTTTATCTCCAATTTCCGCATATCTGCAGATCAAATCCGTTAATTTTGCCAACGATCGGTCCCTGAAGAAGTGTTGTGTTTACCACGCATTTGGGCATGTGCGCTTCGGTGTGGTGTAATGATCGTGAAGGGTATCTTGATAGATCAATTAAGACTGAGTAGTGAGTTCGATCCTCGTTAGATGCTTCATACCATCGGATTGTGCTATATCTAAGCAAATCTGAGAAAACCATTCAAGAAAAAATTGTATTTTGCTACAGTAAATATACAATTTGACCATTGAGCATCATTACCGAGTTTGATCCTCACTGAGTGCACCATAATTCTGTTGTGGAAACCATAAGTCAAGTAAATAGTAAAGGTAGCTCAATTACTACCAGTTCTGAAATATGCTCGGATAGAAATACACTGTTTCTTTGGGTGTGCCCTCTTGTATCTTCGACCGTATTCCCCACCGCTACATTATGGACTGAATGAACGCCAAACATTTTCTTTCATGTTTCTTTTCCTAGGTCGGGGGGACAGTATTAGTAGCACTGTTTCTTGGAGGAAGTGTGATTGGGATGGAGATAACGAGAATGCACCTCAACAGGTCAGGCAACGTGATGCAATGGCTTGGTTCCAAATTGTGAAACCAGATACACCAAGTTATCTGGGAATAGTGATGTGTCTTCATTCCACTACTGATGCGAGCATTCAGTTTATTTTCAAGACTTTGGGTCTCATATTAAAACTAAAAAATTGTCATCAGTGTCAGAATTTCACGAGGATGTGGTTCAAACGATACGATATTTGTCCATGTCGTCAAGGTTCTGAGCAGTAAGACTCCATGGACTTGTAGATAAGTGCTACTACGCGTAGCCACAGGAGAATGAAAGGGATACATTTTTATTAGGTTACAATGTCTAATTCTTTCTTAATTACGTTCATTTCAGGGAGTATCAAAAATAAAACAAGGACAAAAGTACATATAAACATATGTCTCCAAATCTTCCTTTGTGAATTATTAAGTTTAAAGAAAGTTTACGGTAGATGGAGTCGTTTTGCTATTTGGACTAGGTTACATTTGTCATTCGTGTAAATTTATGACTAGTCTGTCTTCAACGTGTGTAGTAGTAAATTAACTGAGAAATGTTCCGTTTAACAATAGCAAGATATTCATATCTAGAGCAGGCAGATATAATTTTAACATATGGCCTTGCGAATATTAATGGTCGTGTCGCTGCACAATTGTATCAGATTGCATTTCCAGAACCAAGGCAACCGATCTGTTTATCTTCGCGTTGCTGAGACATGATCCATAGCACCAAAAATTATGGTAATAAGTATTTTGGATTGTATCTTGGATTGTAGATTTAACAGGGTCTACCGTAAACTTTAAACTTTATAACTCAAAAAACGAAGGATTTGCGGGCATATGTGTATATGGACTTTTCTCCTTGTTTTGGTGTGATGAACCAGGCCCCAAATGTTGTAAAATTATTCTTGATACACTCTGTATATATATATATATATATATATATGGATAGAGAGTGGAGCAAAAACTGTAAGTTCATGTTGTATATGTGTCAGAATAATTCAGGTGTTGTTTTGAAGTTTTCGCGTTTTTATTTAAGTATTTAGAAATTTATTTTATTTTCGCAACGTAAAATTTAACCGATATTTCTCGATCGCTTCGGGCAAATTCTAAATTACATTTATAGTGCGACATTTCTCTCATAAATACACAAAAAGTTCCTTTCAGAAAGACACACAGATGAATTCAAAAACATGTAAAATAAAGACAGAACGATTACAATTTAGCTATTTCTTCATAAGTAAACACATTTTCATCATATGCTTGTGAATACAAATCAATATATATATATATATATATATATATATATATATATATATATATATTTGTCATCCACAGACAGACTGTTTCGCTGTTTCACAGCTCATCAGTGTGGCTAGAGATCCGGTTGCCTCTAGCTAGGATCGAAACCCGACTGAATTTGCGTCAGTCGGGACTTCTCCCACTAAGCCGTCGGCGCACGGCAGGAATGAAGATGAATTTTAGCGTGTTTATTTTTAGATTTTGATAAACACACAGTGACTAACAATGATTCAATTCTGCCGAAGAGTCGTGCAATATATATATATATATATATATATATATATATATATATATATATATGGTGCGATGGATAAATTATTGTATAAATTACGCAAAAATGAAAATATCACTGACATCCACAAAATATCTTCTTATACTAAAGAGTAAATTTATTTTATACTGGTTTCAAATAAAATCTCAAGACGACTTCCGAATCTCCTGCAACTTTTCTGGACAGTCTCCATGTTTTAGCTGGTCAGTAACTGCCGTCAGTTCATCTTTGGTGCTATAAGGATTTTTGCTGGTATCTCGCTCAACTGCGCCCTACACATAATAATCAAGGGTGTTTCAGTCTAACCCTAACATACTGGGCAGTCGGCAAAATCAAAAACAAACAACGCGCATGCAGGAGTTAAAGATCAAGTCTAGATCAAATACGGATTGGAATCCGACATGATTCTCAGATAACGAACAAATATTAAAGCTTCATCAGAGTTTGAGAAAAAAACAGATAAAAACTCAGAACTTTTTTCTATTTTTTTTTTAGTCAATTCTCATTGGTAAGTCACGTATCACGTGCATTAACACCTTAGATGCATCTATATGTGTGTACGTTTTTCAGGTTCCTGTATTTCTCAGCAGTTATCGGATGGCAATGTGTATTTGTAATAGTGTATGTGTGTCTATCTTATAGGAGTTGCAATGTCATCATGTTTGATGATAATATATATATATATATATATTGTGAACAACGAAATTATTGGTATACCCATCAATTTTGAATATTTTGTATTCATTTCTCAGAATCTAATGCCAGGCTAATAAGCACCACAAAAAGGAATTTAAAACTTAATTTTCAGAACAATAGGTTAAATACAAGAAATTTGACTGTCGAAATATGCAAAATATGAAAATACAAAATTATTCGTACAGTAGAAAATATCGTTTTAAATTGATTAATTCTTGTAAGTATAAGTAATTTACATAATTATTTCATCGGTGAAACCTTCCAGACTATTTATTCAGTAGAATATTTGTGATAATTCCAGTAAAGAACATCAAGTGGTGCATAAAGGGTCACCATTGTTATTCTTACGTTAACAACATGATGGGGAAGACAAAGGAGCTTAGTGTTGAGTTGAGACAGAGAATTAATAACTTCCACGAGTCGGGATATAGTTAACAGCCCTATTTCAAACCGGTTAGCTAACCCCCGATCTATGGTACAGTCAGTTATAAGACGTTTGAACAGTTTGGCACGAGGGAGAATTAGCTTTGGCGTGGAAGATAACCCAAATTGTCAACGAGAACTGCAGGAAAACTGTGTCGCGAGGTTAGTATAAACCCAAAAGTTGTTTTGAAAGACATTGCCAAAAGTTTGGATACGATGGTTATCAGCGTTAATACTCGCACAATACAACGTTGTTTAGATACAAATGAGTTGTATGGAAACCAACTACGACGAACCCCACTTCACAAATCAGGTCACATTATTGCTCGGTTTCATTTTTCCCGAACGTTCGTCGACAAAGAAAATTGATTTTGGGAACAAGTACTCTGGAGTGATAAAATAAAATTGAGTTTTATTTCGCATATAATGATTTACAGAAGAGTTGACGCAAGAAAAGTGAGGCTTTCCTCCCAAAGAACACAGTGGCAACATTAAAAGATGGAAGTGGCTCGATGATGCTTTGGCGTTGTTTTGGGTCAAGTGAGGCTGGACAATTAAACGCAATAAAAGCAATAATGAAATCTGTAGACTATATCAAAATTCTGGATGGAAATCTACAACTATCAGCGCAAAATCTTCATTTAGGCCAGCGATTTATTTTCCAGCGAGATAATGATGCCAAATATACGTCTAAACCAATGACTGCGTGACTTCAGAATAATAAGAAAAGACTTGTTCAAAAACGTTAGAAAACGAATGCACCAAGTTATGAAGAGGAAAGGCCATGCTTTTGAATATTAATATTGTGAAAATTGTTCAATTTCTCTATTTTTCGTATTGTACGAACAATTTTGTCTTTTCTTATTTTGCATAATTCGACTCTCAAATGTGTTGTATTTAACGTATTGTTCTGACAATTGTGTTGTATATTCCTTTTTTTGTGATTATTAACATATAAAATACCTGGCATGACTCTTTAGTAGTCTAGGTCATTCATTACCACATTGGTTAAGTGGATTCTGTTTGTGGATATAGCAATGATAATGTTTTACATTTTCAACGCTGGCTGCTTGTGTATTATTAACGAGTGTGAATATGTTGATAGTGATAATAATTGATATTTTAATTAGTAATAGTTATTGATGTATTAACGGCAAATTTAACCCTGATGATTATAGAAACGAAAGTATAATGTTAAAAACAAGTGACAGTAATGACAATGGTAATTGCCATAGTAGTTGTAGTAACCATGATAATGTTGATGCAAATAGTAATAATAAAAATTATAAAAAACAATGACAATGGTAAAAAGCAGTACTAATGGTGTTAGAGAAGGTTATGAAGTGATTGTAGTAACATCAGTAATGATAGTGGAAATAATAGTAGTAGTTATTTTCGTTAGTTTCATGAAGTAATATCAATATTAATAGCGAAAGTATTAGTACTCTTTATAAAATGATATTGAAGTATTAGCAGTGTATATATATATATATATATATATATATATATATATATATATATATCAACAGTGTGTGACAACGTTATGCGTACATTATAATGTATTAAATTTAAAGCAATATAACAGACTTCTCAAATATTAAAACATTTTTTATATATAAATTATTATGCCATTGATATAATATATCTACATATTTTATTTCAGAAACTATTTCATTTATTGCAGTAAAATAAGGGCAAGAAAATCTACTTCAGACTCTAAGGAATACACAGTTTCATCGATATCCTGGTGAATAGCATTTAGTAAATGAGTTCTCGAGTTAGTAACGAACATAGATTTCACTCGACAGATAGCAGTAATTAGAATTGGAATAAAACCAACGAACGTGAATTTTACAATTTCTTTTCTTGAGAATTGATAACAAATTCATTAAAGACTATTTATTCATTAGACTGTTTATTATAAGCATAATTTTATACTAAACTAATTAGAACTAATGCAATGCAATATTTATCATTTACCAATTTATAAAGAAATAAATGTGCAAACAATTTTTTATTCATGAATTTATAAATATTAGAAATAAAAATATGTGTCCCAACTATCTTCTTCTTCTGCCCTTGATTCTTTGGCGAACCTAGGACCGCAGCCTCACCTCACCGACGGACGCAGTTCCGGGCGATCCTTTTCAGCTCGGCCAATGTCGTGCCGACTGCCTTCACCTCTGCGTCAACACTTCTGCGACAAATCTGTTTTGGTCGAGCCACTTTTCGCTTCCCATGTGGATTCCAGTCAAGGGCCTACCAGAAATATAAGGAACTCCTTATGTTTTGCTATTTCATAAAGCTCGAATCGATTGACAAGTAGCCGATGTCTTGCCAACTATTCCAATAAATAATATAATAAATTAATATACTATTGGAATGTAAACCGCTGTTTTAATCTTCCAAAACAAACACTTTTGATTCTGAAGATTGTCTTGAAGGAAGCATCACTTTATCTTCTCGCTATATATCTTTTATTGAATTCCATTGCAGACTCATTGGAAGCCAAATGTTAATCTTGTTTTGACTTAGAAGTCGACCAACTCTGAATAAAGAATTGTGTAAGAAACTGTATTGAATTAGATCCACGTTAAAGCAACGAATACTTTGCGCAAGAACCAACCGTAATATGTTATGGTTAACTGACAAGGTTCATCGCAAGCGAATTAAGAAAATTTGTAAAGAGGGAATTTGTTCTTCGCGCGATTTTTTTTTTTTTTACTTTGGCACCGAATATAACTTTCGGCCATTTTCAGCAATTTTTTAACCAGGATTGACAACTTTTCATTTGTGCAGTGAATTGTTATAGGTGTTGAAAAATGTCAACAGAAAGCGAAAAAGACAGTGTGTGACATAAATTAAGAAACCTCTTCCAACACGAAAACCATCATTTATTGTCTATGTTATTGTGTAAAGTACGCGTTTCGCTGAAAACAGAAAACAAAAACAGTGAGAATTCAAGAACATATTCAGTAAAACAAACCCAAATAAAAAGAAGATCCGTAAGTGGGGATGTTCATAATCCATACTCACCAGATTTAGCACCTACAGATTTTAATTTAAAAAAATAACATCATTAAAAAGCAAGGCAACAAAGCCACTAACACGCAGGGGATTAATGAGAGTGAAAGAATATAAAAAATATGTTATAATGTACACCAAGAGTGTGATGAGGTTAGGGGGAACACCTAAGGGATTACTCTCCCAGCAACTACGGAGGTCATAGGAGAGGAAAGAGAGTAATACAAAAATAACACTTAAAAAATAACACTTCATCGGGAACCACAGCAACGTTAGGAAAAAAATGCTTACGGGACCGACTTCATAAGACACCGTGTCTTCTCAAATGCCAACTGTTAGTTTTCCCGTTGTTTTTATTGGCAAAAAAAGTTGCAGGGAGGGCAGTATATAGACATGCCAAGCAGTCCCGCTGCAAACGCGGAAAACTCGAAAGTAACTGCTATTGACAAACATTTTCGCACGCGATCTGGGGCCTGTTTTGTACAGAGCCGCGTTCGCTAGAAAAACATTCTTATGGAACGAGAACAATAAAAGAATAGAATTTTATAGAACAGAAGATAACGATTGACATTGCATTTAATTCACGTAGATGGCTGAATTTTTGAGAATACCAGTTACTATAAGCTTGGATGTGCGGGTGGTGTAATAGATAATGGCTCGGAATTGTTAATCAGAAAGCAGATTTCCAATTCCAGTCGGGTCGTTATATTCACTTGCGCGCAAATACCTTTTGGAAAGATATGAATTACTAATTAAGTTATTTTGCTAACTAACCCACAGATGGAAGAATAAGAACAGGTGGATTCATACCTTTCCCAAGGGTATTACGTGTAATTGATTATAACGAACACAATGAGAATTGGAACTCGGCTCTGCTATTAGAAATTCCCAGCCGCATATCCAATCTAACAACACCTAGTATTCCCAAGCGGTCACCCATCTAAGCACTGAACAGGCTCGACATTGCTTAACTTCGAGGACGTTTCGGGATGCGATGTTTCAACATGATGTGGCCATAAGCCTGAGAAAGAAAGAAAAAAGAAAGAAAGAAGGGAAGATATACATGTGTAAAATGTCTGGTTTAGCGAAATGGAAACAGTTGTTAATTTCAGATCTTTTTCATGCAATATTATTGTTAAAGTTGTCAAGCTCAAATATTTAACAATGCGATAGGGGAATTTCTACGGATATTTTATTGTCGTAGAACTCGCCAGGAGCTTATTCAATCTTTAACTGAAGAATTAAGATTCATGAGAAAATTCAAATAGGAAAACCGTGAAATTATCACGGGTCATTCTAGTTTTGTTAAGGTTGTTAAGCTCAAATATTTAACGATGCGATAGGGGAATTTCTACAGATATTTTATTGTAGAACTCGCCATGAGCTTATTCAATCATTAACTGAAGAATTAAGATACATGAGAAAATTCAAATAGGAAAACCATGTAATATTCACGGGTGATTTTAGTAAACAGTGAATTTGTAAAGTCAAAAGATCATGAAAACACGCGGTATATTAAAGTGGTACATTTTCATTTAATGGGACTTATGACGAAACTGCAATTTTTTAGAGAAGTTGGTAATGCGAGATTTAAATACCTTGAGGAAGGATAAAGGAAAAGTATTATCCATTCATTCTTAAAGATTAATGTATTTGAAATCCAGTTTAAAATATTAACTGACAAAGACTTTAAATGAAACTTGGTGTCTGCATCTTTTTAAAGAGAACGATATTTTAAATATAAAAATAATTCATAAATTACTCTTCTGTTTAACTTGTGGCGCACCTGGCTACCTTTCAAGATGCATTATTACGCCCGGGCGCACTGGTTGAGAAACGATGGTTTAAACTTACGCCTGGAGGATATGCGTTTAAATCGATGTAATATCAACACAGGAATTTGTTTACTAGAGGCCATTTTCATATATGCTGTGTAGGAACAAAATATATTTGTTTCTCTCTAGGATTTGTATACTAGAAACAGACGGAAGTAGAGAATTTATCTAACTTACATATACATCCTATCAAAAATCAGAAACATGAATTATATGGGAAAACTGTGCTGAAATTAGCGAGATTGATGAATAATTAAGAGTCAGAAAAATAGCAACCAAAATTAGCCCATCTATAATAACTGAAATATCTTGTCTTAATTATAGAAAATCTCAAATAAAAATGCGATATTAATTTTAGGTTTCTAAAAACGAGGAATGAATTGCCGGTTTCTAAAACACAGTTATTAATTGTTACTTTCTAAAAATAAAATATTTATTGTAGGTATCTAATTATCAAGTATTAATTGCAGCATTCTAAAAAAAAACAGGTATGAATTTTAGGTTTCTTAAAACCAGGTATTAAATCTAAGTTTTTAAAAATCAAATATTATATGTCGGTTTCTAAATTCCAGGAATTAATTTTAGTTTTCTAAAAAGCAAATATTATTTGCAGGTTTCTAATAATGAAGTATTATTTTCAGTTTCATAAAAACTGTTAATGCAGTTATATAAAAATAAAACAAAAAACCAAACCCCACCCAAAAAACTGGTATTAATTGTGGGTAATAAAATCTAGTTATTAAATGTAGGTTTCTTCAAACCAGGTATTATTCGCCATCTTTGTCAATCGTCAACCACCATCTTCTGTTGTCTTTGTCCCTGACCATTTTTCCTTTTCACCAATCCTCCTATATCCGCTCTTTTTCTCAATTTCACTCCCCGTATCTTCTGCCTTACTTGGGGTAAAATGCTTTAAAAAATAGTTATTAAATGTAGGTGTAAATAATACCAGGAATTGCAGGTTTTTAAAGAACTGGAATTTATGGAAGGTTTCGGGTATTAATTGTATGGATTTAAAACAATGAAATTAATCGCAGGTTTCTAAAACCGGGTATTCATTCTCGGTTTCTTAAACGTAGTGGTTAATTGCAAGTATAAACCAGGCATTACTTCCCGGTTTCTAAAACCAATGGTTAATTGCAGGTATCTATAAACCAGGCATTACTTCCCGGTTTCTAAAACCAATGGTTAATTGCAGGTATCTATAAACCAGGCATTACTTCCCCGTTTCTAAAACCAATGTTTAATTGCAGATATCTATAGACCAGGCATTACTTCCCGGTTTCTAAAACCAATGGTTAATTGCAGGTATCTATAAACCAGGCATTACTTGCCGGTTTCTAAAACCAGTGGTTAATTGCAGATATCTATAAATCAGGCATTACTTGCCGGTTTCTAAAACCGGTGGTTAATTGCAGGTATCTATAAACCAGGCATTACTTGCCGGTTTCTAAAATCAGTGGTTAATTGCAGATATCTATAAACCAGGCATTACTTCCCCGTTTCTAAAACCAGTGGTTAATTGCATGTATCTATAAACCAGGAATTACTTCCCGGTTTCTAAAACCAGTGGTTAATTGCAGCTATCTATAAACCAGGCATTACTTGCCGGTTTCTAAAATCAGTGGTTAATTGCAGATATCTATAAACCAGGCATTACTTCCCCGTTTCTAAAACCAGTGGTTAATTGCATGTATCTATAAACCAGGCATTACTTCCCGGTTTCTAAAACCAGTGGTTAATTGCAGATATCTATTAACCAGGCATTACTTCCCGGTTTCTAAAACCAGTGGTTAATCGCAGGTATCCATAAACGAGGCATTAATTCCCGGTTTCTAAAACCAGTGGTTGATTGCATGTATCCATAAACCAGACATTACTTCCCGGTTTCTAAAGAGCAGGTATTAATTGTAGTTTTGTAAAAAAAACAGATATTAATTGTTGGTTTCTTAACACGAAGAATTCATAATATGAATCTACGTGGCCGAGTGGTTACAATGTTCGCATACTCAGCATGCCCGATTTCCTGATGTTATCGGACTGGATGAGTCGATCCCAGCATGGGGCACATTTAGAAAGTACCTGAAAACCATACCACAGGTTGACCCAAGCCTTGTGAGGGAGATTGGGTAGACGTAACCCCTATGGGCCGTCGATAGTTGTGCTAGCACGAAGTCACAAATCATTGTGGCCGAGGGCTTGAGTGTGCAAGCCTTGTTCAACTTGGTGATCACGCTAGATAACACGCTTGTTTCCCATGAATTGTAACTATGGTCTGTTCAGCATAGTTGCAATATAAACCACAGGTGGGCTCTGTGCGTGTTGAATAAGCGCCTGAGCAAGCGTCTGCAATAGGGATTCGCTAGCTGACCTTGTAGACGTGTATCCTTGATTACGAGCCGCCAGCTATATATATATATATATATATATATATATATATATATATATATATATATATATATATATATATATATATATAATCTCTTAATACTCACTGAATTCTTTTTGCAAACAAGAATATTAATAATTTACGTAAAGAAATCAAAGTTTAACAGGGATTGTAAACAGTGATTTTGCATTTTGGCAATGTTCAAACAATATTTTATGAATCTCCAAACAGAGGTACAGTGTGGCTGTAGAAATTGTGTAGCCAAGAATTTTTGGGAAACCTGCAGGATAAGGAGGTTAAAACATTGGAGCGTGAAAATCTTTGGCACGTCGGGGATATCAATTCACAAAGTATATTTATCAAATCTGCAATTTTCAAATTTTATCCTTTATGCTGTAAGAATTAAGAACCAAAATAATCGTGGTAAATTGTCTTACCTGGAATCATTTCAAGAGAAGAGTAAAAGAAATCTGTGAGGTAAAGATCTAAAAGATATCAATTCACAAAGTATATTTATCAAATCTGCAATTCTCAAATTTTATCCTTTATGCTGTAAGAATTAAGAACCAAAATAATCGTGGTAAATTGTTTTACCTGGAATCATTTCAAGAGAAGAGTAAAAGAAATCTGTGAGGTAAAGATCTAAAAGACCACTTACGATTCATCCTTTCTTGGTCGAACTGAAAACTTTCAGAAGTCTGCGAATTAATTTCATATTATCAGCATGAAAACCTGAATGAAAATTGGACTGAATATAGATTATTTCGTTGTTTTTCTTTAGCGGCTTATCAACACCTCTATCGGTCACTTAATATAGAAATCTAAATATCTTGTTCGAAATTTCATGTTATTTTGTTATTTATAATTTTATTCGTTATAGTGGTCGGTCATAAACAACGTTGATGATCGGTAATAACTAAATGGTGACCTCATGGTAATACCAGGGTCTGTAAGCTTGAATCTGCGTCACGTTGAAACACCGGTTACCGAAGTTAAGCAACATCGTGCCTGGTAAATAACTTGATGTTTGACCTCTTGGTGTTGTAAAGCTAGAAATGAGGACTATCTAATGGATACGTTTTCATTGTTAAAGGGAGATTGGAGTTTCATTTCCAGTTGGGTTCGTTATGGAAAACGATGGAAACGGTATGAATTCACATATTCTCCTCCAAATTTTGGTTAAATAGGACGTCTTGTATCACTAAAACATTACTAGCCACCCCCACTACCACCAACGAAAACATAATTCTAATAATCTAAAAGTATTTTCTGGCTTTAAATAATCTGCAAAATTTGTAGAAAAAGAATCAATAAATATAAATATCAAAAACAAAACATTAGAAAGAAACATTTGGCAACCATTGATTGGCGGCAAGGTTGTGATACATGTTCACCGTAGTCTGAATGTAGAAATCCAACGTAAGTAATTTGTTCAAAGAAACAACACCAATATCTAGTAGCAGCTGTTCAATAATTCTTAAACTCTTCCAGAGGTTGGCAGTGAATATTCTGAGAGAGTAGGAAAGCGTAGTTATTCACGTCTTTCATCTGACAGGTTAGCACTGGATATTCCGAGAACAAAATGGCTGCCTTTTTACACGTCGGATTGAATGTTCCAAGTCTTCTGATTGGTTAAACTTCTATTGGCAAACTATAAAATGAGTCAGCTCATTTTGGTTGGCTCACGAGTTAATAAGGATGTATCCAAAAATTGTAACAAGGTGACATCAGTTTACAGTTAAATTGGATAGATGCAACCGTAAGTTCTATGCTAATAGTTTCTTCTACCGTGCTCCTCGCTTGTGGAACGCGTTTTCAGCTCCATGCTTTCCGGCCAACTTTGATCTTCTAAATTGCTAATACAATGTTAACTGTTATCTACTATCTTTTAGATTCCTGTTCTTTTCTTGTTCCCGCTCCTTAATAATGTTTCTCTTTTTCTTATTTGTTCACACTCGGTAACCCCTTACGTCTGAGTGACTTTACTGCAGTACTAGATTGGCGGAAAGGTCTCATCATTTTACAGTTCGAAATGGCCAGATGTAACTGTAATTTCTATACAACGAGTTTCTTTTATCGCACTACTCACCCGTGGAACTCTCTTTCGGTTTCTTGTTTCTCCGTCAAACATTTAAATGCAATTTCAATCGTTATCTATTGTCTTCATGATGTGATACTATTTGTTGTTGCTGCGATAAAACGGAAGAAAGCTTGTTAAAACATAAGAAAGTGCTATGTGCCGAGAGACATTGAAACGAGAAGGGTTAATACCAAAAACACATGGGAAGAATTGAGAATTTAACTCACACATAAACGACTTGAATTGTATGTTGAGCAGTTTGAACAATGGAAGAGTGACCCATACTTAAGGGGTAACGTTGCTTGACATACAGCTGCAAATGCAAGTTGTAAAGCGAATACTTCATTTCCGTAACAACGATTTGGAGTTGATTCTCCTTGTTGAAAGTTCATTTTTAGACAGGAGTTGGGGAGATAAACTACCTACGCTCACTGATGAGGTTGAGTGAGACGTAATGACATTGAAATATTGAGAGAAGGGAATTCCCCAAGATTATGTCAAAAAATACGAATGCGCGAAGCGAATTCGTCAGGAGTAGAAGATAGAATAAAGGCAGAAGAGACGGAGACGAGACCGAGGATAGGAGAGAGGCCCACGTGATTACTGCCAACGAAAACCTCCGACTTCATCCTTGTGCCGGACCTTACCAATAAAAGCAAACCAGATTTTGCCAGGTCAGCAATAATATCAAATCCGGTTTAGACGCGGCTTGGACTGATAATTAATTTCATGCGACGTCTGATATAACCAAATGTACATTACATTGATTCATCTTCTTTTATTTTTCTGGCTGCTTAATAATATTTTTCTTTTTCTCATTCTTTCACACTTAGTAATGCCTTGTGCCTTAGTGGCTTTATTGCCTTGCTTGGGATGAAATTATTGAATCGTTTATTTCCAACATGTATATTTCTTGTTAGTAAGTTTCACTTAAGGTCGTGAAAGATTTAGTCTCTCCAAAATTTTCTTTCTTTTTGGAAATCTTAGCATTTTTTCTTACATTCACTAATACACAGTGTTGCGTCCTAGTAGCTTTATTGTCTTGCTTGGGGTAAAATGGTTTTAAAAAATAAATAAAAGTTTTTAAAAAAGTATAAAGAAACAGAGATAATATGTTAGAAACAAATAAATGAATACTGAAATATTACGTAATATCAGTCTTACTATATGGCAGGTAATGATGAGCAATCTCCTTAGAGATGAAGGAGAGATTTGAGATAATAGAAATGTGGTTCTACAGAAGGATGCTGAGAATACCGCAATCATAGCATATGAGCAACTATGATGACGTTACGAAATTAAAACAAAAAACACTTCGACTTAAATTCAGAAAGAGAAACTTATCAAACACCTTATGAGGAAGGAATGCTTGGAGAATTTGACACTCAAAAGATTACGAATAAAAAAGAGACAAAAGGAAACATTGAGTAACCTACTTAGACACTTCTGTAAAGGGATAGCATAACATTGAATAGGAAGGATGCTGCAAAAATATTGCTAAGTCTATATTTCTTCGATGAAACTATTGTAACTGTTTACACTATTTAAATTGTTCATATTGTTGTCCTCATCTTTATTTTCATATTCACGACAATTCGGCCGTGGTAAGCTCCAGCCTTCTTCAGGATCTCTCTATGCTTCATAGATGAAGTTTTGTAACTGTTTAAACTATTTGAAATATTCGAACTGTTGTCCTCATCTTTATTGACATATTCACGATGTCCCGTCCGTTGTAGGCTCCAGCCTTTGTCAGGATCTGTCTGTATTTCTGAGATGAGGTATTTTCACGATTTAAATTGTTCTGACTGTTACCCTCGTGTTTATGGACATATTCAAGACATCTAGACCGTTGTAGGCTCCGGCCTTCTTTAGAATTTCTCTATAATTCTGAGATGAGGTATTGTGACTATTTAGACTATTTAAATTGTTCGGACTGTTGTCATCATCTTTATTGCCATATTCACAAAGTTTCGGCCGTTGTAGGCTCCATCCTTCTTCAGGATCTGTCTATATTTCTAAGATGAGGTATTGTGACTATTTAGACTATTTAAATTATTCGGACTGTTGTCCTCATCTATATTGACATATTCACGACGTTTCGGCCGTTGTAGGCTCCAGCCTTTTTCAGGATCTGTCTATATTTCTGAGATTAGGTATTGTAACTTTTTACACTTGGTCTGACTGTCTGTGTCGTTGTCTTTATTGACATATTCACAACGTTTCGGCCGTTGTAAGCTGCAGTCTTCTTTCGGTTATGTCTATATTACTGAGATGAGGTATTTTTGCTATTTGCACTATTTACATTGTTCCGATGGTTGTTTATTGACATATTCAAGACGTCAAGGCCGTTGTACGCTGTAGCCTTCTTCAGGTTCTCTCTATATTTCTGAGATGAGTTATTGTAAGTATTTACACTATTTTCATTGTTCGGACTGTTGTCCTCATCTTTATTGTCCTATTCACCAAAGATACATGGCCCAGCGGATAAAAACTTTTGTTGAAGTAATCCAGCGACTTGACCCAAACAAAGGCTTTTGAGTTCAGTACCTAACTACAGTAGAGGTGAACAAAAACTTTACTTGAGTTACGAAAGAGAACTAGCTGAAAATGATATATCCGGAAAAGTCACTGTGCGTGGAACTAAAACAATCTACTCCTGTTAACGAAATAAATAGTTCGGTTCTAAATTCCAACGAACATCACCTGAAGAAGATCTTAACGTACCACGATGAAACATCGTGAATATGACAATAAAGATTAGGACAACAGTATGACAATGTAAATAGTGTAAATCATTTCTAAGGTCTGAAAAAGATAGGATATTGGGAGGAATCATGATCTCCTACGTCCTCAATGGAGAAACCACATAGATGAAGTAAGATGGTGGTTTTTTAATAATAAATATTTAATTATTTTTCTTTTACAGAAAAAAGAAAAAAATATGTTATATTATTGGCCTCATGAACATTCTAGACTTTTGTCACCTTATGATCCTTGTGCAAAGAAACTTTGACCGACTGACATAGATTTCTGTAAGTGATTTTCAGTTTGCCATTGTAAGTGTGAATTAAAGAGTCCCCGCGAACCAATTCAAACATCAGTTGCACATGAACCCAGAAAAATACCTAAGTAACATAGACGTGCATCTTACATAATTTTATTTAAGGGTCGAAGGTCGAACCATTTCTCATTTTATTAATGCATTCGATCATAAAGTATATGGATGGGCAATTTGTTTTGATGAAAATGTCTTCATGGCGTCGTGACGTTGGCCAATGCATCTAGGATTTTCTTTTTGCGATATTAATCATGCGATATATCAGCAATTTAATTAAAGCATTCTCATCTGAAGAGGCGTGTTCTATGGTACAAAGGCATCTTTCATTGAGAGAGATTGATCAGTGACATTCAAAGTTAAGCCGCTGTACTGAGGCACGGATCATCTTTCAAATTAAATCAACTGACCTACCTTCAAATAAAAAAACCGAGGAGGCTAAGTACATTCTTTTAATTCTCACCGAATTTATTGATATAGCCAGCCAACCGGCCCCAACAACGCGTTCCCGTTTAAAGTGCTTTCGAGTTAAATAAGTTTTCTAAAGCTGATATGATTTTATTTTTATTCGGTCGAGCTGGCGTGGACATTCATGTGTCTATCCGGCCCAGCCATCCGGTTCAGCATCAAAACCGGAAGGTCATTAATGTGACATTCTGTGTCATAACATTCCTTGTCAATGTAGGTGGTTTCTGGGTAACCAACTCGTCTTGATCCATGGCTAGGTGCCCAGGGCAGTAAATCACTGGCGAATTCTTGTTTCGCTCGCCAGCAGTGTCCTTCCAAGCGCATTCTACATTCGTAAATACTAGCGATGGTTCTATGGAGCTGTAATTTAGTTGGATATTGTCTACAATATATCTCAAGTATAGCTCTCAGTAACCAAGTGTAGGTACCATTAAGCTTAGACTCAAGCGATTTAGTTAATTTCTAAGCAGTAACAACATTTCATGGCGTTTATTCTACTCGATTTAACATGAAGACGCTACATAAAACCTCGCACCAACTAACATTGAAATCAAAGCAAGAGTCATCAGCAGAATTAATTACAAACTTAACTTTAATTAAAACACGGGAATTACAATGCTAAAGTAACATTTGTTTACAAAGGAGACTGTGTCTTTAGTGATCTTCAGGGTGTGGCGGATAAAGTGTCGACATTTATTCGACGGATATTTGTCCGAGAGACATTTGTCCGAACAGACATTTGGCCGAGAGACATTTAACCGAAAGGACTTTTTACCGAGAGACATTTGGCCGAACGAACATTTGGCCGACAGACATTTGCCGAGAGAAATTTGATTGAAAGGACATTTGGTCGACGGACATTTCATCGAAAAGTACAAGTAAAAACAGTAACAAGCAATGCTTTAAGTATTTTAATTAGCGGTATTATAAGGTAGAATAGGAATAATAATTGCCACTGATTTTCAAGTGATTAAATTACTAAATCTAGATTTAAAGTTAAAAAGTTTTCATATTTCAATATTTGTTTACTGGAATTAGTATTTTTTTAAAATATTTGAATGTATTTGGGTAAAAAGTACCACCTAATTATTTAAATTCGTAACAGTAAAATGAAAACTAGTTCATCCCTTTAAGATAATGATTATGAAAAGGGAAATTGAAATATCTTTTATATGAAATCTTAAGTTTTTTGGTGTACGCAAATGTGCTTTTTCTCAAAATACTTATCATTTTACATTAATATTTGAAGTAAAGTATCATATATACAGAAAATATTTTGAAAAAAGCCTTAAAAAAACGAAAGATTATAAATTAATAAGGTAATTACATATATATTTATTATTTTACCTTAAAAAGTATGGCATAGCTTAAAGTACGCCACTACATTTTCGACTAAATGTTCATTCGCTTAAATGTCCGTTGGGCAAATGTCCGAGAAGCGTGTCATCGAGATACCGCAAAAATTAACATAACACTGCCATCTTATTTTAAGAGATATATTTATCAAAATTACACAAAAATATCTTGAAATACTAAAGAGTAAACATATTCAATAAAATCACCATTGGCTTCAGGTATGGCCTCCAGACGACTTCGGCATCTCCAGCAAATCTTCTGGACAGTCTGTTTAGTTGGTCAATGCTGCCATAATCATTACCTTCAGGTGTTACAAAAAGTTTTGTTGGTCTCTCTCTCTCTCTCAGTTTCGCCCCACACATAATAATCAAGGAAATTTTACTCTGGGGAGTTAGGTGACCAGATGTAAGGGTTGATGTGGTCGCAGAAATTCTCTGACAGCCATAAATTCTTTACCTGTTTGTGTGTCATGGTACCAGACATCGAATCTTCCTGCATCCACTTTCTTGGCGCAGGGCTGCGCTACCTCCCCAGGACACCTGATGTAGGCCTTCGTGTTGAGATTAAGGGAGTGTAGGAAGATGAATATAGGCATAACTTCACCATCACTAGTGATCACTCCAAACGTAATGATGCTGACTTGACCCAAATTGTTTTTGAGTTCAGTAACATTCCATCTCTTCCCGATTCAACTGCACAGATTGACAAACAAACACTCTGAAATGTTCGTATTGGAGCTTCCGGTATGAATGCCAGGCGGTAGAGCAAGCCATTTCAAAATTTGTGGCGGC
Source organism: Acanthosepion esculentum (assembly GCA_964036315.1). Lineage (NCBI taxonomy): Eukaryota > Metazoa > Mollusca > Cephalopoda > Sepiida > Sepiidae > Acanthosepion > Acanthosepion esculentum. The sequence goes on along the minus strand of OZ038518.1, from coordinate 23,090,898 downwards.
GTGAATTGCCTGATGGGGATCTATTTCTTACAGACGGTGTCCAAAAGATCCTACTATTATTGTGTAGCCGAAAACAAAATCTAAAAGAAACAACTCTTCTGCGCGACAATTTACCCATCGCACCCTGCAGACAATTCAAGAATATATCCGTTTGTATTTCTGGGAGGAAGTTGCAATGTTCACCTTATTTACATTTGGCTTAACGTATTCAGTGTTGTTGTTATTATCACAAAGTCTTGGCTGTTTTAACCCCTGACCTTTTCAGTCTGTCTTCAGAGAAAATCGAATTATTTTTTTATTTATTTTACGAGGCTAGATTCTAACTGAACAACATGAAATATCGGTAAATATCGTTCACAGAGGAACAAGAACAATGCAAATCTATAGATTTAATGAAAAATAGGGTCATTCCGAAATTACCTGAAGGTTTCTCGGGTCGGCAGGCAACGGAAGGAAGGGGGTCACAAGACGCTAGAATTTTGATGATATTAGGTTGTTCGCAATAAAAATTTATGATTTTAGAATAAACCTTTTGTGTTCTAATATATTATTATATTACGTACACAAAAATATCTTATACATTCCTAATGATTAAAGTGTCCTCTTTGCTAATTGTCTAACATTCTCTTTCAAAATTCTGTTCTCAAATACGTCACGTATCCTGTGTATGCAATGGAAAATAGTAATAGGTTGTTCGGACAATAATATCCGATTTTAAAATAAAGGTTTTAATTGTTTTCTAATATATTATTATAATAAATACACAAAATTGTAGTACTTATTCCTAATGATTAAAGTGTTCTCTTTGTTAATTTTTATATAAATCTCCTTCAGAATTTGGTTTCTCAGCTACATGACGCATCTTGTGCATACACTGGCAAATAGTTTTTGGTTGTTTGGATAATAAAGTCTGATTTTTTAATAAACCTTTCGTGTTTTAATATATTATTATAATTGTTGTGGTAGGATCCACCTAATTTGCATAGTGGAGTACTGACTATATAAATATGGTTGGTACCGGGAAGACAGGGAGGCGAATCAAGAGATTCACTAGAGACTCTGCCTGACTGCGACTTAGTCAACACATTCTCCAGGAACGGTCCTCCCAGGAATATACAAAAGACTATATGTAAATATTGTGTACACTTTCTTGTTTCAATACATTTTGTTCTAAGTACATTTTGTGTTGCATTATTATTCCATGCATTAGTCAAGTTTCAACAATAATAATTATACAAAATGTATTACTTATCCATAATAATTAAATATTCAGAATGCTGTTCTCAAATACGTCAAGCAGCCTGCACATACACTGTGAAATAGTATTAGTTTGTTCGAATAATCAATCTCTTTAACTTTCTTTTTATGTACCCTGGCTTTTCAGGACGCAGGCGATCATAGCTCTCCACTTCCCCCTATTCATTGTAGCTCTCAATAAGTTTCGTCCTATTCCCACCTCCCCCAGACAACGTTTTGTCATCCATTTGCTTAAGACCGCCAGGTATATCATACTTTCCCTTGTCTCTCTTTTCTTCCATTCAACTTGTGAGTATCAGATTTTCCAAGCCCTCCTTTCTCATTACGTGTCCAAGAAATATCAGCTGCCTCCTCCTGATGTTAAGTATAAGCTTCCTCCTTGTTTGCATCCTCTCCAATACTTCATCGTTGCACACACGCTAGGTCCATGATATCCTTAGCATCCTTCTGTAGACCATCCCCTCGTCGCCTCGAGTCTCTTCCTCTTTGAGGAAACCGTCCAACATTCGCTGCCGTAAAAGAGGACAGATGTCACGTAACAGCTCCATAGTATTTTCTTTGTTACCAAAGAAATCCTCCTGTCTCGTAATACTCTTGATAGTTTTTGGAATGCGACTTTGTCCATCCCAATACGGCTTCGGATCCCAGCGTCGCACTTACCGTCCTCTGTCAAAACACTTCCCAGATATCTAAATTTCTACACCTGTTGATTTTAGCGTATCCGACCTGTAAATCGTATTTAGGGATCATCTTTTTAATGATGTCTATGCCTATTGTAGTTTATACTTAGTCCCTTCTTCTAGCTCTCCTTCGCTACCTTCTGTAAGAGGTTTTTTTTTTTGTAATTTCTCTTCGGTGTCTGCTATCAATACTGTGTCATCCGCCTATTTTATGTTGTTAAGATTGTGGCCGCCAATTTTGAATCCCGGTAGGATTTCGAATTCTCTCAGAATTGCCTCGCTGTATAGGTCTGGTGAGAAGACGCATCCTTGCCTTACGCCCCTTTCTATTTTTGTATAATTACTGACACCATCTCTATGTGCATGCATGCTGTTTGCTGCCAGCGTAGGTTCTTGATTGTTTTAATATCATTTCGGAATATATAAAGGTTGCTAAGCAGTTCCAACAGATCCATGTGGCGTGGCTTCTCGAAAGCCTCTACGTAGTCCATGAAAAACATTTATTTCGCTCAAAATGAACATGGAATAAAAGAAATGCTTTTAATAATCTGGCATTTGATCAAGAGTCTGCTAATAACGTTTTCAAACTGTTGATAAACTTTCCGCCTTGCACAATCTTCCATTTTACCATTCCGTTAGCCACGATTAATCTGATATCGAGCGTTTATATATATATATATATATATATATATATATATATATATATATATATATATATTAATAATTTCACCTCAAGCAAGGCGATGAAGCCACTTAGATGAAAGGATTTAATTGGGAGAATATGAGAAATAAAAAACATTATTAAGGAGAGAGGACAATACAAGAACGGAGTTTTAAGATAACACAATCTAACGATAGACATAGAATTTAAATTGTTGAAGATCAAAGTTGGAAAGCAATAAAGTGGAAAAAAATTGTTAGCATAGAACTTGCGGTTACGTATCGCCATTTCAACTGTAAAATGATGAGACTTCGCCGCCAATTTAATACTACAAATTCATAAAATCTAGGTAGCAAAGAGGAAAGTAATGTTTATTTTAATATAATACAAAGATGTGGCACATTGCCAAATGTGGGGGTAGGGGAAGGTTAGACTTCAATCTGTCTTATCTTAAATTTAGCTGGCCAAGAAATCCTTACAGTAAAACAACACATTCTAACTTAGCATTCTTACATTTTCCCTATATATTTGTTCTGTCTTTTCATATATGTTTTCCTCTAGGTAAGCTAATGTTATGGTGGCATATGTAGATACCATTTTCGTTACCTAAGATTTGGACATAGTTCTTGTTGTCAAATTCAAAAGTGTTATTGTTTAGAATCAGGTCTATACTATCCATAATGAATTCTTTAGTAAATCTGGAATGTAGTGATTCTGGGTGAGGAAAAACTAGCAATCGCTTTATGTAATGATCCTGGTCACTTACTAAATTCAAAAACTGAAATCTTAAGTAAATGTAGACACAAAAAACGTTGGTTGTTAGATTTGGGCCCCCCCTCTTGTTTGTTTGTTTTTTTTAATTTTAACTTGATTTTATTTTTGGAATAAAAGTTTACCCATCCCGTCGTCTGTGTTTTCTTTCTCGTTATTTTTCTTTTTTCTTTTTCTTTTTCCTTTTTGCTTTTCTTTTCTTTTGTTTTGGTCACGTGGTTATGATTTTATGTCAGTAGGCTTTATATTCCGTTCTCACTTTTACATCTTTAGCCAGTTGTCCCTGATGATCCGCTAAGGTGAAACCGTGGTAGGTTTGTCTGGCTCTTTTGGTTTAACTTAGGTTTGCTCTACTTAGCGTATCGAGCACTTTAATTAGTTATTTTACTTACTCGTATCCGGGCTTTTTTCTTTGGGCTTTGGACTTGCATGTTAGACGAATATTTTCGGCTGACGTACATGTTCTCTGTTATTTCTTTTTTGTACATTTCTTTCCCTTTGGTATTGATTTGTTTATTCACAAATCAAGACACTTACGGTTTTCCGGACAAGTATAATTTCTTATATTTATAAGATTACAACTGGTATATATATATATATATATATATATATATATATATATATATATATATATATATATATATATATATATATATATATATATATATATATATGTGTGTGTGTGTGTTACGCTTGATGTCGGAGTAAACAGTTCATAATAAAGCATTACTTTCATGACAATAATAAAAATAAAACAATAAATAAGAAAGAAATATATGACGATATTATTTTATTATCATCTCTGCTAAAAATATTTGAAAGATAATTGATGGAGGACGACATTGGACTATTCTGAACGAATAGTAAAAAGAAATACAGTCAGTATAAAATCATAAAAAATCCTTTCATCTTGAAAACATTTTTCATTTCGTCAACAAGTGAGCACATTTACCTATTTCGCTAGTAATAAATGCCCGTCTTATTGACCTATTTGTCTTCATTCTATCGAATGAAACCGTATTTATAAGGATAATGGGGAAAAGACTCCCTACGACGAAAGCATTTCCTGGCAGGACCTAGATTTTCTTTGGTCTCTTCAGCCTCGTCTCTCCAAGAATTTGCCTCACGCTAATTGCCTCTTCAGTATTTGAATGAAGTTAGATGCTACGTACAACATCTTCCGGTGACAAGCTGCCGATATACTGAGTAAGCAAGTAACTGTCTGTACATCAACTCAGGTAAATAAAATGGATGTCATGACCTTGATAGCGGAGATAGGATTTAATATAAGTTGCTGTTCTATGCAAGGGAAGATGTTAAGATATTAAAGACAGTTCAAGACAAACATGTTACAATAAGACATTGGGTTTTTCTAAAGCCATTTGTTAGTCGGCCTTCTACAAGAGGTTAGGTTATGGGAAGAAACAATTAAAAATATCAATTAATATTTCTTCAAATAGACTGCGGTGAAAGGCATACATTATAAAAAATAAAAAAGAGAATGATGATGATGGTGATCCTGTAGAAAGTTTTTTCGGAGAGTGAAGTATTTGCTTCTATCACTGCTACAGATATACATAGTGTAACATGTTAAATCTTCCATACGTATTTGAATGATCTAGATAAAAATGTACTATATTTCTGTTGTAACTGCTTACACTACGCTGTTCGGAATGTTGTTTTCGTCTTTATTGCCACATTCCCGACGTTTCGGTCATTGTACGCTTCGACTTTCTTCAGGTGATATATGTTGAAATTTCGAACCGAACCTGTTATTTCTTCCACTGGAATAGATTGTTCTAGTTCAACATGCTCTGTTTCTTCTGGATATCTCAGTTTTCAGTTAATTCCCTTTCGTAACTCAGCTCTCTGAGTTTTTGGGTACACCTCTGCTGTGACCAAGTATTGAAACCATAAATCTTTGCGTCATGACACAGGATTAATTCAGTCACGTTAATATGATAATAAAGATGAGGACAACCGTCCGAACAATGTAAATAGTGTAAATATAATGAAATGAAATTAGATAACATTTTTCTTTGTTATATATATATATATATATATATATATATAGTTTACGAAAAACTAGGTAATCCGTATGGGTAGACCCAAGGAGGATAAAATCCAGAGAGCTCAATGTAAATCAGAGCTAATAATTTAAACGAAAACAGACCACTATAAGGTTCCATATAATATATTATTTCACCACAGCCCTTTTAAAGGACCGCGGATCATCAGATTTTACTTCCAAAGGTTGAAACGAAAAATTAAAAGCAATTTACACATTTATGACGGGCAGTACTAAGTACATGTAAATTAACGAATTGAAGAAGTGAAGTGGGGAGAGAGACATGATTGAGTTAGATGTAAAATTTCTATTCTTTCAAATTTAAATTGTTTGAGGAAGTCCAGACATTGACACATTAAATCGATTAACTTAACGGAAGTTATATATTGATATATATGCCTTTATACCTTTTTCTCCTATCCCCCTTCCATATCAATAGAAATGTTACATCTAACTCAATCATGTCTCTGTACCCCTCATTTCCCCACTTCGTTAATTTACATATACTTATTACTGCCCGTCATAAATGTGTAAATTTCTTTTCATTTTTCGTTTCAACCTTTGGAAGTAAAGTCTGATGATCCGCGGTCCTTTAAAAGGGCTGTGGTGAAATAATTTATTATATGGAACCTTAAATCGGTTTGTTTTTATTTAAATTGTATATATATATATATATATATATATATATATATATATATATATATATATATATATATATTCTTGAAGCTATATTAAAAAATGAAACCAATACTTAATAAAATAAATCCTGCACGAATGTTTTAAAATGTTTACAGGAGATAGTTTAAAATATCTACATTTTAACCAATAGTTTTTGTTTTGTTTTTAATAAAAACATGGACATTTCAAAACTTAGTTATCTTCCCTAACGTTTACATTGTGAAATGTAAATTGTAGAGTATATCAGCTTAGCGTTTTTCACTTCACAGTTAAAAATAATTAACTTTCAGATGAATACATCAATTTTGCTTCACGGAAAAAAACACCTTAATGATGACATTGTGCTAATCTCAAAAGTACTCGAAATAAATGAATATGTGTCAACCTGGCAATTTCTTCTCTTCATTTTATAAGGATAATATAAGGTTTGTCCGTGAATATGAGTGGATCCTATTAAAAATAAGTAGTCAAAACTTGTCTAAATTGTTCAATGGCACATATTTTAATATATATATATATTTCAGGGACTTTCATTTCGGACAGAAGCTGCAAAGAGGAACAATCGTTTTATTTATTTCATTACGAGAATTTACAAAGAGGAACGGTCAATTAGCTTTTCTTCATACCCTGCCTGGTGGCAAACGCTGCTGGTGGCGCCTGGGGTGGCGGTGCCTCCATAGCCACCGAAACCGTGAGATCAGCCCTGGTCGGCGGCTGATGAAGACAGGGTATCGCACGTGCTAACACACGTTGTATGTTATATATATATATATATATATATATATATATATATATATATATGAATAAAGAATTCACCCTAAGCAAAGCGATAATACCACTAAGATGCAAGGGGTTACTGGGAGTCTAAGAAGAACATGAAGGCTTCAGAAAGAACCACAAAGCCAGTCCTAAACAGGAAACAAGGGATGAACATCAACTCCTATTCAAAAGACCTGGGAGGAGTGTGAACAGTATTGCAGGCGAAGCTATCTACTTCTATAGAGGAAAAACTAATAAAAGATAAATAGCAAATACAATTTCAGAGCTTAGGAGGAGACGTTAGAAGTAGACTTTAGAAGGAACCTGCAACCAACGCATAAACAAGAAATAAGGGAGAAATCTTTAATCCTATCAAAAAGTTGGGGCGGAGGGTGAACTCCTACTGAAGAAAAAATAAATACTAAATCAAATTTCAGAATTCAGGCATATACGGTAGGGGTGTAGAGTTGAAGTAGACTTTAGAAGAAATCTGACATCCAATCCTAAACAGGAACAAGCGATAAACCACTACTCCTTTTCAAAAGACAAGGTGAAGAGTGTAAACCAGGCGATGTTATGAGGGAATAGATAGCATCATAACAAAAAAATTAAATCAGGAATGATCACTGGATTCTATTTACGAGCATTCAGAATATGCAGCCCTCAATATTTGCACGAAGAGTATAAATACATTGAAAATACACTCAAGAACCTTCAATACCTATTTCATTTTCAATGCGAAACAAATGACTCATAAAATATTTTAAAATAGAAGAGCTGTCTTTCCTAACAAACCCAACGAATCAAACAAATATATTATTCTACCCACGAAATCTATCACAAAGAATTTATCTAAACTCAACATAAAGTTTTTCACAACTACAACTAAAACAATCTTTGACATAATCAATAAAATAGAAAGCAACACGCCAAAACTTGGAGGGGGAATTTACTCTATCAAATGCAGGAATTGCCAGAATGAATACGTTGGAGAAAGTTTAAACAAGAGACTATATGAACACAAAAGGGAAATTTAAAAACAAAACAAAAAAAACACAAAACGCGTTCGTTGTTCACCGTAACGAAACTGACCAGAATTTTTACATAGGGAATACTATTTTGGTTAAAAGAGAAAACAATCCACCGAGACGAAAATGCCTGGAAAATGCGTTAGTCGCTCGTTCAGCCATGATAAATTGGTGCCCAGGCCCTTACAAAATTCCTACAAGGATTCGTAGAGTTTCTGTTGTCATAATGTCAGGGACAAAGGTGACGAATAGAAAAAGAATATCAATGAATTTGGCGAGATTGAAAAAATATTCTTTCGAAAAAATATTATTCTTTGAAAGATTTTGAAACTAGCGGCGTTTCCTGTTACGTGAGCATGTGTAGACGTAAAAACATTAACAAAACCCAGTCCGATGAAACCTCAACTGCTGAAACGCGTCAACAGAAATTTTCCAGCTTTTTATATTTTTCTATATACAGTTTGTTGATATCTATAATTATACAAAATCATATATCGTTATATCATACACACACACAGACACACCACACAGACACAGACACACACACACACACACACACACACACATATACATATATATATATATATATATATATATATATATATATATATATATATATATATATATATATATATATATATATATACAAGACTGACACGGTACTCTGTTTAAGCATTTTAATTCAATTCGTACGTGAGTTTGTATGACAATTTTTTCTCTTCCGGAAATAACGTGTGCAAAAATTTTCGGAATATTTTGTATTTCCGAGTGCTTTCGGCTATTCTTTTAGCCATTATCAAGAAATGCTTTCATTATTTTTAATTCTAAATGAATGCGTAGATTTTTATGTAAGTATCTAGAGTTATAGGAATGGTTTTAATTTGCCAAACTCGATCAACACATTCTAACCGTGTTCACAGTTGATATTATTAATAAAAAAAACCCTTATTCGGAATTTTTTACAACACTTATGCCCAGAAAAGAAAAAAAAACTCATGCAATCGCAGTAAAAATGAAATAAATGCTTAAACGCGATACCTTGTAATGAAAGTTGCATAAAAGATGGATTGATATCTAAAATACACCATTATACATTAAGCCATTTTTATGTTTATACATTCTTTTTTTTATAGATAGAAATGTTTAAGGAAATGTTTTGTTTATAATAAACAGTATTAACAACATTTACCGGCCTGAATGTCCGAGGAATTGTTATAGAAAACATGCGTCCTCCGACAGGAATCGAACCTGTATCCTAGACGGAACTGTCATTTAGACGATTTCCCCACAGAGGAGCGTTTCAGTTATCAAGGTTGAATTTACTGTGTTTAAACCACAATTTTCCATGATTTTCTCAGGTACATTCATATCTACTCGATGCGTATACAAATGCAAACAAATGACGTCACACATTATGAAATGGACTGCGTCCGACAAGACATATTTATGCTTATATATATATATATATATATATATATATATATATATATATATATATATATATATATACATACATACATGCATATATACATACATATATATATATATATATATATATATATATATATATATATATATATATATATATATATATATATATTAAGACATTTTTATGTTTATACATTCTTTTATAATACATACAAATATTTAAGTAAATGCTCTGTTTTATAATAAACAGTATTAAGCAACATTTACCGGCCTGAATGCCCGAGAAATTTACATAGAAAATATTCGCCCTCCGACAGGAATCGAACCTTTATCATATACGGAACCGTCATATAGCCTGACGTGCATTTAACCGATTCGGCCACAGAGGAGCGTCCGGTTAGCAAGGTCGATTTTACGGTCTTTAAACTTTAATCTTCCATGATTCTTTCAAGTACATTCATATCTGCTCATGGCGTATCAAATGTAAACAAATGACGTCACTCATTATGAAATGGACAAAGTCCGACAATTATTTTAACTAGAGGATAATATATATATATATATATATATATATATATATATATATATATATATATATATATATATATATACTACTTAACAATATAAAAAAAAATAAACAGAATGTCTACTCAAATATGGTTATCACTATATATATATAAGAGAAAGAGTGATATACATGGGGAGGGGAGAAGGACAGAGAGATGAGAGAGCGAAAGAAAGGTAAGAGGGAATTAACCACAAGAAACAGGGTGACACAGAAAACACTTTTTTTCCGGGACTTGGCAAGTTAAAAAACAGGTTGGGACAGGGAGTGATCATATTCAAAATAGATAAATTGAAATTGTATAGTCCTTTTAAGCAGCGACACCATCATCATCGCATTATAACCGTCAAAATTACAAATTGATAATAATCATAATGATATTAATACTACTACTACTAATAATAATAATAATATTAATAATATTTGACATCAATATAATGAAATAAGATAAAATAAAAAATAACTTATTTTAAATAAAATAGAAATTTTATAAAAATTAAAAAATATAAAAATACGCATAAATTAATTTAATTAATTAAGAGATAAATAAAGGTCCATTTTAATAAACTAAAAACCTAAAGTATGCATATATATATATATATATATATATATATATATATATATATATATATATATATATATATATATACCCGTATGAATGGGATTTATTTCTACTAAATCATATTTTCTGTTTGCTATGTATAATATTGTTATTATGCATCTGTCTACAATTATTATATGAAAACTATTTTTATTCATTAGTTGGCAATACAATAAATTAAAAATCTGTATGTGTAGAAATATATATATATATATATATATATATATATATATATATATATATATATATATATATTCTAATAAACAATCGGAGAATAGTACTTAGTTTATGCTGTGGAGTTTCGTGATTCGACTTTATCAAGGCGAATCATGATAAACATTAGCGAAATGTTGTCTAGTTACAGGAGATACAAAAAATACAAAGAGACTCTCCTACGAAACTACACAACATTTCGCTTTTGTTTATCATGATTTGCCTTGACGAAGTCGAATGATGAAACGCGTCACCAAGGACAAAGTACTAATTTCCGATTGTCTGTTTTATTCAATTTGTTTTCTCTGAGGATATATTCTGAGAACTTATACATACATACATACATACATACATACATACATACATACATACATATATATATAATATATATATATATATATATATATATATATATATATATATATATATATATATATAAAGCTTTCATTTTTCGGCACTAAGTTGTGCCTCTTAAGGCGATGGCAAATCACTTTTAAAATAGTGCTCCACCTTAAAGGGAGGGACATATAAAGGTATGTTTGTAGCATTTAATTTTAAAGAATAATACATCCCCTGAATAGGCACAAGTTCCGAAACCCGAAAACTACTCTATAGCGATTTTTAACATGTTTTTTTCTACTCTGCTATAGTAAGTAATATACAGCACTACTTTGTATTGAGTCCTTTTTTTTAAAACAGAATATTTCTTCAATATGGGATATTTCTCTTAAATCTATTAACGTATTACTACTGAGTGTATATCATCTTAAAATAAAATTTAATTAACTCATACGGAGAAAGACAAAATAATTACAAGGCATTTTCTGGTTTGAGACGTGATCATTATTTATACGTGGTCCTCATCTATTTTGTACTTGGGCTTTCATCAGGCAAATGTCGACCCGGTTAAACTACAGGGCAATCCGAAATGCACACTTCGTTTTATTCATTGGCCTTAGCTTTTTCGCGTTCCAACTAAGGATATTTCGTCTAGTTCTTATTTTTAGTACTGCTCAGTTATTCAGTATCTGACTATATTTCTGAGATGAGGTATTATGTACACTATTTACATTATTCGGACTATTGTCCTCATCTTCGTTGCCATATTTATTACAACGTTTCGGTCGTTGTACGCTCCGGCCTCCTTCAGGTGTTTGGAATATCGAACTGAAACCTTTATTTCGCTCACTAGGGTAGACTGTTCATATGCTTGGCCACAAAAATCTCCTGATCGGACCAAGCATAGAAATGAATACATTATGGGAACGAGTAATAAGTAGTCCCAGAGAAAAGCGATAATAACAACAAAAATTGCAATATGAGCTCTGGTAAAAAATGCAATGATAACAGCAAAAATTGCAATATGAGCACTTGTTAAAAAAGTTGCTGAAGACAAGGAGCGGCCGAAACGTTGTAATAAACATGGCGACAAAGATGAGGACAATAGTCCGAATAAAGTAATATTGGTCGGTTTCCAATGAATTCAAGTACACTCGACCCGCCACTAATTTCAATATCACCAAATTCCCGAACCAATGCTTCAATAAACTAGGCTATTTCCCCGCGAAGCAATTGCCTGTGCAGAACTTGGAGCCATAAACCTAACTTGCCTGGTGATCAGTGCTGCAGATGCTTGTCATGATTGACTGCTCTAACTCGTTCTGGGGTTGAAGAGTTGTTGTAAATTGTTTTATATTCTTCCTTTATCAATGTCTTCAACACTTCATTTTTTTGGAAGCCGATTTTTTTTTATAATAATGGGTATAAAGTAATTAATAATAACAAAACAAAAGTCATTGAAACAAAGCAAGTTCAGTCGACCAATGATGACAATTCCAGAACAACGTAACTATAAACAATTTTTTTCTATCCTCTGCCAGCCGCTATGATGGAGAAAGCATTACCTCGAACCGTCGCCAGTGAGACACGCTGCAAGAGCCACTCCGTTTCGCGAGGCTCGTTCCTTAATCGAGACGCAATTGCGCCAATCCTCCGAAGGAACGCCATCGAACGAGGGCCAATAACGCCTGAAGTCTTCACTTCATTTATTTCCATGCTAGGCTTACTAATTTTCTTTTTACTAATTTTTTTACTAATTTTTTTTTTACTAATGCCATCTTCTTAGTCTATCAGATGCGCTAATACTTTCATTCCCTCTAGGTCACCCAAATAGATATACATATGATGAAGTCGATAAGGTACAACAGTCGAAACATTGTAATAACAACAACAAGGATGTGGACAAGAGTCAGCTTGTAAACTATCGATCTGTAAAGTTTCAGAATGAAAACCCTTTATGGTATTAGAAATGTTATACTATTTAACTGATCCCAGTATTTTTCGTTTAGATATTCGTACAATTTGTTGTATGCTATTACGTCCGCGCGTGAGATATATGTCGAATGACAACGTACAAAGTACGAGTTAGTGAGAGACTGCGTGATAATTTGAGTAACAACATGATGTTTTAGTTAGAGCTGAACTCATTAAAAGATTTTAGATTATTATTTCCGGACCAAAAATCTCTTGTGAAGTAGAAATTGGACTAAAAAAATATTATAATGCGCTTAAAGGATTTATGGAATAAAAACAATGTATTTGCAATCTATCTGCTTTATTTTCCTTTCATTATTTCATAGTTGTTTCATTTAATGGAATCTTCATCCTACACAGAAAATATCGATATGAAATAAATGCTAAAAATCTATTACTTGTTTACTTTTTTTCTTTTTATGTTCATCGTCTACTGGTGTCTTTTATTCATGGATTTCTATGGCGTAATTTTTCTGGTCGAATATACTTTCTCCTTTTAAATCTATCAATCGATCTCATTGTCTTCAGTATCTATCTATCTATCTATCTATCTATCTATCTCAATGTCTTCAATATATCTCTCTCTAACTCTCTATCTATCTATTTATCTATCTGTCTATCTATCTCTGCCATTTTATTCCTATCTATCTATCTATCTATCTATCTCAATGTCTTCAATATCTCTCTCTCTAACTCTCTATCTATCTATTTATCTATCTGTATATCTATCTCTGCCATTTTATTCCTATCTATCTATCTATCTATCTATCTCAATGTCTTCAATATCTCTCTCTAACTCTCTATCTATCTATTTATCTATCTGTCTATCTATCTCTGCCATTTTATTCCTATCTATCTATCTATCTATCTATCTCAATGTCTTCAATATCTCTCTCTCTCTCTAACTCTCTATCTATCTATTTATCTATCTGTCTATCTATCTATGCCAGCTTATTCCTATCTATCTATCTATCTATCTATCTATCTATCTATCTATCTATCTCATTCTCTCCAATATCCATCTATCTCTGTATATATATATGTCTATCTATATTTCTATATACCTATGTCAGTATGTTTACATCTATCTATCAAACAGTCTTTTCGGTTAGTATCCATATATCTTTTTTGGTATTGATCTTTCTATATATTCGTCTCTCTCTCTCTCCCTCTCTGTCTGTCTGTCTGTCTCTCTCTCTTTCTCTCTCTGTATTTCGTTCTTTTGACATGAAGCTGTCTCTTTATCATTCTTCGTCTGTTAAACTCTCTCTCTCTCTCTCTCTTCACTTTATCTACTTTTCTATCCCGGTCGAGTCGTATATATCTACACACGTACGCACACACGCACACACACACACACACACACACACACACACATATATATATATATATATATAAATGAGAGAAAGAACAAATTGAGTAAGAATTCACAGTTTGTAGCATTTTTTTTAATTGCTCAATACAAAGTAGAGCAAAATATTATTATTATATGTGTATTTTGAGTATATAATCGGGTAATTACTCTTAGAGTAAAAAATACAAATTAGAACTTGTAAATCTTTACACGAACTATGTTTCCTATATTTACAAGAAAATTTTCAAATAATCAAATTTCCTAACAAAAAAGATCTGTTAAACAAAAGATGTGAATTCACTGTAAAATGCCGACACAAACTATCTTGAAATATAGCTAATTTTTTTTTTTAATAATAAAAAAACATTTACGTATTACAATTTTATAGCCATAATTTTATTAGTATATAATGGTCCTCCCTCTACGGGTAATTACCTCATTTGGCGTTTTCAACTTTAATATTGCTATGTTTTGCCATCTATTCAGTATTATTAACATCGTATAGAGATATTACACATTTTTAACTTTATCTACTTTAAGAAGCTTCCTGAATATATAAAAAAAAATTAAATTTTTCACAACTTTACTTCTAGTTAACCTACCCTAACAAATGGAACGTCATATTTGGCTACAATCACGATTCATGTGTCCCTGACATATCCTCCACAATCGTAAATGAAGCCATGTCTATATGCCGGTTTATGGTGACATGAAAAAATTACTCACCCACCTCGCCCTCTGACCTTATCTTTTTATTTAGCGTAGATCTGGCATTTAATTGGTTAATCAAGACATATCCAGAAGTATATTGTTAATTCTGACCTGACAAAAGAGGTGATGATTTGTTTTTAAATTACCTTAAAAATCATTCCATCACCAGTTACCAACTATACAAGAACCATACCATACAAGAAGTAAAAATCATAATATTGAAACGTAATAATCTTTTGCGTTGTGATTTAAAATGCTGTTATTAAAATCTCTTATATATATATATATATATATATGTATATATATGCATTTCATTATATATATATATATATATATATATATATATATATATATATATATATATATATATATATATAATGAAATACATTAAATCCGACAATTATTAAATACTTTTTCTGTTTATTCTTTATTGAAATGTAATTAACACTGTTTATTTAAATGTAATACTGTTTATCTAAAAAGAACGGAGCATTTACTTAAATAAATTGTATCTATTAAAATAACGTATAAACAGAATATATATATATATATATATATATATATATATATATATATATATATATATATATATATATATATATATATATATACAGGGTGCGGCTGCTATTTGAGCACAGATTTTATGGATTAATAAAAAACTTGCTGAACAAATTAATATAATTATATTGATTACAAACAAGTAAACATGAAATTTAGCTAACTATTATTTAATGTTATTCAATAAAATTACTACTAGCATCAATAACTGCCTCTACACGAGGTCGGATCGGCGGCAAGCTCTGATTAATTGGTCCTTATTTATGTCAGACATTACTCGAACTATTGCAGCTTTAAATGTGTCTTTGGTGTTATGAGGCTGTTTATTAACCTCCTTCTCAACAAGGCTCCACACATAATAGTCTAGTGGATTGAGATCTGGAGAGTTAGGAGACCAAATGTTGGGTGTGATGTGGTCGTACAAATGGTTAGCCATCCATTCTTGTGTTAGTATAGCTTTGTGGGATGGAGGCGAGTCTTGCTGAAATACGTAAGGCCTGCCGTTGCTTATGTTGTCGATTTAGGGCTTGACAACTGTTTCTAGAACCTCAACATAAGCAGCAGCATTTACTCTAAGACGTTGTGGAAAAAAGTGTGGTGGAATAAAATGTCCTTCATTGCTAACTACACCCAATACCATAACACTTGAAGGAAATTTTGTGCGCATCACTCTTGGCACCTCAGAAGGATCTGAACAAAGCCATCTGTCATTTCTTCTGTTAAGTTTTTGATCTCGTGCAAAATTTTTCTCATCTGAGAAAAACCAAATCACCAGCTTCTGAAGTGTGTTTAGAAGCCATTTCGATCTGTTTAAACGGCTTTCTTTTGTTTTTTTTTTCAGACACAAATTGAGCTCTCTTCATCACATAGTATCGAATGTCTTCATGAACACTCCATCTGATTTTTTTTTCAGACACATGCAGCTTTTTGGCAATTGACCTCATTGATTGACCTCCGTTTTCATAAATTGTCTGCTTGACTTCCTGAATAAATTTGAATGTTCTCACTTTATCGAAACGTGCAGAATGTGTTTTACGTTTTGATACAAACATTGTATTCTCTTTCAACTCTTTTCGTATCCTGTGGACAAACGATCTAGCAACTCTAAGAAAACGTGCAATATACAAATCGCTATGATCAGCCTTTAATGCCACAATCACAGCATGCCTTTTCATTTCATTTGTTATCATAGGGTTTGCCATTCTTGATTTTTGAAAAAATAAAATCATTAGAAGTTAGTGGGACGCAGTATTAATCTTGAAACTGTATGTCCTCAAATACCAGCCGCACCATATATATATATATATATATATATATATATATATATATATTAAGTCATTTTTATGTTTATATATTCTTTTTATAGATACAAATATTTAAGTAAATGCTCTGTTTTATAATAAACTGTATTAATAACTTTTACCGGCCTGAATGTCCGAGACATTTTCATAGAAAATATTCGTCCTCCGACAAGAATCGAACCTGTATCCTATACGTAACCGTCATTTAGTCTGACGTGCCTTAACCAATTGAGCTACAGAGGATCGATCGATTAGCATGGTCGATTTTACTGCTTTTAAACTACAATCTTCCATGAATCTCTCTCGTACATAAAAATGTCTTAAAATAATTGTCGGACTTTGTCCATTTCATAATGTGTGACGTCATTTGTTTACATTTGGATACGCCTTGAGCAGATGTGAATATACGTGAAAGATGGAAAGATTAACAATTAAACAACGTGTTAAACTTTCAAAATTGAAGAATTGTTCGTAAATTCAAACAAACTGGGTCGGGGGCAGATATTAAAACACCATTACGTGCTCGCTTACGCATTTCAGCTGAAAACATTGCTGCAGTACACGAGAATGTGGCCGAAAATCCATACACCTCTATTCGTCATCGCGCGCAGGAATTGAACCTCTTCACAACAACGTTACATCGTTTACAATTGCACTCTTGGTTGGTTGATTATGTTGACCAAAATAATCGCGAAATGCATTTCTGTTTGAACGGCCATTTCCGTAATAGGCTTCGGTAACTTTAAGACGTTGTTTGATTGTTAATCTTTCCATGGTTGAAATTGCCAAAGACTTAAGTTGTTAGACCTGAAAGAAAAAGAAAAAAAATCATTCGACGATTAAATTTAATTCACATTTAAAATCGGTCCAAGTTATTGGACCACCCTTATTTAAATTGCTGTACTTGTTTTGGTATCACCAATTCATAATTTGATTTTCGGGCTGTTCCTCATGCTAACAGCAATAAATTCTGTCTCACTGCAATTGATGTTCGTCCGTTCCTTCATTTTCCTTCACTTCTTTCCAGACGAGTTATTGTAATTTCCTTTCTCTGTCTGCTGTTTTCACTATTTAATTTGTATATCATATATAGTTAAGATGAAAATTGCCAACAATAAATACTAAGAGGACTAATAGGACTTTTAATTCTGTCACAATCGCCATACTGTATAATTTCAATAAATTTGAAAATATTCATTATTGACTGATTTACACACCGGACTATTTAATTATTATTTTAAAATTGTACCTAGTAAAATATTTTAATAATTACTTGATTCGAAATTACGATAATCCATTTATCATAACGATTATTTCACCAAATTGAGATTATTTATGACTGATTAATAATAATAACTAGAAGTACCAATTCAAATTTCAAGGTGACTCTACTTGAAATTATTGAGGAAACTTAATTCTACAGTTAATGATTGAATAAGCTCATGGCGAGTTCTACGACAATAAAATATCCGTAGAAATTCCCCTATCGCATCGTTAAATATTTGAGGTTAACAACTTTAACAAAACTAGAAAGACCCGTGATAATTTCACGGTTTTCCTATTTGAATTTTCTCATGAATCTTAATTCTTCAGTTAATGATTGAATAAGCTAATGGCGAGTTCTACGACAATAAAATATCCGTAGAAATTCCCCTATCGCATCGTTAAATATTTGAGCTTAACAACCTTAACAAAACTAGAAAGACCCGTGATAATTTCACGGCTTTCCTATTTGAATTTTCTCATGAATCTTAATTCTTCAGTTAATGATTGAATAAGCTCATGGCGAGTTCTACGACAATAAAATATCCGTAGAAATTCCCCTATCGCATCGTTAAATATTTGAGCTTAACAACCTTAACAAAACTAGAAAGACCTGTGATAATTTCACGGTTTTCCTATTTTAATTTTCTGATGAATCTTAATTCTTCAGTTAATGATGGAATAAGCTTATGGCAAGTTCTACGATAATAAAATATCCGTAGAAATTCCCCTATCGCATCGTTAAATATTTGAGCTTAAGAACCTTAACAAAACTAGAAAGACCCGTGATAATTTCACGGTTTTCCTATTAGAATTTTCGCATTGAAACTTAATTCTTCAGTTAATGATTGAATAAGCTCATGGTGAGTTCTACGACAATACATTTATCCATCGCAATTATCTTATTGTATCGTTAAATATTTGAGCTCAGCAATTTAAGAAAAACTTGCAAAGACAACTATCAATATGAAAGCTGGTTGTTATTTAAGAAGTAAGGCGTACAAATGATAAAATTGGAAATTGACAACTTTTTCCATTTCATTGAAACAGACGTTAAACATATCTTTATTTCTTTTGTCATTTTAGCGTCTCGAATATGTCTTTGCCGTCTTTGCACGCGATGAAAACGCATGAGTCTGTTATTTATTCGGTATTTGCTGGAGACGTTAAACACTTCCATCTTTCATGACTTTTTTCAATTAAACCAAGTATTGTTTCTAATATGTCTTTTGGCTTTCCACGCGATCAAAAAGGAATAATCCATTAAGTTTTCTGCCAAGAAACAAAACTGGCATCATTTTTGTCAAAATATGCTCAGTGCCCGAAAGACCTCGTTTTTAGATTTTTTGTTGTTCTTTATTTTTCTTTGTTTTAATATTTTGATTTTTTTTTAATTCTTCTTTTCTCTTATGTAGTGTGCAACCCAATTCAGCTAAGAGAAGTTTAGATTTGCAGGCGTTTAAATAAACGAGCCATCTTTTTTTCACAGTTAACAACCTACTGGAGTTTGTCTTTGACATCGGCTTCCATTTTCATCTTATCGGATTAATCAGACAAAGATAGATGCGTGCGTGATTAGCGTAGATACCAAGTTGAGAGCTGATGCCATCGGGAAGCTCGTCAATGAAAGTCAAAAAACAAAGTAGTATCAGGAATAGAGGCCTGGGGAATAGCCGAATTAAGACCAAATGATCTAGACGAGTCGAGTGGCTGTTCAGGATGAGTTTCATTTCAAGATTTGGTAGGAAAGACTGGATCAATTCAAAAATCTATCTGTAGACACCGTAAGTTTTCAGTCTAAGTATTTTTAGTTCGTGGAACGGGTATTTAGCTAATGCAATAAAATAAAGATGATAACGTTGCTGTTCGTTGTTGTTGTTCTTCGTTTTAAATGTTTTGACATTTTAAAATTCTTCTTTTCTCTTCTGTAATGTGTAACCCTATGCAGCTGATGTCAAAGTAGATTTTGTCTTCAATATCAGAGAAGATAGGTGTATCAACGCGTTGACCTGGGAGACGATCTTTTTCACTACATATCAATTCTTGTCTCTGACATGTAAACACGTATTTGACCCAGCTGCGTCTAGGATTGGCACATGTGGGAGAAACCGGGTGACAGTGTAGATAAATAAGCATTCTTCCGAGAGAGAGAGAAAGAGAGAGAGAGGGAGGGAGAGGGGGGGAGTCTTTCACATGCACGCAAGAAAAATTCGCGTTCCGAGAAAACGTTAGTACCACATCCGGACTCGCGGATATTAACTGATGACCTCTGGAGTTGTATAAACAATAATTTTATGTATGAGAAAATTATATTTCCTGTTCAACATAATCTGCACAACGAAATCATTTTTTTATAGTGAAATATACAGTAATTATCACTCAGCGTCGCTAAGTGTATCAGCGTATTGATCCGAGGGATGATCTCCTTCACTAGATGCCAATAAGCGCCCCAGACATGTACACAGGCGTTTAACTCTTCTGGACGTATGATGTGCGCACGTGCGACAGCCCGGATGACAGGTAGATATATTATCACCCATCCGAGAGGTAAAAGATTTCGTCTTTTACATCCTCGCAAGGACAATAAACCACGCTCGGAGAAATCGAACGCCACAAGTGATAACGTCCAGGGTTGTATAAGAATTTTAACATGAACAATAACGTCTTCTTCTTCGTGTCGACAGTGATAATCTCACACTTCTGTAGTCTTTTCTTTCATACAGTATTAACGTTTTTGCTTCTAGCCTCCTTCTCAAAATTTGTCCACCTTAATATTTAATTAGGAATTTAGTACCTTTTCTCTCTTTCTCTCTCTCTCTCTCTCTCTCTCTCTCTGATGCTAACTTGTTTCCTTTCTCTATCGCTTAATTCCTGTAAATGCTTATTAAATAAAATTATATTAATATTCCTTTTCTTCTGTGACGAGTTCAGGCATTAGAACATCTGGGCACTTACTTTCGCGCTGAAATCACTAATTGGCCAAAATTAATTATAGAAGCGGCTATCGTCTCCATACTGGACGAGACGAAAATTAGCATTCAGAAATGAAGAGTCTTCACAACCGAGCCACATATAATTAAATGGTTTCATAGCTTTCGTTAGGCGAAATAACCTTCAGTTTTATTTTCCTCTCACGGTCTGTAATTCTGCTCAGGAAGGACAGACCAAGCCATAACAATGATGGAAAGATAATAAGAATATTCAGTTTCATGCCTTCAATCGTCCGGCAAAATATTTTTTGGTTTACACGATTACTCACCTTAATTTTTAGCTTAGCAATTTCCCCCTGAATATGATATCAGATGAGATTGAAAGTATGTGGCGAAATAAAAATAAAGAAAAGAAAAGAAATAACTACGACGCATTCTTTAATGAATTTAATATCAACATTAAGAAGTTGATCAGAGAATTGAAGAGGATTAAAATAAAATAAAATTGACATAATATATCCAGATTATTCAACCAAATATGCTTGAATGAAGATATGCTGCTAAATGTCCATATATTTTCTGTTGGGGTTAATTGCGTCATTTTGCACTTTTTCTCACAGATGGTGCTAAACTGACCCTATGCAATCGACAACAACAAAAACAAACAACGCACATGAGCAAAATTAATGGCGACAATTTACACATCGCACCCGTTATATCTACGGCTATTACCGAGGGTGTGATAGGTAAATTGTCCACATTTTGTATTTACCCAAGAGACAGACGGTGGAATAATGGATAGCGGTTCGGATTGAGGAATCGCAGAGCCGAGTTCGAATTCCAGTCAAATCCATTACATCCACTTACGTGCTAATATCCCTGGAAAAGGTATGAATCCTAATCTTCTACGCGTAAATAACAGGACAGACCAGTTTCTATAGCATTGGATGACAAGTGGTCTACCGCAGAAAAATAGCAACCTAGTGCGGGGAAAAAAATATGCCTCTTCTGTCATGTATCGAAAGATACATGATCGCCTAAGCGTGTATCACGTATGGCACATAACTGACAGATATATATATATATATATATACACACATATATATATATATATTGACCATTAATATATATATATATATATATATATTGACCATTAATATATATATATATATATATATATATATATATTGACCATTAATATATATATATATAAATATATATATATATATATATGTCATTCACAGACAGTACTGTTTCGCTGTATCACAGCTCCTCAGTGCGACTAGACATCCCAATACCTCAAGCCAGGATTGAAACACAACTAATTTGGTGTCAGCCAGAGCTATCTTCACTTGGTAGAGTTACACAACTAAATCTAGCGTATTGTTTTTACAAATGTAAACAAATGCCAAGCAGCCAAAGTGCTCCATTCATTTTACTGAAGAGCTTTGCATTAATGCAGGTGGCTGTTGTTTATAGAATTACCTTATCACTCAACAGTGCTCAATTGAAATGTATTTTCAAGAGCTAAATTATGTCATTCACAGACAGTACTGTATATATATATATATATATATATATATATATATATATATATATATATATATAGAGAGAGAGAGAGAGAGAGAGAGAGAGAGAGAGAGTGAGTGAGAAAGAGAGAGAGATGTTTCCAACTCGTATCCGATTGCGGCCACTGCTACATAACTTTTTGGATAAAATCTACTGATGTGCTGAGCGAATGTGGCTCTTTAGCCCAGCAAAGGACCTACATACTCTGGCAAAAACAGGGTTCTTAAGAGGTCTAACAAAGAAGAAGAAGAAGAAGAAGAAGAAGAAGAAGAAGAAGAAGAAGAAGAAGAAGAAATTATCTACTTTAACATCACTTTTGATAGTGACGAAAGATACCATATGTTCGACAAAGGGGTTTCATTAGTTGAAATTAGTTTTCCTGCTTAAGGACATCTCTCGTCAGAAATTTCTAAATGGACATTTTAATGAAATGATTCTGTGCCCGGAAAACATACTGACTTCCTAGGTTGTCACCATATTTTACAGTAATTGGTTACTGTAAATGTTATTCAGAAAAACCAATATCTTTTAAAATTATCCACCGATTTTTTTTTTTTCGTTTTTGATAAATATTTGAATTTAATGATCTCTGTTACTTTCTTTTCATGTGTCGCAAATATTTACATGGCACACACACGCACGCGCACACGCACGCGCACACACACACATACACACACACAAATATATATATATATATATATATATATATATATATATATCAATTATGTAGTGCTTGTTCAATTTATATAACGTAAATCATTCATACGAAAAACAAATATTGAAGTTAATTATATGGCAAGAATCACTCTTGCAAACAATATTTAATAATAAAATACAATCAACTTCGAATCCGTCAATGAATGGTATGATCCTTGTTTATAAATTCCGGTTTTATCAGGTCTTATTTTTTCTACTAGCCCGGCTTTCAATCGTTTCAAACGACCATCATCAGGTAGACATTTCAGTGTGTTTTTGATAAATTCCAGGTAATAATGATAGTGTGATATATATATATATATATATATATATATATATATATATATATATATATATATATATATATAAATATATAAAAGGAAAGAACAGTGAGATATAAAATCCGGTGTTCAATGGATGAATGGATTTCTCGGTATCCTTGGAAACACTCAATTATGAATCCCTGCCGTGCCTTTAAAACTGTAAATATAATAAAATAAGTTACTCCGAAATTCGCTTGACGATGAAATGGAACTAATATCTTTAATTTAATAACAGAATTAAATTCGAAACTTTTAGCTTCCATTTTTGAAACATGGTTATCACTGAGTAGCGAAAAAACATTTTAAATCAATTAATTTATATATATATATATATATATATATATATATGTGTGTGTGTGTGTGTGTGTGTAAGTAGTAATGAATTAGGATTCTCAATCCTAAATAACATCAAAAATAAGAAGCGAGAATGACTACGTTCAAATGAAGAAGAAATGAGGGTCTGCTTGTCAGCCATTGATACATTTTGGATTTCAATATAAAAGGAATATCCGACATTAGCTAAAAAGGCTTTATCAGTTTTATTGCAATTTTTTACTTTTTATTTATGTGAATGCCGCTTCTAAATCCGAAATAACATCAAAAGTAAGAAGCGAGAAAGATTACGCTCAACTGAAGAAGAAATGGGGGTTTTCTTATCGCACATTCGACCAAACACTGAAGAAATCATGAAAAAATACCAGGCACAGTAAATAAGTTGCAAAAATAGTTGAATAGAAAAACTGGATGAAAGTTCATTTTTGTGTGTGTGTGTGTGTGTGTGTGTGTGTGTGTATATATATATATATATATATATATATATATATATATATATATATATATATATATATATATATAAAATCTATTGTTTTATTTCAAAGCATTTAAATGTACACCTTTTTAAAAAATTGATAAGTGTGCTGTGATATTTTCATTTGCAGTTGCGTAAAATGGTTGAGAAACACTGGATTTGAAAATTCCATATAAATTTCGTTCTTCTCTACGGCATTCTCTTTAAGAGAAGGTTAATGGGAAGTAAATTGATTTTTGGAGATCAATTGGCAACAGGACCAGAAATAGGGTATATCCGGGTGTGGATTTATATTAAAAGTCTTGCTAGGGGTTGGGGAGAGTTCTGCTCTGCCCGTTTGAACGCTGGGCTGTCCTGAAGCTTCCATTTCGTATTGTCAACCTCCACATCAGGATAATTAGATGCGTGGGAGTTGGTATTGGGAAGACCTGATAAAACAGAGCTTGTTCCAAGTATCACCTATTTGTCCGGACGAGCAGGTAAAGCCCTGTGAATAAAACACCGAGACATATTGTGGTGGGGGGAAAGGATTTATATTCTTATTTCTCAACGTGGTATATCTTTCATCGTCTTACCTTGCGAGTATACATCGCACCCTTTCCCAGCTTTCGATAAAAACCGACAAGATCGAGAAATGGAATATAACATGGGGCCATCATTAACCAGATCGATGAAACGCTTTAGTGAGTGTTACGTTATATATTGAGATTTATTGTAAATTAATACAATTATGCCACAAGGCCGAAAAGGGGGAATGGGTTGAGGTTGTCTTCACTAGCGAATCGGATTCACTATCCATTCACTCGTTATAATTTCTTCATTCACCATAAGAACTCATCCGTACGCAATCAATCCTCCATACACCATAATACCACATCCTCTCAAGGAATGAGGGCTAAAAAAAACATGTTGCGTTATATATTTACACGAAGGTTACGACTGATGAGTGACCATTTAAAAACGCCAAAAGCTAAACACCCTCCCATTTTTGGGATGTAGAAGAGTTCTGTTTTGCCCTTTGTGTGAGATGGACATGCTCTCGAGCGGTTCCGAAGCCTCTTTTCGTATTGCTATCACATCGGGTTGAGTAGATATGCAAAGATTTGAGAGCGAGCAAAAGCTGATTTAGCAGAGGTTATCCCCAGTATCACTTAGCTACCCACCCAGACACGCAGTTAAAGCTCTAAATAAAACACCCACACATAATGTGGGGGAAAGGTTTCATATTCTTATTTCTCAATGTGTCATTTCTTTCATTGTTGCAATTTTCTGCTTCTTATTTACGTGAATTAGAATACTCAGCCTTAAATAGCATTAAAAATAAAAGCGAGAAAGGCTACGCTCAATTGAAGGAGAAATGAGGGCTGCTTATCGCACATTTGACCAAACATTGAAGAAATCGTGAAAAAACACCAGGCAGAGGTTTCACGGTAAATAAGCTGCACAGATAGTTAGATAGAAACATTAAAATAAAGTTCATAATTGTGTTGTTTTTTTTTTTTAAATCTATGGTTTTATTTCAATATAATTCAAATATATACAGTGTAGCCCGGATATAAGAGACCCGGATATAAAAGAAACCCGGAGATAAGAGAGATTTTCTCTGGTCCCAAATTAGAGCCTGTGTTAAGGAATGAGGGCTATAATAGACCAAACCCGGATATAAGAGAAACCCGGATATAAGATACTTATTATCCGGTCCCGACAACTCTCTTATATCCGGATTACACTGTACCTTTAAAATTTTGATAAGTGTGCAATGATATTTTTATTTGTTCCTTGGTTGGCCGTTGCTTAAAAAAAGGTTACGTCACACAGATCGCAAGTGTTAATTTTGACTTACCATATAAAGCAATAACAATGCACTGGATCCAACCCACTCTACGAACAAGAACAGAATGCACCTAAAAAGAATTAATTGATTTAATCATTATCAACGCCTTATAAGACCTTTGCAGGTTCTTTAAAGCCAGAAATGTTTTTTGATATTAAATTTATTTCATACTAAATAAGTTGCACAAATATTTGAATAGAAACATTGAACTAAACTTCATATTTGCGTGTATTTATTTTTTAAATCTATGATTTTATTTTACATTTAAGTGTATACCCTTTAAAATTGTTCTCCCTGAATATTGCTGCCATATATGGTCTCGTACCCCCGCTCTTCATCTCAAGGTTATCAACAAAATCCAGAGATGGATATGCAATGTGATAGTTAAATAAATCTAAAAGACGTGCCTGTGTAGCTAATCAGTATTTCATTGATTGATTCATTTTCTATGACTTATCAACAGACAAGAAATTATAATGTGGATATAAAGTGGGGGATCAATTCTATATTACAATTAATATATAAACTGATCCCTCACTTTGTGGCCACGGTAGTTTCTATCCATTTCTATTCCAGAGAATGTAAATAAATCTAAAAGACGTGCCTGTGTAGCTAATCAGTATTTCAATGTTCATTTCTTCCTCGGTGTGCCGTTGCTGAAAAAAGTTTTAGTCACACTGATATTATTTTTGACTTACGATATAAATAACTCGGCATGAAATATTTAAAATGGAGGAAGATATTGCAATGGGTCAACCCCACTCTCCGACCATGAAGAGCATGCACTAAAAAAGAACTGATTGACTAATTGAATCGTTATCAACGCCTTATAAAACATTTGCAGGTTCTTTAAAGCCGGAAAACATTTTTAGATTGTCAGAATGTTTTTTTGTTTTTTTGGTTTAATAATGGTTTGGAGAGGTGGATTCATATAAACTGATCCCCCAATTTATCGTAATAATAGATTCTATACATTCATATTCCAGAGAAAGTAAATAAATCTAAAAGACATGCCTCGATTGATTCGTTTTCTACCGCTTATCAAAAAACCAGAAATTATAATGTGGATATAAAGTGGGGGATCAATTCTATGTAACAATCAATATACAAACTGATCCCTCACTTTGTGGCTACAGTACTTTCTATAGATTTATATTCCAGAGAATGTAAATAAATCTAAAAGACATGCCTTGATTGATTCGTTTTCTACGGCTTATCAACAAACCAGAAATTATGATGTGGATATAAAGTGGGGGATCAATTCTATGTAACAATCAATATATGAACTGAACCCTCACTTTGTGACCACGATAGTTTCCATACATTTTTATTCCAGATAATGTAAATAAATCTAAAAGACATGTCACGCAGCTAATCTGTATTTCATTGTTTAATTAATTCGTTTTCTACGGCTTATCAACCCTGTTTTCAGGTTATTTAAAGCCAGATAAAATTTAGATTGTAAGACATTTTTTGTAGAGCTAATAATGATTTAATGATACAAGGCTTACTAATTAACATACAGGTGGCTGATAAGAGGTGGATTTCATAAGGGTATTCGTGCGTAAGTGAATATAACGGAGATTTGTACTCGTCTCTCGGAGCCATTATGCATCACGCCACCCGCACATCCACACTTACAGCACCAGTTACTCCCATTTAGGTAGTGACCAGGCTCGACATTGCTTAACTTTGGTGATAGTACAGGAACAGATGTTTCAGTGTGCTTGTGGCCATAAGCCTCTAAGTTGAACCAATCAAAAACATTGAATGTTCTCAACACACTCAGAAGGATTATCGTGAACCTGGTCACCAACACATGTATTTCTACATCTCCCCTCTTGAACTAGATAGGCATTCATTTCTGGAAAGATCCGTCTTGTTTATAATTCTGCTGAGTAGCTAGTCACCATCCTTACAAGAAAAGTCTGGTGGCGGAAACTATTTAGCCACTGATTGTTTTTTTTACAGTAAGCTTCACTCTTTACAAGGCTACAAGGGTTGTAGCTCCTGTTAGAGTCCCATATACGAGAAAATATCGCTCTCCCGTCGAACTCGACGTATGAGGGTCAGACAGATCAGTTCCCAGAAACTGAAAGCCTGACAGCCACACAGGATTTGATTATAGTGGTGAAGGCTTTGTGCAGGGCCATCCACACTTTTTTGAGGGACGAATACAGGGACCTGGTGCAACGGATGCCACAAGGTCCCCAAACGACCCTCCGCAGGTTTTGAATTCAGAGTTGTCCTTCTCCTAGACCAGTTGCCATCCAAGGCTATAGAACCCAGTCTGTCCTGCTATTTACCCATAGTTGGAGGGAGAAGAAGAGGATTCACACCTTTCCCAAGGGTATTAGCACGTAAGTGAATGTAATGGAATCGACTGGAATTCAAACTCGGCTCTCCGATTCCTCAATCCAAGCCGTTATCCATTACTCCACCGGGAAAATAGTTAACCCTAAACTGCGTTTATATGAAAGTATAAAAACAGATTTTTATAGTAAAAATACCAGCAATATATTTTTTGTAAAAGAAATTACTAATGCTCCCAAGAAAAATAAATTTCGACGTTAAATAACTCATAAGGAGTTGATATACTGCGAAACATACAAACAAACCAATGAGTAACAAAAAGAGCTGTGATCCGAATCTTTAGAGAACATAATACCTCATCGATGATAACACACCTGTTCGCTATTACCATCTTTCGAGCTTGCTGAATCTTCTCGTCAGTGCTGGAGGTTGACGGGCCTCCTGCTCCTTCTTCGTGTGTCACTCTTGTCCGGTCACGTTTAAACTTCCACCCACGCATACTTCTTCGTGATAGTGCGCAATCGCCTTATTGTGTTAAAATCGCCCGATGAATCTCAGTCCCTGACACGACTTCCGACCAGAGACATCCGACCACAGCTTTCTGTTCATCTTTAGTGTACACTGCTAGCGGAGCGGCCATGTTTGCACTATAATAGCCGCAAGAAAGCTAGCGCGTGAAAGCTCAAACTTCGATCACGTCACTGAAATAATACCAACCAAAAGCACACACGTGCAGAAGGCGGTATGACAAACCTAAAGATATGTTATGGCGAATGTGCAGATAATGTTTGACTTACCCTCGTGTGTTTATATATATATATATATATATATATATATATATATATATATATATATATATATATAAAATTAAGGCTACTATGATTAGTAAATGCCCGGTCTATCTCCGTTTACCGTGGTTGGGTAGAATTAGTGAGTCGCTTGCCAAGCAGATTTCATGTAGTTCACGTGAATGTTATTTTGCAGGGAACGTCCGTGTTGTTTTTCAAACTAGGTCTGTCCTTTCATCTGTGTGTAAAGATGTTCTACCCCCCCCACCATATTAATTCAGTTATTTATCGTTTCAAATGTAGTTGTGGATGCGACTACATAGGTAGAATGACACAGCGTTTGGACGCTAGAATAAAACATGTACCTACGAAAATATTAAATAATAATTTTTCGTTGGGCGATTCCATTCGAAATACGTATGGCTCGTCGATTGCGGATCATCTAATAAAAAATCCTACTTGCGCGTTGGATTTTAGTGTGACCTGGTTTTCCGTTTTGGCCAGTATTCCATCTCAGTGTGTTGGAGACTTTGTACATCAGGTCCAGGCGACCGTCTCTTTGCAAAGAAAGGGACTGTTTGCTTGGGCTTGCTGTGCTAGGTCTCTAGCATCTCTAATTATATACACTTGTATTTATCTTTCTCTTCCCTGCCCTTCATTCATGCCATCCATAACAAATATATATATATATATATATATATATATATATATATATATATATATATATATATATATATATATATATATATATATATATATATACTTACTCTTCTTTAATATACATCATTTATTATACGCACACTTAAATTTATGCTACCCAGTAGCAATAATATTTGTGCAACCCTTAACAGACTGGTTTTAATTCAGAGTTTTCCTGTGTATGCGATGGGATCTATTTTTTTTATTTCATGTGCATCGTGGGCTAAATTATCTTCGAATGAATTTTAGCAAGAATTTTTTTCGCTTTCTAAATGAACTGCCAATATCGAAAGTTTGTTTTTAATATTCTGTTGCTGTTAAGTATTTTTCATGTAGGCAGGAAAAGATAACGATATATAAATGTTTATATATCGATAACAGATATGGATGAAAGATGTATGACAAAATGGCAAAATGTTTCGTATGATGTGTTTCCTCCCCCTTAGGTCTTCATCAGATTAGGTTTGTAACGTTGATGCGATTGCGCATGCGCACGAACAGAGGCACTGGGAACTTTAAATTTTCAAAATACTTTTTAATATTTTCCATAATGTGTTTTGAGTAATACAGTAATACAGTAACAAATCCCGTGCTATATAATCCAAGTTGATCCTAGTAATATAAAATATTAAAACTGATCCACAGAAGAGCTCAATCTATTCATAGCAATATATTTAATAAACAATAAAATCTAAAATCACCTCAGATGGGGAATAGCCTATTTCGACAGACGAAGATATCAGTTGTCTGGCTTACCAACCCCGGTGTGGACTGAGTTCGTGTCAGAAATAAAAATTTAACACTGAAAGCAAAAAAAAGAAACGGTCGAAAAATTAATATACAATGAATTCATTTCAATGTTTTAGTCAGACGAAAGGCACGAGCGAGACACGTGTCAGCGGAGGGTGGAACGTATTTGCCTTAAAGAGAAGTTTTATAAAATTAAACCCGAATATTAACCTTGTGACTGTTAATTTCCCTCTGAAAGTTTTCCACTGCCCTAACTGGGTATTAAACCCACACTGTTTCGGTCCTGTCACTGGATCTACCTAACGCCTTTATTCACTGTGCCATGTGTCCTTGAGGCGGTGGAGAACTTTCAGAGGGAAATTAACAGGAGATAACTGATAACTGACATCCATTAAACATGGCACGTGGAACTAGAACAGTCTACCCCAGTGAGCGAAATAAAGGGCTCAGTTCGACATTCCAACCACCTGAAGAAGAGAGTACAACGGCCGAAACGTTGTAATAAATATGGCGACAGAGATGAGGACAATAGTCCGAATAATGTAAATAATGGACATAATGCATAATCTCAGAAATACAGACAGTTATTTTCTGGTATCTACATTTACATGTGGTATAAACAGCTGATAATATTTCACGTTTTGTATCAGATCACCCTATTTTTAGGTGGACAAATGTAAAAGAACAGATACAATGTTTAATATTTGGTTGCATAACCTTTGCTTTCAATAACTGCAGGAAGCCCCCCACCCATTGACAACACCAAACCTTTGCATTCTTTAGTTGTGATGCATGTTCAGACATTTAACGCAGTTTCTTTCAGTTCTTGTTTGCTTCCGGCATTTTCTTCCTTCAGATTAAGGACCGGTGCTTGACTTGGCCAGTCAAAAACTATTCTCTTTTTCCCCTGATGAAGTTCTTTCTTGTGTTGGCTTTAAGACATTATCCTGCTGCATGATAAACTTGCTCCTGATTGCATATTCAAATCTGTCTTACCGATTTTTATAGCTGATGAGGGGATTGAATCTTATGGAATGACTTCAATATTTCTGCTCTCGAAGTCTTCTTCGACCAGTGGATTTTGAAACCTTCACCCCAGTATTGACGTGTTGGTGATGTCACTGACAGTTCTTTTGAGTTTGTTTTCGTTACAGCTCTCACAATATTTCTGCCATCAACTGCTCTTCTTTTCTTGATGGACCTATTCTACACATACACAATTTTATTTCTTTTTCAGAAAATTGTAAATTGTTGAGTTAGTTATGCCCAATTTTTATCCAATGGTTCTGATTGATTTTCATTTTTTCTCAGTTTCAATATAGCTTTGCTTTTCTACAATAGACATCTCTCACATCGTCATGTTGGTTTATTCTTTTTAACCAGAAATGCTTTAAAGGGGAGTAATAGATAGAGGCTCGGATTGAGAAGTCGGAGAGCCGGGATCGAATTCTAGTCAACGTGCAACGGAAAGGTGTGAATCCATTTCCTCCCAGCAAGCTATGGAGAAATGGCGGGACACTATGGTTTGTCTTAATTGTCAACCAATCTAGAAGATAAAATCTGAATTCGGAACCCGAGTGGGGACGTTTGGGGACCTTGTCGCACTCTGTGAACCACATTTCTTTATTAGGCTCTTCTAAAAAGTGTCGGTTCTGCACAAGCCAAAGAATATAATCAAATCGCGTGTGCGGGTTTGCTTACTACCCAATTCCCAAATTGAACTTTTGATCCCAAAGCAGTCGAAAGCGACTGGAGATTCAACCGTATATATTAAGTTAGGATTTACTTTCTTATTTGGGATATTATGACATTGGGATATGTGTATTCAAATTAGGAGAGTTACTCCCTCCTTCAAAATAGAGACTGAATGGACAGTAGAAAAGATGTTTTAATAAACTTCCCACGCACTTATAACGTGATCATCTGCCAAACATATTCTTTAGGAGTATTTTTTAATCATTCATGCAGTATTCTGTTGAGCAATATTGTGTATTATGCCACTGAATTGGCTTTAAAATGATTCTGCTTCTCAATATATATATATATATAACATTTAATTACTTGTGCGGGAAAATATTTGCACGAACTGCGCATGCGCGCTGTTTCACATTTCCAGGAAAATTAATTCTATTAAGAATACATAAAAGGTGAAATGTAAAAAAAAAAAACACAAATAAAGATAACATCGGCTGCTTCGTTTCGTTGGCATTCTTTTGACGCCTTGGCCTTAAAATTAAGATAATAATAATAATAATAATAATAATAATAATAATAATAATAATAATAATAGCAAGAGCAACATCTACATATAATAAAAACCAGTCAATAAGAGAGAAAGTTAAAAATAATTTTATTTATTGAATCTATTTTACCCGTCATGCTCAGCACAAAAGCGGACATGCTTTTAAAACATACACGGGTCCCGATACGGACCGGCTTTATTTAACTCTGAAAGCCTCAAGAGCAGTCGTTTTTTTTTCATTTGCATTAATTCATTCACCATTAGTTTTAATAAAATATTATTATTATTATTCATCGTATATCTGTTATTGGCTTTCATAATGCAAATCTTGTGATATGGGATGAATGCAATGATTTTGATTAAACATTATTATTATTTACCAAGATTTTCATTATTATCATTATTATTATTATTATTATTATAAAATAACAATTCGTCGTATATCTCTTGCCATTGGCTTTCTTGGTCCAAGTATTGTGATATGTGTTGAATTTCATGATTTTGTTTAACCATTATTATTATTATTATTATCATTATTATTATTATTATTATTATTATTATTATTATTATTATTATTATTATTATCATTATTATTATTATTATTATCATTATTATTATTATTATTATTATTATTATCATTATTATTATTATTATCATTATTATTATCATTATTATTATTATTATTATCATTATTATTATTATCATTATTATTTTTATCATTATCATTATTATTATTATTATTATTATTATTATCATTATTATTATCATCATTATTATTATTATCATTATTATTATTATTATTATTATTATTATTATTATTGTTATTATTATTATTATTTCCTTTGATTTCTGGTGTATACCCATTTTTTCCGGGTCCCGAAACGAGATCTAATGTCAGAAATGGGATCATGATATTTTTTACTGAGCAGTTTCGAAAAAAAATCACACTTATTTTACATAGATAAAGCCCTTCATAAGGTGTGGGCTGTACTTGTGAGAACTATTCTTTGTATTTCTAAAGGCATGGTCTACCAGAAATCGATTCAGTGAGTGTATTGGAATCTTCTCCAATTAATCTGAGGGCTCCAACTACAACTGGA
>OZ038518.1:23009137-23051637 GCA_964036315.1 Acanthosepion esculentum | reverse complement strand
CGGATAGAAAGAACAATTGGACAGTTTTTATATATATTAATCTCCGAAAAGAAAAACAAAATATTAGATCACTTGAAAAATTGTATAAAAAACTAAATCAAAGGACATATATATATATGTAGACAACATTTACCTCCCTAAATGCCCAAGAAATTTTCATAGAAATTATGCGTCCTCCGACTGGAATCGAACCTGTATCCTATACGGAAACCTCATATAGCCTGACGTGCAATAACTATTTAGCTACTAATTTTGCTAAAGACGCTCTTCTTTAGTTAATTGGTCTTGCACATCAGGCTATATGATGGTTCCGTGTAGGATAAAAGTTCGAATCCTGTCGGAGGACAAGTATACGTACGTACGTACACACACACACACATATATATATATATATATATGACGAATTCAGCACAGACTAATAAGAAGTACGAAATTTATGGTAACTATTAAGAATGTAATAATTAAAAGAAAAACGTTTCAGTGTATAATGCCACTGATATATTATTGCAGCCTGAATTTCCCATTAACGGTGACGAATTCATCCCAAACCAGCACTAATTTTAAATTAGCTACATGTAAATTTGGTTACAGAAATATGGTTATGTGCCATGTCTAATGGATGTCAGTTATCAGTTATCTCCTGTTATTTTTCCCTCTGAAATTTCTCCACTGC
The DNA here is from genome assembly GCA_964036315.1 of Acanthosepion esculentum. NCBI lineage: Eukaryota > Metazoa > Mollusca > Cephalopoda > Sepiida > Sepiidae > Acanthosepion > Acanthosepion esculentum. The sequence goes on along the minus strand of OZ038518.1, from coordinate 23,050,964 downwards.
CTTAACCGGGTATTGAACTCACACTCTTTGGGTCCTGTCACTGGATTCATTTCTATGCTTGGTCGGATCAGGAGATTTTTGTGGTCTAGCATATGAAAAGTCTACCCCAATGAGCGAAATAAAGGGTTCAGTTCGATATTCCAAAAACCTGAAGAAGGCCGGAGTGTACGACGGCCGAAACGTTGTAATAAATATGGCAACAAAGATGAGGACAATAGTAAGAATAATGTAAATAATGTACATAATACCTTATCTCAGAAATATCGACATATGTTTCAAGTCTGTTCTTCATCTGTGAGAAGATTCTCCAGCATCCACTGATATTACGTAAGCGTTCAGTACTCTTTTTCTTTTGCATCAAGTATCTTCTTCGTCTGTAATAAGATTGTCGATATGTAACTGCCATATAGGATGACTTATATTGCGTAAGAGGTTAAAGCTCTTGTCTTTGTTTGTACCGAATATTTAACTGGTTAAAATCATCGTATCAGAAACGAGCAATATGACACAGAATCCTTAAAAAAGTACAGAAATAGCGAACAAGTCTTTTCAAAGACGTCTCAACTCGAGAGACAAATTTCCTTAGGAAACAAAGAGAATATTGCTAAACTGCAATGCTGAAAATGAACTTGTGAATGGTGGAAAGCTTTTTTTCAAACAAACATAGATAACTTCAGGCAACAGATTCATCGACCTTTTTTTTAACGCTTCGTGGGTTATTTAAAGCCTAATCATATATTACATTGTAAAAATAGCTATTTTATTTTGCGACTGAATATTTCACTAAAGATCTTTTGGTGACAACAGAGATATGTCCAGACAGTCGTCTTACTATTTATCCTATATTTGAGGAGAAGATTATGGAATCTTACCTTTAAAGTATTTGCACTTAAGTCTCTGTAACCGACACGAATAGAATTCAAACACAGCTTTCGCTTTTCTCATTCCTAGCCGCTATCGATTACCCCACCCGCACATCCTGAGGCAACAGAGATGAGGTTCTACAAAAGAATATTGAAAATAACTCGGATGGAACATATGAGCAACGAGAAAGCAACGAAATGGAAAAAGGTAGGTGAGTTTTTGCAACGCATAATGAGGAAAGCAAGCTCTGAAACATCGTAAAAGCTCATTCTGTGTATGACGATAAACTACATCCGGCAGGAAGTCTTCTAATCAGGACATTGTAGCTTTTGAGAAGCGTGAACTACCTCTTAATTGCTGTTGTTCCTAGGTCCACCGTTACATGGGGTGGTAGCACCTGTTACGGCCCCAGCTATGGGAACATATTGTACCCTCAAACAAAAACAAAACAATGTATAAAAATCATTTTAGTAAAAGTACCAGCAATATAATTTTATACATAAAAATATCAACAATACATATTCATAGTTAAATTATTAGCATTACATATAAGATTTTTAATATAATATTAAAATTAATTTTAATATTACATATTTATAGTAAAGTTACCAACAATACATTTTATTTCTAGTTTAAATCATATGATTACATTCAAAATAAATTTAGTTGAAACCATAAAATTGTGTTCAGATTGTAATGCTTTCCGCAATGAATAGCTTCATTTCAGTTTTTCCCAGGTCTACCATGACTTGGGCTGGTATCACCTGTTAGAGTCCCAGCTAATGACAAATAATGAAACCCCAAACAAAAGCAAAACACTATTAAAGAAAAAATAAATTTTATAGTATAATGGCCGGCAATATATATTTGTAGCTAAACTAGCTTAAATGCCGCCCTATAGGACGCCATTTAAACTAGCACCTGCGGAGTCCTCTTGAATGGGCCTTCATTATATTTAAATTTACTTTTTAAAAGTTCAACGATAATTTTTCTGCTGCCATTTAATTTAAAGACAATTTGACGTACGTAGGATCTTACTATCCGTACAAAAATATTTTTATTTCATGGGTAACTTTCGTTGGATTTCGCAATTAATTTCCATTATTCACAAATTTATTTTCAAGTCGTAAAAATTGCTATCGTATAAAAAAATTCGTCGCAAGTATCGCGTAAAAAATCGCTCAATGCAAGCGCAGTAATGAAAACTTCGGAATGCAAAGTTTCAGGACTTCAGGTCCTGATCCAGCCCAAAATAGTTTTAATTTGCTCATGGAGTCGGCCTTATTTCAAAATGGTACGATATTTTGGGCTATGGCCTCTAGAAGTAACGTTGAAAAGAAGGACAATTTTACTTTGAAACACTGTAAATTGAGAACAGTATTTTTTTCATTTGAACATGAGCCAATTAAAGTTAAAGAGTTGTGTCTCTTTAATTGTTTTTTGTCAGTAGAAGCCAAGATAGCGGAATCCGAAATCTGTTGCAGTAATGAAAAAATAAGACTCCAAAATTTCAGAATTGCGGATCCGAATGCGACCCTGAACTTTTTAATTTGCTCACGGAGTCGGCCAGATTCCAAAATGGTATATGTTGGGCTAATTCCTCAAGGAGTAAAGTTGAAAAGAGTTACACAGTGACTCACTGAAATTCGCATTTTATTGACCATCAATACATTTTATCTGTCTATATTTTTGAGATGAGGTATTATGTACATTCTTTACATTATTCCGACTATTGTCTGGTGTTCTTGAAGCCTTACCTTAAGGGGGCGGCCTGTCTCTCCTTTATATTCCTTTCCCCAGCTGCACGGGATAGCGTACACACAGACTTCAGTTATGTTCTCTTCTATGGGGAGGGGTCTTACACGGGAGAGATATCTGTGAAGTGTCGTCCAGCTTTTGAAGGTTGTCCTGATGTTATATGGACCGCAAATCCTTTATATTTTCTCTGATAACCCCTTCACATATGGCAGGCGGACTGTTTTCTGAGTGTTGTTGTCCTCCTATTGTACTCGCCAATCCCAGTTTTTGGGGGGCTGCTGCCATGTACCCAGGGTAGTTGTTATGTTGTAGGGTACTACTTGTACTGACCAATTCTTTATCTAATGTCTCTGTGTCGCTATTTATAACTTTTGCTCGGTGTTGTAAACATCGGACGATCCCTTTCTTTACACTGTTTGGATGGTGGGAGTTGAAATTGTGGTACTGTCCGGTGAATGTCGGCTTACTGTATTCGGATGTCTTGAACCCATGCTCTGTTCGAGATATTAGAACATCCAGGAATGCGAGTGTGCTGTTACTCTCTTTCTCCATCGTGAACTGTATCGAAGGTCTTATTGAGTTCACATGTAGAACCTGAACTTCTTCCTGGTGTGGCCAGAGTATGAAGATGTCATCTACTTACCTTAATCATAGAGTTGGCTTTAGAGATATAGATTCTAATGCCATTTCCTCAAAGTATTCCATATATATATATATTGCCATTGCTGGTGATAATGGTGAGCCCATTGCTAAGCCCTCATCCTGTCGATATATGTGTGATCCCATTCCGAAGATTGTTGTTTGTGTACAGAATATCAATATCAGATTTATCTATTGGAATAGTGGTCCGTTCTTCTAGGGTTGAGTCAGAGGCCAATTTGTCTCTGACTACTGAGAGTGCCTACTCCGTGGGTACCTTGGTGAACAAATTCACAACGTCCAAGCTCACCATCTGGTTGGATAGGATGGGAGCATCTTTGATATTTTCACGAAGTGGGCGGAGTTTCGGACATATGAAGGAGACTTTCCGATCAATGGGTCAGTTATAGCTACAATGAAGCGACTCAGAGGGTGGCAGACATAATCTTTGTGAATCTTAGAGAGGCCGTACATGTGAGGTATCTTGGTGTAACGCTGCGATAACTGCCTAAACGTCTTGATTAGTATCTGTGACAGTTTGCGTTCCGTTTTAATTGTAGGATCCTTTTTTACTTTGCTGTAGCTACCATCGCTAATGAGGTCTTCCAGCTTTCGTGTATAATCTGATTTGTCCATCACTACAGTTGCATTGCCTTTGTCAGCCGGTAGTATGATGATATTTTCGTCCCTCTGTAGGGATTCGATCGCCAGCCTCTCCAGTTTCGTGATGTTTGACCTGGGCAGCTTGGTCTTCTCCAAGGTCTGTCTCACCTTCCATCTCAGTTCATCCGCCTGAGCCTGAGGGAAATTTAAGGCCCCCTCCTTAAAGTAAGGCTTCAAGAACACCAGAAAGCTGTAATACGAAAGGAAGTGGAAAAATCGGGCATGGCTGACAACATATGGAGAGAAAAGGGAAATCACCGCCCTCTGTGGAATCAGATGGAGATTATAGACAAAGGACACCATTGGAAAATTCGTAAACTTAAGGAATCAGCACATATGCTAGGCCATAAAAATCTCCTGAGCTGACCAAGCATAGAAATAAATACAATATATGAACCGGTAATAAGGAGTGCCAGAGAAAAGAATAATAACAACAATAATTGTAAAAACATAAATCGTAACAGCAAAAAATTGTAATATGAGCGCAGGTGAAAATGGTTACTGATGACATTAGGTTAATAATACCCAAGGACACATGACACAGTGAGCGAAATAAAGGGTTCAGTTCGACATTCCAACTACCTGAAGAAGGCCGCAGCGTACAACGGCCGAAACGTTGTAACAAATATGGTGACAAAGATGAGGGCAATAATCAGAATAATGTAGACTACATTTTATATCAAAATAATACTTGTTATCCGTCGTTGAAATCATGCAGTTGCCTTCAGAATATTTATATTTCGACATTAAATAACCCATAGATGTCGCTGTGGCGCTAAACAAAATCAGCGAAACAGCCAACATGAAAGAACTTTCATGACATTAAGCCGTATAATATCCTACAATTTCTTAAAGAATTCAAACTGTACTAAAAAAGAAACCTCAAATAACTACAACATGAAGCACACATACCACGGCTTTACAACCTGAAGCACACATACCACGGCTTTACAACCTGAAGCACACATACCACGGCTTTACAACCTGAAGCACACATACCACGGCTTTACAACCTGAACCACACATACCACGGCTTTACAACCTGAAGCACACATACCACGGCTTTACAACCTGAAGCACACATACCACGGCTTTACAATCTGAAGCACACGTACCACGGCTTTACAACCTGAAGCACACATACCACGGCTTTACAACCTGAAGCACACATACCACGGCTTTACAATCTGAAGCACACATACCACGGCTTTACAACCTGAATCACACATACCACGGCTTTACAACCTGAAGCACACATACCACGGCTTTACAATCTGAAGCACACATACCACGGCTTTACAACCTGAAGCACACATACCACGGCTTTACAACCTGAAGCACACATACCACGACTTTACAACCTGAATCACACATACCACGGCTTTACAACCTGAAGCACACATACCACGGCTTTACAACCTGAAGCACACATACCACGGCTTTACAACCTGAAGCACACATACCACGGCTTTACAACCTGAAGCACACATACCACGGCTTTACAATCTGAAGCACACATACCACGGCTTTACAACCTGAATCACACATACCACGGCTTTACAACCTGAAGCACATATACCACGACTTTACAACCTGAAGCACACATACCACGGCTTTACAACCTGAAGCACACATACCACGGCTTTACAATCTGAAGCACACATACCACGGCTTTACAACCTGAAGCAGTCATACCACGGCTTTACAACCTGAAGCACACATACCACGGCTTTACAACCTGAAGCAGACATACCACGGCTTTACAACCTGAAGCAGACATACCACGGCTTTACAACCTGAAGCACACATAACACGGCTTTACAACCTAAAGCACACATACCACGGTTTCTTGTAATTATGTTCACATATATGAACAAAAGCTGACTTTTTCTACCATGTATTACATTTTAAAGAAATCAATATAACATATATCATATTTCGATTACTTCAAAGCTCTCAAGAAAATTACATTTCGGCATTAAATGACCCATGAGGAGTTGATATGTCGTTAAACAAACATAGTAAAGATAAGTGGGATAGGGGAAATGAGTGAGTCACCTACCTAACGTGTTTGTATAAATAGACTACAATACAGGAAGTTGGAAGGATTTTCAGATAGCATAAATTGCTTAGAGCTACAGTGGAAGTGAAGAGCTATGATCGTTCAGGGTCTTAATGTGTCAGAGAATGTTGAATGTTATGGATTACTTACTATACTCTGTATTGTTTCAGAGCCTTTGCAAGGTTTCTCGACGCTGTTTGAAATGTGTCAATATTGATACATACAAATGTCATCTTTATCCCCCATAATTTCAGTGTCCACTCGCTATAGCTTGATATTTTCACAGCTTTGTCAAGTTTTGGAATTTCATTCTGTATTAAATTAAAGAGTTACCGTTAATCAAGTTATCAGTACTTGAAATGTAAGAATCAGAAAGTCAAAACGATTGTTAATTTGCTATTTTTCTCCTGTTTATTATAACTTGAAGGTGTTGTTGGAATGAAACAAATGTTTTAGTGCATTTCAATAGACTGCATTGAACACTTGATTTCGTTTGAGATTTCATTGTAATTTAGGATTTATACATGCTTACTCTGAAAGGTAACATACACCATTGTGCAAATTAATTAAAACAACCGCTTTAGTTTTCTTTCTTTCTTCATATGGTCAGTTTTAGTCTCACAGTGTAATCTATTTCTATTTTTTAGCCTCAGATTTGGTCATTTGCTGTGGTTTGCAGTAATTTGAATCTATTTTCGGGGTTTTCGATGACATTTGCTTGACCTTAAAAAAGATTGCATCATCTGTGATTGCATCAGATTTTTATCACGTCCAGACACTATTGTCTCGACTGTCGATTAGTTTTCCTATGGCCATTGTCTGCCATGGACGTTATTCCAAGGAATCGTAATGCTGAACGAACACACTCTCAATCCTTATTAGTGAGCAAATCAAAGTACTATAGATTGGCTAGAAACTCTACTGATTTAAATACAATCAAGATTCTGTGGTCAATCTGCAAGGAACGACTACGTGGAATGGACGTACAAAGTACTGGGTCATGTTTCATTGGAAAAATGCAAAAAACTAAATAATAACAGAATTATTGGTTTTGTTTCAAATCATTTTCACAAGGGGGTAATAACGTGTCTTTCCATAAATTTTATTTTTGCGGGTTGTGAATGTTTGTACGTAAAAAGTCAAAATGGTGGAAAATGAGATGCAATTTCCTCATTTGGTTCTCTTTTTCATCTCGAATGTAAAGAATGCTTTACAGAGGGCAAAATATATATGTGCCATTTAACGCACTGGTACTGTAGCTTAAAGTATAGTTCATAATTGTCTTGATAGGTCTACAATTAGATGTTATTTTGTTATGGAAGGGCGAAAATGTTCCGACAGGTCTACATCCTTTGATGTTGTGAAAATTCAAAATGTGACAGAAAATGAATCCAGGTCACAACACACAGGACATCGCAGAGCTACTCCATGTTCGTGCAACACTTCAGAAAAATAAATAAATAATGGATTTCCGGCTGCGATGTTCTTCTGAAAAGCAAAAAAAAAAAACATTTTCTCAAAAAAAGAATGAATACTAGTGTTCAAAAATGGAGGATTTAGAACGATGTGGAGCGAAAAAGTTCAAGTGGAAAATGACAATTCTGTGTATCCGAAAAGAAGTCGGTGCTGTGTTAGGTGCAATCAGATAGGTATTGTGTATGAAGAGATCCTTACGATGAATCAGACGGCACATTCAGTCAAACCATCTTCTCTGAGAATGACGATAAAATATATTCAGCAGCATGTACACTCATCAGGAAGATCCTTGAGAATGACGACAAAATACATCCGGCAGCATGAACTCTGATGAGTAGGGGCCTTGAGTATGACGGTAAATTACATCCGGATGGATGGCTTCTGATCAGGAGAGGCCTTGAGAATGACGATTAACTATATCCGGCAGCATGACCTCTGATCTGGAAGGGCGTTGAGTATGAAGTCAAAATACACCCGGCAGCATGGACTCTGATGAGGAGGGACCTTGAGTATGACGTTAAATTACATCCGGTCACATGGATACTGATCAGGTGATGCCTTGTGTATGACGATAAATTACATCCGGATGGATAGCCTCTGATCAGGAGGAGCCTTAAATATGATGAAAAACTACATCCGGCATCATGGACTATGATAACGTGGGGCCTTGAGTATGGCGATGAAATACATGCGGCAGCATGCCTCTGATCAGGAGGAGCCTTGAGTATGACGATAAACTATATGCGGCGGCATGGCCTTTGATCTTGAGTGTCCTTGAGTATGACGATAAACTACATCCGTCCGATTGGTCTCTTCTCAATAGGGACTGCGCATGACGATAACTTCATCAGGCAGTATGGCCTCTGATAAGGTGGCGCCTTGAATAAGGCGATAAATTACATCCAGCAGCATGGCCTCTGATCTGGTGGAGCCTTGAGTATGACGTTAAACTACATTCGGTACCATAGCCTCTGAATATGAATATGACTGTAAACTATATTCTGTAGTATGGCCTAGTGTTCAGGAGGGGCCTTTCGTATGACAGGAAGAGCCTTGATTATGACGATAACCTACCACCAGCAGGATGACCTCTCATCAGTCAGGGCCTTTGTACAACGATAAACTGCATCCGACCGCATGGCGTCTCTACAGGAAGGGCCTTCATTATGACGATAATCTACATCCAGCAGGATGGCCTCTCATCAGTCAGGGCCTTTGTACGACGATAATCTGCACCCGACCGCGTGGTGTCTCTACAGGAAGGGCCTTCATTATGACGATAACCTACATACAGCAGGATGGCTTCTGATAAGAAGGGGCCTTTAGAATGACGATAATCAACTACATCCGCCCGCCGGGCATCTGATCAGGCGGGGCATTGAGTATGATGATAAACTAGATCCGGTAGCATGTCCTCTGATAAGGAGGGGGTCTTGTATATGACGATAAACTACATCCAGCAGCTAGCCTCTGATCAATAGGGGCCTTTATGTGTCGTTAAACTACATCCGGGCGCATGAGACTGAGCAGGAGGGGGTCTTGAGTATGACGATAAACTATATCCGGCAGGATGGCTTCTGATCAGGACAGGTGTTGAGCATGACGATAAATTAATCCCAGCAACATCGCCTCTGATCAATAGGGGCCTTGTGTATGACGATAATCTACATCCGTTAGATAGTCTCTGATCAATAGGGGCCTTGTGTATGACGATAAACTGCATCCGGGCGCATGGCGTTTGATCAGGATCGGCCTTGAGTATGACGATAAACATATATCCGGGAGCAATGTCTTTGACCACGTGATTGCAAGTTTTGAGAGACATGGAAGCACCTCTCATTTATTGTGAAAATACCAGCAATACATTTTTATAGTAGAATTACCACTAATAAATTTTATAGCAAAATTGTTATCTGCAGTTGAAGGTATATAACAGCGTTCAAATTATATTTAGCTGTGACATAAAATTGTGTTCAAAATATTTAGATTATGGCTTTAAATAAGCCGTAGATTTGTTAATATGCCGTTAAAAACAAGCAATGAAGCAACGTCGCATTCAGACAATTCCTCTTCCCAATTGGAACGATTACAGATTGAAATCGATAAAAACATCATTCTCCAATCGCACGTGTGTCGTCTTCGACCACCATAGCCATAGAACTCACACCTTTTTGACACACCTGGCAGAAAAGGCTACAACTGGCCGAGTTTTGCCTATAGAATTACATTAATGGCAATATCTAGAATTCTCTAGAAGCCTGTAAATGCCCTTTAGACCAATATCTCACCCGGAAAGCTGCCAAGTGGAGTAGGGATTCTTGAACTTGCTTGGCAGATTTTGTTTAGAATCATTTATAGTAATTAGGTCACCTAGTTGATTGAACTAGAATTCGTTAAATGACACGATTAAAACCATAAATGAATGCTGGTGTCTATTGAAATTTTTAAATTGGCATGTAACAGATAGAACAAAGATCAGATGTGCAATTCTTTAGGTATTGTGATCGCTTAGATTAGACCTCCCGACTGGTTAAGTTTCCGGTCTGTCAGCGGAGTTCGATTCGATGAAAGAGAGTTGATTCGGAATTGGTTTAATACCAAGAATTCCAAATTAACTCATTTTACCAAAGTTACCTCTTGATTGTTTTTTTACGTTTTCCTTAACTTCCGTGAATTCCTTTCGATTAAATTTTCACCGTGTGACCTTTAGGATATAGGTCAGCGCATCGGTCTCCCCCCGCCTCTCCTGACCAGGCTCTCCTACTTCCATAATATGATTTCGGTAACGGTGCCTACTTCTTCTCCACATACCTCCCAATAAGTCCCCTGTAACATACACACACACACTCTCTCTCTCTCTCTCTTTCTCTCTCTCCAAATACACTACGAACTGATTACTATAGACAGTTTGAAAAATTAAATTCGTAGGTGAAAATGGCTATTTACTAAATGTATCTTAATTCCAAATGTAAAGAAAATTTGCCTTGTTTAATAAAAATAAACATTTTGTGAGTCAGTTTTAACATATTTCACATTCTATGTTGTGTCAATAGGACTCGCCTGGATTATACCAACAGATTGCTATCTATCTATCTATCTATCTATCTATCTATATATATATATATATATATATATATATATATATATATATATATATATATATATATATATGTATGTATAAATTAAACCTAAAGAGCCAGACAATTCTACCAAGGTTTCACATAAGCATCAGTTGTCCCTGACGATCCGCTTAGGTGAAACCCTGGTAGGTTTGTCTGGCTCTTTAGGTTTTATAGGTTTGCTCAACTTAGCGTATCGAGCACTTTAATTAGTTATTTTACTAACTCGTATCAGGTTTTTTTTTTCTTTGGACTCTGAATTTGGATGTTAGACGATTATTTTCGGCTGACGTACATGTTCTCTTTTTTATTCCCTTTTTGTTTATTTGCAAATCAAGAAAGCGAAGGTTTTCGGACGAGTATAATTTCTTATATTTATAAGTTTACAACTAGTAATATATATATATATATATATATATATATATATATATATATATATATATATATGTATTTATCTTTGTTTATTGGGTATTGTGCAGGAATTTCTATTTTATACAAGTTTCCTTAAAAAGGGTCATTCTATTTTTATTTTTAACTGAATCTATAGATTGTTCTATGTATATATCTAAAGTTATAGAATAGCCGAAATCCCTCGGACATACAGAATAATCGCGTAATTCCTACACAATTTATGTCCAGAAAAGAAGAAATTTGTCAGAACAGAGGAAAAATGAAATAACTTAAATGTCACTAACAAGTCTGTCGATGTTAACTCAATATATATAGAGAGTGTATCATATATATATATATATATATATATATATATATATATATATATATATATATATATATATATAGAGAGAGAGAGAGAGAGAGAGAGAGAGATAATTTCCCCTCCTACTATCAAACATAATCAAACACAAACAAGCATAAATAGTTTCAATTTTAAAACAAACAAACCAAAAGACAGGGTCACAAACTCATATCCATACAACTGAATATGATAGCTCTATCACTGATATCGAGCACTTGCCAATAAGTACTGCACATATAAAACAATATATATATATATATATATATATAAATATATATATATATATATATATATATATATATATATATATATATATATACAAGTTTGGGATTGGTATATATGGAATAAATTCCAATAACCAACAATTACTATTCTTTAAAGAGTGCTCAATACAGAGTAGAGCAGATATAATCATTTCTTTGAATATTACAACATAAATATGTTATAAAATCACTACAAAAATAGCCATTTTGTTTCAACACTTCTGTTCTCTTATCAAGTGATGATGTAGAATATAGAATAAATGGTTTTAAAAGTTTCAAATTAATTAACGATCCTAGCTAAGGATCGTTAATTAATTTGAAACTTTTAAAACCATTTATTCTATATTCTACATCATCACTTGATAAGACACCAGAAGTGTTGAAACAAAATGGCTATTTTTGTAGTGATTTTATAACATATTTATGTTGTAATATTCAAATAAATGATTATATATATATATATATATATATATATATATATATATATATATATATATATATATATATATATATATATATATATATATTGAATTACATGGATTTATGGATTTAACCGTTTTCTTTCAAAATGATTTATAATTATAAAATGGAACAAAATTTGAAAGAAAACTATTAAATCCATACCTGAAATTCAATTCAAAACTCTCATTTACTTCTTCTCTGAGTTGTTCTCATATATAAGTGATTATGGCTCTTCTCGATTTCCTTTCTTTGTAACTCTTGGTAAAATTTATCTTTTTGCTCTAAACTAATCCAAACGCTTACGGCTACATGACGTTGAAACATCGGCGGTAACCAACGGCGAGCCTGGTCAGTACCTAGATGGGTCACCGCTTGGAAATACCAGGTGCTGTAAGTTTGTATGTGCAGTTTCTGTAATGGATAACGTCTCAAAATTTTGAATCGGAATTCGGAGAGCCGTGTTCCAATTCCGTTTTTGGGTTCGTCATATTCACCTATGCGAAAATTCTCTTGAGAAAGGTAATCGATCACTTCTTCCCCCAGCTATTGGTTAATTATTAAGACATATCACTAAGCCATTATTATCTGAAAAAATCTCACTATCTTTCTGTAGCACGGCATCCCTTTTGACTTATGTAAGGAGACTGTCCAGCATCCACTGCCATATAGGAGCACCGATATTACATAACAGTTATGCGTTATTTCTTCTTTTTTTCAGTTTGATTCATCCAGTATAAGGCTCGGGAGCCATTGATAGGGAGATGGATGGATGGGTGGGTAGATGGGTGGGTGGATTGATAGGGAGATGGATGGATGGATGGGTTGATGGATGGGTGGGTGCATGGGTTGGATTGATAGGCAGATGGATTGATAGATGGGTGGATGGATGGGTGGATGGTTGGTTGAATGGATGGATGGATAGATTAATAATTACCCCGATGATTGGTAGACTTTTAAAAATGTAAGATAGATTCTGACGAGAAAAATATTCTATCACCACTGTGAACAAGACCGCAAGCTTTGTAATTTACTTAATATAATCATTCCACCGTATGTCACTGACCGAGACAACGCAGTGTGTCACTTTCCTTTAGGTTAGCATTAGCCATGTAAATCAAACTTTCATCTATCGTACAAGATTGCTGATATTCACGCTGTTTTTCCTCAAATGCAGTGTAGTTACACGAAAGAAATCAATTCAAGTCACTTTCGCTTCTCGTTCATGTCTTTATCCCAGAAATCCTCATTCTTCCGGTGATTTCTTGAATTAGTACTGCTACTAACGCTTCACATAAATGAATAGGAAAATTCACTTTCCCGGGAAGTCAAATAAGTTGAAAATGTAATTTCCACAGAATACGCTACATTTCCGAAATAGGGAGGCGACTGTTCACGTCTTTTCTCGTCGTACGAGAGTCAACAAACGTGTTATTGATTCACGAGAGTCTAATTAAAACTTTGGTGCGTAATGAATTCGCAATTTATTTATTCTGTCATCAAACTTAGCCAACTTGATTTGGTTTTCACTTAACTAAATACTTTATTAAGATTTAAGCTAATGTTAGTAATGCTGTCACGTGTACTGCAATATTGAGTAATAATTAGAGGGTGAAGAATAAAAAGAAAAAAGAAAGAAAAAGAATGTAAAGGAAAGAACGAAGAAGAAGAAGAAGAAGAAGAAGAAGAAGAAGAAGAAGAAGAAGAAGAAGAAGAAGAAGAAGAAGAAGAAGAAGGAGGAGGAGGAGGAGAAGGAGGAGGAGGGGGAAGAAGAAGAAGAAGAAGAAAAAGAAGGAGGAGGAGGAGGAGAAGAATTAGGAGGAGGAGGGGAAGAAGAAGAAGAAGAAAATTAAGAAAAATAAAAATACGAGTAAATAAAGATAATAAAGATACGGTAAAAAAAGGAAGGGATGAAGTCAAAAGCAAATGAAAGAAGAAGAAGAAGAAAAGAACAAGGAGGAGGAAGAAGAGGAGGAGAAGAAGAAGAATTAGGAGGTGGAGGGGAAGAAGAAGAAGAAGAAGAAGAAGAAGAAGAAGAAGAAGAAGAAGAAGAAGAAGAAGAAGAAGAAGAAGAAGAAGAAGAAATGCAACGGGAGAGCATAAAAAATAGAAGAATTGTAAGACGAAGAAGGAGGAGGAAGGTGTAGGAAAAGAAGAAAAATAAATAAAATATGAGAACGTAAACAATAAAAATAGGAGGAGAAGAAGCCGAAGCAACGAAATAGAAGGAAAAAAAAGGAGGAAAAGAAGAAGAACGGAAAAAAGGAAGGAAGAAGGTAAAAGAAGGAAGGAAGGGAGGAAAGAAGAATGAAAGAAGAAATAAAATAAAAGAATTTAAAGGTATGAAAAGACACCAGAAGTGTTGAAACAAAATGGCTATTTTTGTAGTGATTTTATAACATATTTATGTTGTAATATTCAAATAAATGATTATATATATATATATATATATATATATATATATATATATATATATATTGAATTACATGGATTTATGGATTTAACCGTTTTCTTTCAAAATGATTTATAATTATAAAATGGAACAAAAAAGGTAATGCGAAAAGAGAAAGGAAGGAATAAAGAAGAGAAGAAAAAGGAAATGCAAGAAGTTAAATTAGGAATGAAGAAAAGAAGAAGTAGAAATGCAATGCGACAACGTAAAAGAAGAAGAAGGAAAGAAGGAGCAGAAGAAATGAAAGATGAGAATGAAGGCTTGCCACTTTTAACGCCTGCAATACTAAACTTCTTTCCATGAATCATCTGCGAGACCCCAGTCTGCCTTCCATCAGCAGGACCTGATGCTATCCTCCAGCTGATGTGAAGTGGAATGTCTATATGGAATACATTGCTAAGTCAGCTGCCAAGAAAGTCGGTTCACTGTTCACTGAGGAGCCGACGAAGAAGGAAGAGGAAGGAGAAGAAGGAGGAGGAGGCTGAAAGTAAGCGATAGGCCTCATTAATATCTAGCTCTCATTAATTGTGCTGTATGAAGATGATGCAGTGGCGGTAATTTTTGTAACGTTGAGAACGACCCCAAAACCAAATCCAAACTTTTATAGATACTAATTCGACTAACCACAAAACAGCACTACAGTAAATAAAAATACTGAGGATGGTGCTGGATTTCCAAGGATATTTTCTATATCTAACACTGAATATGAAAACGCGGTCCGCCTAATAGTAATAATATAAATAAATTGTTGTTTCCAAAAAATAAAAAAGAAAGATTGGTGTAACTAACTTTTCTCCATAACTGACAACAAAAGTGCCTGCGATATGAAATTAGTTTTCGACACTGAAGGGAATGTAGAACTATGACCGTAGGTGGTGAAACTTACAGAATGTGTATTCTGCAACAGACAATAAAAAATAAATAGGCATTTTCGTTTCTTTACGGAATCATCGAAGTGTTCATGAGGTATTTAAATATGGCTGGAGAGAATAAGATAATGCAGAGATTCCAATCACTAAGGACAATACAAAGTTTAACTCATTTTCAACAATAGACGCCATTTTGTTTTCTGCCATTTCATAGATTTTCTATCTTCATTGAATTGATTTGATTCTCAATGTGATTGACTTGTTTCGTTTTGTTGTTGTCGTATGCTATAATCTAATTTACAGACGCATATACGAACTCACAGCGATAGAAATATATGCAAACTTCGGTGTACATATGCTTTGTGGCTTATTCTATTTTATTTTAATCAAAAATTTATTGTGAAAATATAATAAACCTGTTATTGTATATAATTCTTCAGACGTTGGTGAAAGAAAATTGATAAACTTGAACAAATATTTAAACGGAAGAAATACGCATTAGAGATTTAAAATGCGCAGGGCCTAGAATAAGACATTCTGCGCACATACAATATTTTTAGCTGAATATTTATAAGGGAGACAAGGCTTAGTGATTCCAAGAATTTAATCCTTACAATCCTTACACAATGCAATGGTGAATGTATTTCAATATACAATTACGCGAAATTGTTTCGTTTTTATGAGCCACCAGTCGAGTTTTAAAAAGTCGATAGATAGACAGTGTTATGGTCCAGGTTAGGACCAAGGAAGAACAACACGAACACAAGAATAGAAATAACGAAGATATATTACACGGAATAATAATACAAGATGTGGAAGGTGTTAGTATGTCTGTCAGTCTGGTTTGGAGTGAACTACTATCGGTTCGACTCGATTCGTCCTTCTCTCTTGAGAGGCGTAGTATACATAGTGTTAGGAAGAGTTAATTCTGTAGTTATAGGTAAGGACCCATAACAGACAGAAAGAACATAATGGATAAAGTTTTAAATTTGCCACGTCAAGAGCTTATAGGGAGTAATTCAGAAGATTTAATGTCCGTACAAAACTTGGAAAAATACTTACAAGCACTCTAAGGGGAAATATCTGTCACATAAGACCATACACGCGGATAGTCATAACCAAGAAGTGTTTCTACCCCATTCCTCATACTTGTGGCAAAGACCATGAAGGCGAAACAAAAAGACCTTTGTAGAATAACTGACCATGCCTAAATGCCCAGCAAAGAGACTTGACAAAGTTTGCAATAAGCAATCGAAAGAATGAAACCAGGCATTGCTGACCGGGTATGAACGGAAATCAGTTGTCATAAGCCCTTTAGAATGAAGCCAAAATACTGAACAAAGAAGAACACTGGAGAGAGAAATTTAAATTTTTCAAGATCAAAGTTGACAGGGTACCAAGAGGCCGGAAGAGAGTTCCACAAGCGAGAAGTGCTATAGAAGAAACTGTTAGCATAGAACTTACGGTTACATCTAGCCATTGCAACTTTAACATGATGCAAACTTGCCGCTAATCTAGCAAAACGTTTAAATTAATAGAGTGTAGGCAGCAGAGAAAAGGTTCACCAGAACAATTATCCTGAAAGTATTTATAGAAAAGTCATAAGGAAGCTGTGTTACGGCGGTGGGGAAAATGACTGAATCTGAGATGCCAGTTCAGGACCAATAACATTGAAGATTCTTCTTTGGATTTTCTCAAGAATCTCTAATAGCAGAAGCACCAGGCATGATGTGGCAGCAATATTTAAAGCAATGATCACTTATAAATCTGTAAGATACATTTTGGTGAGAAAAAATGTCTACACGACACGGTGAAGCGTCTTTCCTAGCAGCGGACTTTATTCAATGTAATCTTTTCTTCTCATGTCTACGGAAGACTGCAATTAAAATAGAATCTCATGAAATAATTTATCATATCTCTAGATGAGGAGACTGAATTCATCAAGTACCTTCAAGCTGTCAGCGGAAAAATCAAAGCTGGGGTCGGTCCATAAATATATGCTTCTTTTGTATCATAATGTCATTTCGTTCCTAAGTTGCATGAACGAGAATGTTCACATTCACTAGTTTTTTTTCACTGAAAATAGGCACATTTCAGAGATTCTGTTGAGAACAGGTACATTTCAGAGATTCTGTTGAGAACAGGTACATTTCAGAGATTCTGTTGAGAACAGGTACATTTCAGAGATACTGGCGTGAAAAATTGTCTAGGTCGAATCAACTTTACTTGCTACACACCTAGAAATTGATCTCTATCTATAAAAGGCAGGATTTGTGCATGTGTGTGTGTGTATGTGTATGTGTGTGCGTGCGTGTATGTAACGAATGCACGGCCACAATTTTCGACGGATTTTCACCAAAATGTACATGCACATGCTCCAAGTTAGCGGGAAGTCCAAGACCGACTTTGCATTTCCGAAATAGTAGTGGAAATAATCTATTTTTTCATGCTTCTACGGTAGTTTTCATGTAGTTTGCGGCCATTTTCTACTGGCCAGAGTGAGAGCCTATAGCTGGCTGCCACGAATAGGCAGGACGATTCTATTGACCAGCGTGAGAGCCAACAGCTGACTGACGAATGTTAACTAGCATGCTAGCATGCAAAAAAAATCGATAGCTGCATTCGTCATAAGTGGGAAAAATTTAAATCTTCATGGCACTTTACTCCAATTGGCTCATTCGCTTGCTTAAACTCAACGTTGATTCTGATTCCGCAGAACTGGGTTGGGTGTGAAAATGTATTTGTAATTAACATTCTTTTTTCATTCGGTTTTTCCAGTTACGAGTCCTTTTTTAAAGCTGGTCGTTTTGAGTTCATTTTGTTTAGTTCTTTATTCGTGACAGATTTAATGTTTAGTATAGAGCTTAGACAAAATTCGCAGTGTGAAATAGGCAAGAAGTAAGGCATGTAGCAACATCAGCACGGCAAAAGGCACTCCTTTAAAGGCAAGGAAGGGCAAAAATATTTTAAGTCAAGTGATAGCGATTGCTGTATGAGTCGTGCGATTTTTGAATCAAGCACGGGCAACGCCGGGCCATTCTGCTAGTTTAATATACACTTTCCACATCAGATCTTATACAGAGAATAGAATGTGCTCAATTGGTCAAAAGAAAAACATACAGGTAAGCTTAGTTTTTTGAAAGCATGTGTCTTAATCTAACTTGTTCCAAATACCATTTCTTTTCAGATAAATAATGACAAACAAAAAGCTAACTTAAAAAATGAAAAGGCACGCTAGAATCATTGGCTTAAAGGCTGTGCGTCGGGATTTACAAATTGTTACTTGAACAGTCGCTTGTTTCAATGTTTGCAAAGAGCTAGAAGCAGCTGATTGAGATTCTACAGGATTAGCCTAACGTAAAATGCATTCTAAGCGTCCTGATACATTCAGAACGACCAAATATGAACGAAATGTATAGGAAAAGGTCGATAAAGATTTTCAGAAAGTCAATTACTGAAATTGCTAAGGAGTTCAAGGATTCGGGTAACTTTTTCGAAAAAATTTTGCAGGAGGGTCTTCGATACAAATTATGTGTGATGCGGGAAAACCAATTGACGTCTGCAGAGCCAAAAGATAGACGACAGATCCACGCACAGCCATTGTTGAGCATGCTGAAATATCAAAAGCCCGGAATCCTTTGGTCTCTCACTGATGAGAAAAAATGATCATAACCAAAAGTTCAACCGATGGAAATCCTAAGAACGTCCCAGTGGTCATGCTCTCAGTTTTTCCCGTAATTTCTGAGAGTCTTAAAACACGTGGCTTTATTGCCTTTCTTGGGGTGAAATGATTAAAATTTAAAATCGTTGGGTTAAAGAGAGATTATAGTGGTTTAGAGATTGCTTGCTACCTGAAAGTTGCACTGTCGTTTCTTGTCTAAGTTCGGAAAAAGGTGGTTGCTGCTGTAGTAAAACGCATAACGCCTGCTAAAGTGTTCTAACACCAGGAAAGTACCCATGCTTGGAAGAAAGTGTCAGAGTGTGTTATAAGTACCCCAGAAATCCAATTAATGCTCTTGCTAAATAGCTCATGCTTCCAAAGCACTCTATCTGAAGAATTATGCATGATGACGTTCCATAGAAATCATATGGGATCTGGAGAGACCATTTGATGTCAGCAAACACAAAGCATAACCGGATGAACCACACAAAGCGATTGCTGAAAAAATTGAAAGAGCAAAAGCCGGAAATGCTTTGGTCCCTCTCTGATCAGAAAAAAAAATTGATCAGGACCAAAAGGTTAACCGAAGAAAAGATAGATGGTTATGTGGAAACTCTAAGTACGTCCCAACGAATATCCAAACAACTTTCCCGTAAGTCTAATCGTCCTGGAAGTCGTGAACAACGTGGAGATTTCATGCCTCCTCCCTTCTTTCCTCAGGGTTCAAGGAACAATGATAGTGACTATAAAGTAGATGCTTAGAAGACCATGGATAGAAAGCGGATGAAAAGGAAGACCTACACTTACTAAAATACACCCCTGCCGTCACATAAGGCCAAGACACCACTGTGCCGTCTCTTAAGGCCAAGATACTCTCTGCTGTTCCATAAGGCCAACACAACACATGCCGTCCCATAAAGCCAACTTATGCCATCTTATAAAGCCAAGGCACCGCATTCTGTCTCAAAAGTCAAGACACCCTATGACGTCTCATATAGCCAAATACATCATGAGCCGTCTCAAAAGACCAAGAAACCTGTACCGTCTCATAAGGCCAAAGACACCCTGTACTATCTCATAAGACACACCTTGTGCTGTTTCATAAGGCCGAGACACTGTGCCCTCTTAAATACCCAAGACATTCTGTGCCCTCTTAAATGCCCAAGACACTCTGTGCCGTCTCATATTACCAAAGACAACATGAGCTGTGTCACTAGGCCAAAATACCTTTTGCCATTTCATAGGGCCAAATATACCATGTGCTGATTAATAAATCCCAATCATTTTGTCCCGCCTCATAAGGCCGAGACAATCTGTGTTGTCTCATAAGTCTAGAGAGAAATACAATCAAAGCCCTAATAATGCTATAACAATTCTTATCATCTCATTCAGGTCAATGTCAACGTTTTGAATCTCGTATTGAGGCCGTCATCGATGCTAATGGCGGATTCATTAAATAGAATCATCCAGAAGCGTATTTACCTATTCCATGCCAATTTCCTTCAAATAAAACTCTTCCTTCAAGAATTATTCTTATTTTGTTAATTTCACTAATGAAACTAGGGGGGGGGGCATATAAAGATTTGTTGAACCCATCCTCAAGCAATACACTCTCAGATGCAACCAACTTAAGCCATTTGCTGCTGAACGCTCAAATAAGTTAGTGAGTCAAAGTATATCAAATTTGCAGGCATGATAGTTACAAATGTTAGAGTTTTTGGGTACCCTCATATGCTAGTGAGCCAACCAAAATGAGCTGACCCATTTTATAGTTCACCGATAGAATAGTTAACCAATCAGAAGGGTCAAAATATTCAATAACACGTGTATAAAGGCGGCCATGTTTTTTTCCGGAATATTCACTGCCAGCCTTTGATAACGAAGACTTAAGATTATGGAACAGCTTCTGCTGCTATTGGCAATATAGTCAGATTCAGTAGAGTGTCGGACTCGTGAGTGTTAATCTTTAACGTTGTTTCATTGAACAGATTACGTACTGCGCTGGATTCTATATTCATAGACTACGGTGGACATGATCAACAACAAGTATCTCAAGCTTCATGGTCAACTCATGGAAAATTCTCTTCTTTTGAGTTTTGCCTGAGAAACTAAACGAAATGTCATTAGTGACATCAGCGACAACGGATATAACAAGCACGAACGTTCCAATACCAAAAGTGAAGTGAACTATGAGAAATTGGAGATGTCATAATCGATAACAACGGACGACACCTGACTGACGGATACAGGAGATTGTCCTTTCGTTGTATCGATTTTCTTATATTTCTTTCGGCAAATCACCAGTCACGCTGCCGAAATTGCAATTAAACGAAGCAGCAGCGAATCTCAGAAAGTTGAGATGTTTACCAAACAATCTTCGATTATTTTCTGTCCGAGAAATTGATGAGCTTAAGTAACAAAGTCGTATAGACATGGTGTCCATAAAGTCTTCAGAGATATTCAAAATTTCATTAGGAAAAACTCTGGATGTATACGAAAATATTACGTGTATCGCACTAAAGTAAAAGACTTAGATGACGTTAAGAAAAGAATAACAACCGCTATTGCGACTATTGATGAAGATATGTTAAGAAGGGCGTCCCAGATATAAATTTATGAACTATTTGTACATAAACAACGAGACGATTTCCATGGAAATGTCATCTTTCCGCAAGGTGTTACACAGCCTCATTCCGCGATTGTTTTAAATTAATTTTTTGCAGTGAGCGGGATTGAAAAGATTCCTTGTTTTTTGCTTTCCCCAGATATAACACCCATGGATCCTTTTCTTTGGGGGCTATACGGAATATTTCGTGCACAGCAGTAAAGGACTTGGACAGCTGCCACCATTGCAATTATTCAGGTATGTTAAGACAAGCATGGAGAGAAATCGAATACTGCTTAGATGTCGGTCGTGCAGCAAATGAAGACCATATGAGTTTCCCCCAAGGATCCATCAATAGTTCTACTTTGGTTTTGATTTTCATTAATGACCTTGTCGATGGAATCAGCGCACTACATATTATCTACTCTAATGACACAACCATTTAGTTTTGTCTCAATAGTAAATCTGTTCAGTTTGATACGGTCAAAATGGCTGCAGACATCCAAAACGACATTCAATCTGTTAACTGTGGCAAATAACGGCTCGTTAATCGTAACGTATCCAAAACTCATATGCTCTCTATTAATCATCGGAGAGAACCATCTCTGCCTTCCATCAGTATGGTTAATTCTGACCTGATGGAGAGTGACTCGTGCCTTCTTGGGCGAACGTTCACAGCTGACATGAAGTGGGAAGACTATATTGAATCCTTTGACAGTTCAGCTCCTAGGAAGGTTGGTTCACTGTCGTGTTAGGCCAGGGGTCGGGAACGTTTTGAAGAGCAGACGGATACGCAGTCTCTCGGAGGAGTGTCATGATATCAAAGGTACTATAATATAATAATTGTCTCGTTTCGAAGCCTGCCTTTGTCTGGAGGTTTAAAGAAAAAGCAACGAAGTTTATGTTATATTATTTAAACATTGTTACTTATTTTACTTCAGGAATAACAGGATAACAACTAACACAAACAAAAAAAAATGCAAATTCCTTACTACGGTTAATTTGCCGGGCCCGTCAAAAATTCTTCGTAGGTCGGATGTGGCGCGAGGGCCGGAGGTTGCCGACCCATGTGCTAGACAAATATTTATCTCCAGAGTCTATCTTATACGACTGCCAATCGCCCATTCTTAGAATATTGCTGACAAATAAGGCCCGTTGCTCCTTCTATTTATCTAGAGGTCTTTGATAAAATCCAAAGAATAATCAGCAATATTATTGCTTCTGATCTTGGCTACAGTCAATTTCCAGCTGCCGTAAGGTTCCTTGACATTTCTATAAATGTTTCATGAAAGAAATGTGTCTGTGTATTTATGCATATGCTTGAATAATAAATTATTTAATTATTTTCGCTTAGCTGGCGTTTCTCGTGATCATATTGTCGACACGGAAAACACATGGACAGACCAAAAAACATATAAATCTTTTAATTTCAACCCATTCTGATAAAAAGGATAAGGATTTTAGAAAACCCGAGATAAATCTGTTACTTTCGAGCCATTCTGGAAATATGATAAGGACTTACCTGAAATTTAATACAGAAAATCTAGGATAATATATAACTTTCAAATAAGAATTTTGAAGAAAAGATACAAAATAAATATTAACGTTTATCTTTTAAAGTCACTCATTTTCATTCATGAAGACAAACACCAGCTTAGTGGGAAAAGTACTAAGGATTCATTATTTAATCATACACACAAATACACACAACATATTTCTTTTATCGTTTTTTATTTGATGAAGCCTAGAAAGGCGAAACGCGTAACGAAATCTATTTTCAATGACGTGGTTTTCTATTTTGGATATATACTCAATACAGTCCAAAGGTTTGAGGAGAACCCTGGCATTTTTTAAAAATTGACCCAAAATGTTTTGTACTTTAAATAAATGCAAATTATTATACATGGTTAAAAAAGTGACAGATGATTTTTATTAGAAGTTTTATTAAGAAAAAAAGCATTTTTATGATTAAATTTTTCTCTCGTCAAAATATTCTCCTTTAACCTTGGTTACTGCAGCACAGATCTTTCTAAAAGTTTCTCAACGTATAAGTTTGATAATTGGTTCTCGTAATTTGACCTTCGGTTGCTTCAGAAGTTTAAGAATCCCCAATTCTTTTCATATTCTCAACAGTGGAAGCTCTCTTAACTGCCGTTTGATATGGGATTTCATTAGCGCGGAGCTTTCTTTTCCTCGCTCCAGCCTTGCCTCTTTTGATTGCAATCTGATCCTCCGTTGAGGGAAATTTCTTTTTGCGAGGCATACTGCCGCCGCATGCTATAGGCAAGAATAAACTACCGACGAACTCAAAACTGATAGTTGCATTAGTAATTAAGCTTTACTTTTAAATGTTCAACGACGATTCTTGGGCTGCCATTTAATTTAAAGACAATTTGAATATGTTGGTTCTTACTTTCCGTAAAAAAAAACACTTATTATTATTTCACGGGTGAATTTCGCTTGATTTCGCAATTAATTTTGATTCTTCCCAAATGTATTTCCAAGTTATAAAAATTGTTATCGTCGCAGAAATCACGTACAAATATCACCAAAAAAAAATCACAGTAATGAATATTTCGGAATTCAGAATTTCAAGATTGCTAGTCCAGAATCGGAACGGAATGTTTTTAATTTGATCACGGATATAAGTTTGTGACCGTCAGTTACAAACTCATATCCATCCAACTAAATATGTTAGCTCTATCTCTGATATTGAACGCTTTTAATAAGCACGACACATATTTGTTTACATTTGTAAAAACAATACGCTAGATTTAGTTGTGTAACTCTACCGAGTGAAGATAGCTCTGGCTGACAGCCAATCAGTTGTGTTTCAATCCTGGCTTGAGGCATTCGGATGTCTAGTCACACTGAGGAGCTGTGATACAGCGAAACAGTACTGTCTGTGAATGATATATATATATATATATATATATATATATATATATATATATATATATATATATATATTGATATAAGTGACACAGGACAAACTGATAAAATTCCGCTTTTAATTTTTAACGTTTTCGGCATCTTCCTCCAAGTCAATTATTTTATCTTATAATTATAGTAGCATTTTTTATGTCAATATTGTCGTCAGTTTCATTACGGTGAACAAATTCCAAAATAGAAAACCGGTCCCAAAATCAAGGAATCTAAAATATATATTATTCTACCCACTAACTCTATCACAACTAGAATCGAAAATACTATATCTAAACTCAACAGAAAACAATAAAAGACTTAATACAAAACAAAACAACAAGCCAAATATTGAAGGCGGAATTCACTCAATAAAAAGCGATGATTGCCAGAAAGAAAATATTGGAGAAACCTCAAGAAGTTTAAACAAAAGAACACACAAGAGATATTTAAAAACACACAGACACACAGAGAATTCATTGGTTCTTCATCGTGACGAAACTGAACACAATTTTGACATAAAAAATCTTACTCTAATTAAAAGAGAAAATAATTCACTAAGATGAAAATGTCTAGAAAGTGCTTTAATCGCTAATTCAGCCACATCAAATTTGCGCCCACTTTCTTAAAAAGGTTTCCTCATTCTTGGCAGATTTGCTCTTGTCACAATGCCAGCAATTAGATAAAATCTCAGTTCTCTCATTAAGCAGTACATCCTTGCAGCGATAGCAAAATTCTCCTCTTGACATAGTCGGCAGCAGTTGCCACTGACTCTGCCTGACTTCACCTTTCTAATTATACACTGTCTTCAGCCAAATACAATCCTCAAGTTTGGTGTCCCTTCTGTGGTTTTCCAGTCTAACGGAATGTTGTGACCTTGTTAGGAACAGAAATAAAGACACAAGAGAGGAATTGAGTTAAGTATATTAACAGAAACTGTAATACAAATATATACAAACGAAAGGGCAAGAATGTTCGGTCCGACTGTCAGAGATGGCTGCTGGAACTTCATCCTCCAAAAGGCAGTACCTGATCCTATATATAGAGGGAAAATAAACCATAACACGGACGTAGTATGGCTTCAAAACCTCTTCTTAAACGGACCTTCGGTATAACCAACATTTACTTGCCTGAGGAGAAATTGCGGTTGAAACCCAGGTAGTAAGGAAGATTTCCCTTTAGTGTTTTTGCATATATATATATATATATATATATATATATATTTAGAATTGGACATAGTCCGACAATTTATTTAAAGACATTTATTTTATGTTTAAGGTTCTTTTTATAGATACAAGTATTTAAGCAAATGCTCTGTTTTATAATAAACAGTATTAAATAACATTTACCGGCCTGAATGTCCGAGAAATTTTCATAGAACGGAGAGCGAAAATTTTCTATGAAAATTTCTCGGACATTCAGGCCGGTAAATGTTATTTAATACTGTTTAGTATAAAACAGAGCATTTGCATCTATAAAAAGAACGTTAAACATAAAATAAATGTCTTATATATATATATATATATATATATATATATATATATATATATATATATATATATATATTACCAATTTAATAAAAAATGAAGGTTAGAAAAAAAGAATATAGATGAATTTAGCTAAATAATAAAAAATTAGTAAAATACACCCCTCAACTTCTTCCCTCAGGAGGGATGTTGCAAGCATTTCCCTGCTTTACCACTACTTCCACGAAAAGTGCTGGGACGAAGTTCATTCCCAGTTCCCTCCTAGTCAAAAGTTCACGGCAAGAACACACCATGCCACCTCCAGAGTAGCAAACCAACTACATTCCCGCCACTCAAGAAGCTTCTTGCCGCGAACCACGCCCCTGTGGAACTGACACACAAGAGGAGGTTTCCCCAATCACTACAATCTCAACCTGTTCAAGGCTCGGATTAACCGTTATCTTCCACTCCTATACGCACAAATAGCCTTCTGACGTATCCCTCCACCTCGAGTGGCCCGGGGCCTTGTAAAGGATGAACCTTATTGTTAAAACGAAACAAACAAAACATTATTTTTAAAATTTTGAAACTACAAGCGTCTCTCGTTCACGCTAATAAGCAGTAAACACGAATAAGCTATCTTGTGTTTTGCGCGTGTTGATAAGTATGGTCTCTAGAGACCATACTTATAAACACGCGCAAAACACAAGATATCTTATTACCAAATTCTCGCTTGACGAGGAAGCGAGACCAGACACCTTAATTCAACTTAATTTCAAAAATTATATTAAAGGCTCGGCTCTCGCTTTTGAAACATGACAACTCTTATGTAGCGAAGGAATCATATTTTTAAAAAAATTATATTATATATATATATATATATATATATATATATATATATATATATATATATATATATATATATGTGTGTGTGTGTGTCTGTGTGTGTGTGTGTGTGTAAAAGTTATGACTTGATGGCATAATTAATTGCGGCTGACATAGCAAAATAAGCATAATTTGAAATTTAAACGGTTTTGAAGCAACAAATGCCGTCCAGACAAATTAATTTTAAATCACGGCACCAGCTGAATTACACAATGAGGCAAATTGGCTATATTGATATAACCAGACCGTTTACCCGAGTAGGTCTTCTCTACCAAAAGACGTCATAAGGTAATTAATCGGGGCGAGTGTTATTTCAGGCAATGAAATTTCAAACAAGCAATTCACGCTTAAACGCCCGAAAACGTCTGCCCGCTAAGCGGAAAACATCGAGAAAAATCACTTTTTAAAGGGGATTTTTATACTTATTCTCGTTTTGATTATATACTAATTTGATAATATATCTTATATATCTCTAGGTCTACGATTCGTCTATGCTTAGAATATTGCCGCCACATATGGTCCGGTGATCCTGGTATATATCTAGAGATATCCAAAGAACAATCAGCAATATTACTGGTCCTGATCTGACGGCTCGGCTTCAGTCAATTTCCCAACGCAGTAATATTGTCTCTCTGTGACTTTTCTATAAATATTTTCATGGTAATTTTTTGGATGAGCTTTATATAAATAGATTGTATTCATATTGTAAATACTCGTTGGGGCTTTTTAAATTGTTGTTTTATTTCGCTCCCCCACCCACAGACAAAGAATTTTACATATAGGGACTAGTTAGGACTCATATAAAAACAGTGAGGTATTATGGTGGATATAGTAAGAAAGGTAAGTAAGAATGCGTTCTTGTGGTGTAAGGAATATTGTTGTATGTTTGGGTCAGTGTTTGTAGCTAAGTTTAACGTTAAGACAAAGAAACCCGTCCTTTTCCCCTTTCTCCATTCTGGCATTGTACTATAACTTGGTACATAGTAGAATAAATATCAATCTTTGCCGTGGTACCTGGACTCTTTGAATTTAATCGCAGTAAGAGACTGGCGTCGAGTTCTCATTATTTTACAGTTGAGCTCGCGAGATTTAAAAGTAACTTCTATACTAAGAGTTTTTTTCTCACCGTTCTCGTTTGAGGGACTTCCTTTCTGATCCATTCTTTCCAGCCAACTTTATTCTGAAAAATTTAAATTCAATGTCAATCCTTATCTACTGTTCTCCTGATTAATCTTCTTTTGTCCCCGATCATTATTAATATTAATGTTTCTCATGCTTACACACCTTTTAAACCCTTGTGTCTTAGTGGTTTTACTGTCTTGCATGGGGTGATAGCGAGTAAAAAATTATAAAACTTTTTCTTTAATCATTTCACCCCAACTAAGTTAATAAATCCACTGAGATGCAGGATGTTACTGATTGTGAAAGAATATAAGAAAAAATAAATATTATTAATGAGCGAAAACAACAAAGAGGAAACGAAAAGACAGAAAACATTACTTATATATATATAGAGAGAGATAATATTAGTGGTCAATATATATCTACACGCACATATATATATATATATATATATATATATATATATATGTATATATATATATATAATAATTAAGCAATTCATCGAGTTTTAGAAGAAACCTCAACAGAATGCAGAAAGCACTGGGCGGCCGTTTCGTCCTATATTTGGGACTCATCAGCAGTGCGCATCCACTACCGAGAATTAGAAGCCGGTTCAAGCAAGGATATACAAGTGATAGAAATTATTAGGAGGATTTGAGATAAATATAATTAAGTAATTCATCGAGTCTGAAACCTCAACAGAATGCAGAAAGCACTGGACGGCCGTTTCGTCCTATATTTGTGACTCATCAGCGCGCATCAACTACAAGGAATTGAAACCCGGACGGTTATGTTACTAAGCAAACATCATACCAACTGTAACACGGGCCGAGGTGACGAAGAGGTAATTAATTGAACTCGACATAGCGCCGCTCATTCACATATTCCGTGATGGAACTCATCCAAGTTTCTTTAACCAAGGATTGTGCCCACGAGAGCCACGACTACTATCACCAATTCGCTCTATCCAGAGCATTAGAAGCCGGTTCAAGCAAGGATATACAAGAAATTATTAGGATGATCTGAGATTAATCATAATTAAGTAATTTATCGAGTTTTAGGAGAAACCTCAACAGAATGCAGAAAGCACTGAACGGCCGTTTCGTCCTATATTTGAGACTCATCAGCAGTGCGCATCCACTACCAGGAATTTAAACCCGGACAGTTACGTTATTAATCAAATGTCATACCAATATATATATATATATATATATATATATATATATATATATATATATATAGAGAGAGAGAGAGAGAGAGAGAGAGAGAGACAGAGACAGAGACAGAGACAGAGACAGAGACAGAGAGAGAGATAAGCCTGGTCTTCAATCTTAACCATAGCTAACCAGGATTACTGACCCCAAGATACAACAGTATTCCTTACAAAACATTTTTGCTTTATATTCTTAACTACAGTGACAATAAATATTTCAAGGTCCTAACTTCTACCTATATCTACAAGGCTTGAGGCGGATAAAAATAACAACTTTTGAAAATGAAAGACCGTGGAATATTTACAATGATTACAATTTTCTTTATAAGAAACTAAACAAAATAGTGTTAATAATACCCCTGCCCCCACAAACCATAAAAATGAAAAGTCCAGCGTAACAGTTACCCTGAAAATATTTATAAAAATGTACAGGGAAAGTACATTAAGACATTGGAAAAAAAACATTATACTATATCTTTTTTAGATGATGAAACTAAAGAAAGAAAATCAAACAAATACACCCCTGGTCAAAATCTTAAGAGTAGATACAAAAGGCTCAAAAAATATAAAATACTGTTACTTTAATCAAAATATATTTGCGAAACATTTACATTTAGTTAGAAAATGTAGTTTATCAACAACCAATGAAAATTTTATGCTTTTAATTGATATTGTCGATAACTCCAAAACGGTAGAGCATCGCAAGCACCGTCATGCAGAAGTTAATAATGAGTTCGCCAAAGCGAATGTTCGAAGTAATTCGCAAATATGGAGAATTATTTGTTCTGTATTTGCTATTTTTATTTACATGGACTTATCTTTATGACCAACCCAAGAAATCCTTTTTTCAATCAATTAAAAGCTTAAAGTGTTCACTTGTTTGTTGAGAAACTACATTTTTTAAATAAATGTAAATGTTTCGCAAACATATTAGGTTGGTGCAAAAATAATGTCGTTTTTTGACTGAAGTTGAACGTCAAAAAACGACATTATTTTTGCACCAACCTAATATTTTGATTAAAGTAACAGTGTTTTATTTTTTAAACCCTTTTGTATCTGGTCTTAAGAGTTTGACCAGGGGTGTATTAGCTTCCCAAATATAATATTTCTAACAGTATTGAAGCAGAATAGAGTTTGCATAACTTGCATCATGTTGTCACCATTTTGTTTTTCCGTTTTGTGTCTTCGCGCAGTCGGTGGACAGATATATCACTGTCTTTGGTTTGTTCTTCTAACTTTATTTGCAGTCAAATTCTCTAGGAAATTAATGAATTTTAGTAAATAATAACCTCATAATTTCTAGAGTTGTAAATAATTCATTTGGTTGACAGAATTAATTTCAACTCGGAACCTCAAAAGGGTAATTTGCAGTTCAAGACACGGGCTCAGTTTATGATAAAAAAATTCCCGAATAATTCCATTTAGGTGTAAATATACATGCTTAATTCGAAAATAAAGAAATTTTGATAAAATCTACCGTTTTGGAGTTATCGACAATAAAAGTTCGAACTCATTCGCTTCGCGGTTGATGAAATCGAAATTAATTCTGCACCCAATTCTTTTATACTAGAATTGTGAAAGGGGAAGATTGTATTGATTCAATATTCAAAATTCTAAATCGAAAGTAAGTCAAGACAGGTGGAACAGATGCAACACACCCGTTACTAGAATAGCTGCAGTACAGATTTTTGCTCCCTACGACCCTACTTGATTATGGTACTCGTGACCATGATTACTGATCTCCGAAAAAAACTTTCGGTCATTAAAAAAGAGGAATATATTTTTGTGAAAACAATTATAATAATATATTCGAACAAAAAATGTTTAGTATAAAGTCAAAGATTATTTTCCGAACAACATAATATATCGACCATATACTAATGCTTTTAAATTCTCTCATAGCATGAATCTTATCTGTAGCCTCTGAAATTTGTCAGAATCTATTTTTGATTTGGACTGAAGTCGGACCACTAGAACTTCATAACAAGCTGGAGGTATAGATCTTATAAGGAAGTATTCGCATACAGTGCTTTTATCGTTTTGAAATTTATAAAATCTTTTGCTTAAAACATTTTTTAAGAAAAATACTTTTCTCAAATCCAGTAGCTGTTATTGCTCTTTCAAGTACAGGTCGGGGTTTTCTCGCTAACGTTTTGTTTGACTTAGTGTTGAACGCCAGCATTTCGATTAATTATTTTCATTTCACGTTACATGCGATATGTATTTCAGCTGTTGGTATCGTTCTTTGAGATTCTGTAGCGCCAGTCATCAAGTTTCAAGGTTCAAAGTAGTGTGGTCTTCGCCAAGACCAATAGACTTTACTTGCTCAAATTCGTTTTAACCATTGATCTTTGAACACAGTTGGTATAGATCATAAGTAAGTAAATGGAACAGTTACACGAATCCCCATTGCAGACGACTACTCAGGCACATTCATGCTTATTCAACAGCCACTGAGCCCAACAGTGATTTATACTGCAACTATGCTCGGTCACGATGACATGTGATATCGTGCTAAGTTAACCATCGACAGCTCCCTGGAGTTCTGTCTACAAATTTAACTCACAACACTTGGATTTCAGTCCGCACGCTGGTATCATCTTCTCCAGACCGATAACATCAAGAAATCACATTCCTGACAAATCGACCATGGTGAGATTCGAACCCGTGTCTCATGGTCAGAAAGCGAACGTTCTAACTCGGCCACGCGCCAATAGGTGCCAATCAAAACATCCATAAAAATTTGCCGGATCTTTACTTATAGGGAAACGGTTAAAATTACGATTGCCATATGAACGTTTCTATCTGACTCAAATTTTACGTTAAACATTTTGGTTTTGTAGCAACTGGCGGTGTTGGGTGAAACTATCCCTAGCGCACCATACTAAATGTTCAATTTCCTTGTCTCGAATTTATTGTAACTGAGCCATACAACAAGGTACTAAAAAGGGCTTATTATTTACTAATTCCAAACGGATGGTCTTCACCAAGGAGAGGAGGTTTCACTCGCCCAAGTCATTATAACCATTGGCCTTTGGAAGTTGTTATATACAGCTGACAGTTCGCCAAATTTGTGAACGGTTTTGGCGCTTTGCTTGTTCACTATATGAAAGTCCGACCTGCCAGGCTTTTAAGAACATTCTAGGTTCAATTTCTTTATCTCCTATACTAAATGTGTTATAAGTGATCCATGCAGCGTGCTATTTAGAGTGATTGGTACATACTAATTCTAATATTTAGAAATTGTCACTAGAAACACCGAAGATGTTACGAGTTGCATTGGACATCAGTGACCAAAGAACCGCTGTATGGACACTTTCCTCCTATCTCAGTTTTGCTAGCTGATCACTTCTGGAGAAGTAAGTTAGAACTTGTGAGTGAAATCCTCCCTATAGAACCCATTGCGCGGCAAACGACCTGTTAGAAGACCTCATCACACATTGACCAATTTGTAGAATGCTCGGAATGCCATCTGGAGGACCTGCCGACAGCGATGTCTGACAGATGGTTGACAGATAGTTCTCGACCTGAGGATGGTGATGAATTCTAATTTATAGTGTTTGGTCTTTACTAATTCTACATCCTGAATTTGTCTGACGCATCGATGGATTGTTGATTTGTTTTACCAGCGTTTCAACCCCTCTTGGTTATTCAATACCGAAACTGGATTTTTATTCAGGAATATTTAAAAAAATTTCAAGTAGTTTTCAGGTTTAAAAAAATATTTTCAAAATATCACAATTTATATAGTTCAAGAGTATTTTATAACATAAATTGTATGGCTCAACATGCTTGCTCTATTTTCTATAGAAGTTTGAAGTATTTTCTTTTCTTCAGATATCTTATTATTAGGGCGTTAAGCATATTTTTGAAGGCCCGGTGAAGTAATGGATAGCGGATCGGATTGCGACATCGCAGAGCCGAGTTCGAAATCCAATCGCATCCAGTACATTCACTTACGTGCTAATAACATTGGGAAAGGTATGAATACCCTTCTTCTTCTTGGATGGCAACTGGTCTAAAGGCAGAAAGAAATGACAACCTACTGCGGGAAAAAAATCTGTCTCGTCAATCATGTATCGAAAGATACGTGATTGCCTAAGCGTGTATCACGCATGGCACATAACTGACGGACTGAGGTATACTTTTGAAGAGCATGTTAATATTTTGAGCTTGGGTTACTGTCGTGTAGGATCTACCTAATCTGCATAGGTGACTATCAACTATATAAATAATGGTTGATACCGGAAGACGAGAGAAGGAGTTGGGAATCACGAGATCTTTGTCTCTACGCGGCCCCAAGGCTAAGATCAAAGTGTAGTATCTGTTCGCAGATTACTCTCTGAATGATCGCCTATGGGGCCGGGATTCCTTCTCCGATACAGGCCGGCGGCAGGGATTCGTCCCTGCGCTGGTGGTATCGTGGCTAAGTCTGACTAGCTCTGACCAGCTCTGACCAGCTTGGACAGGCTATGACCAGCTGGGACCAGCCAAAGACCAGCTATGACTAGCTAAAGCCAAAGCACTGCGACTCGGGTGAAAACTCGGGTCCATTCCCCCTCCCTTCCCACGTTAAACTCCGACCTTGTGTCACAACCTGGCCATGTGGGAGGTCAAGTAAATCCCAAGGCTAAGATCAAAGTGTAGTATCTGTTCGCGGATTACTCACTGAATGATCGCCTATGGGGCCGGGATTCCTTCTCCGATACAGGCCGGCGGCAGGGATTCGTCCCTGCGCTGGTGGTATCGTGGCTGCGTCTGACTAGCTATGACCAGCTTGGACAAGCTAAGACCAGCCAAAGACCAGCTATGACTAGCTAAAGCCAAAGCACTGCGACCCGGGTGAAAACTCGGGTCCATTCCCCCTCCCTCCCCACGTTAAACTCCGACCTTGTGTCACAACCTGGCCATGTGGGAGGTCAAGTAAATCCCAAGGCTAAGATCAAAGTGTAGTATCTGTTCGCGGATTGCTCACTGAATGATCGCCTATGGGGCCGGGATTCTTCTTCCGATACAGGCCGGCGGCAGGGATTCGTCCCTGCGCTGGTGGTATCGTGGCTGCGTCTGACTAGCTATGACCAGCTTGGACAAGCTAAGACCAGCCAAAGACCAGCTATGACTAGCTAAAGCCAAAGCACTGCGACCCGGGTGAAAACTCGGGTCCATTCCCCCTCCCTTCCCACGTTAAACTCCGACCTTGTGTCACAACCTGGCCCTGTGGGAGGTCAAGTGAATCTCGGGAATCACGAGATCCAACTAGAGACTCTCATCGACTGCGACTAGTCAACACATTCTCCAGGAACGTCTTCCCAGAAATATACAGAAATACTATATGTACTTATTGTGTACACTTTCTTGTTATAATACATTCTTGTTCCAAGTACATTTTGTGTTGCATTATTATTCCATGCAATAGGCGAGATTCAACATTGAGTCAAGACTCAACAGTTACGTGAAACACGTTTCGGCTATCATGTCTCTTTCGATACATGACTGACGAAGCAGAAGATTTTCCCGCCGTAGGTTGCCGTTTCTTTCTGCGTTAGATTTGTTATCACCCTAGATTATAGCGCTCAGTTTGTCCAGCTATTGAACATATAGCAGGGGGAATAAAAGATGGATTCACACCTTTTCCATGAGTATTTGCCCGTATTTGAATGTAAAAAACTCGATTGGAATTCGAACTAAGCTCTCTGATATCTCCTGCCAAGCCATTATCTACTGGACATAGAAACTGGTCTGTCTAGCTATTGAATCCATAGCTGGGGGGTAGAAGGTCGATTCATACCTTTCCCAGGGGTGTTTGGGCGTAAGTGACCGTAAGCAACCGACTAAAATTAGAAATAATTCGCATTTTTCATGCAAAGCCGTTATCTGTTACACCAGACCCAGTCTGTCCTGCTATTCAACACATAGCTAGGGGAGGAAGGGATGGATCCAGAAACTTGCCAAGGGTATTTGCGCGTAAGTGAATGCAACGAGTCCAGTTGGAATTAGGACTTGACTCTCCGATTAACAATTACAAATCATTGTCCCTTACATCACAATTATTATTGCTTAATTTCATATCTAATTTTGGTTTGGTTTGTTTTGTTTTACGACATATCAAGCACAATGAGTTATTTAATACCGACAAGATTTTTATTACTGGTAATATTTTTTTTCAA
The DNA here is from genome assembly GCA_964036315.1 of Acanthosepion esculentum. Classification (NCBI taxonomy): domain Eukaryota; kingdom Metazoa; phylum Mollusca; class Cephalopoda; order Sepiida; family Sepiidae; genus Acanthosepion; species Acanthosepion esculentum. The sequence continues at coordinate 23,015,545 of OZ038518.1, read as the reverse complement.
AAATGTATTGCTGGTAATTTTTTTAAAGTATAAGTCAAAAATGTGTAGCTGGTAATATTATTTTTTTCAAAAATGTATTGCTGGTATTTTTTTAAAAAATGTATAGCTGGTAATAATTTCTTACAAAGTATTTCTCGTATTAAAACATATTTTTACACTTTCATAGTGTTTTGACCCCAGTTTGAGAGATAATAATTTGCCCATAGCTAGGACCCAAATAGATGCTGCCACCCTGAGTCAGAGTAGACCTGGGAACACCTGCAATTAAGAGGTGGTTCCACGCTTCTCAAAACCTCCTGATCAGAGGCCTTGCTGTTGGACGTAGTTTATCGTCTAACCCAGGAGGCGGATGTAGTTTATCTTCATTCCCAGGACGGTATCTAATTTTGATTATTGTATTTAATTGCATTTGTATATGTATTGATTATTATATATTTCAACAATTTTCACAGTTATCTTTTTTTCTTTATTAGATTTTGTTTTTGAACTTAGAGATTAAAACACCAAAATTAACATTTTCTATAAAAATCAAGTGCATGTTAACTATATGAATCTTCCATTGTTTTTTTTTCTTTTTATGTGCCATGTCCTTTCAGGTCGTAGGCGACCACGTCTCTCCATCTTCATCTATCCCTTGCAGTTGTCAACAAGGTCCTACCCTCTGCTTCCTCCCCCAGATAACGTTCTATCATCCACGTGCTCAAACTCGCCTGGTATATCACGCGCTGCTTTCCCATGTCTCTCTTTACCTCTATTCGGCCCGTGAGTATCAGATTCTCCAGGCCTTCTTTCCTCATTATGTGCGTCGCAAACTTCAACTTCTTTTTCTTCTTCTTGAAGCTAAGTATAATCCTTCTCATTGTTTGCAACCTCTCTAAGACCTCATCGTTGATCACACGCTCGGTCCATGATATCCTTAGCATCCTTCTGTAGAACCACATCTCCGTCGCCTCGAGTTTCTTCTTCATCTTTGAAGAAATCGACCAAAATTCGCCGCCGTAAAGAAGGACAGATGTCACATAACAGCACAGTCTACTTTCCTTTATTACCAAAGAAGTCCTCCTATCTCGCAAAACTCTGCTCAGCATTTGGAATGTGTCCTTGGCCATCCTAATATGTTTACGGATGTCAATCTTCCATTAGAAACATTTTAACGACATATACGAGTCCAGTCGACAAAAACAAGAAAAGTAAATTAATTGTCTACTATGAAAATAATGTAAAACTGCAAACCGCATCGTCTACAACAATAACTCAACTGCAAGATCCAAGATTTTCACATATCTTTAAGGAAATGTGTTCCTTATCAATCCGAACTCACAAAAAATATACTGGATATACTGCAACATGCTTCACAAGAAGACTCACGTTACATCTCTGTAAACCTAGCTCGATTAGGTCTTCTTGAAATACACATAGAGTTCGAAAAAAACTTAATTCGCAATATATTCGTTGATAATACAAAAGAAAGCTCCTCATCCTCATGTAAAAAAGGCTAAAAATAATGGAAGCATTATTAATAAACAAGCAAAAGTTAACACTCAGTAACATCAATTATGAACACGGCCGCAATGTGCTGACCGTGTCTGGAAAATAAAATATTCCTATAATCCTAGATGCATGCATAGAAAAGATCCATATATTTAGTTAAAAATAAAATCATTCGGGATAATGGCGAAAGTGAGAGCCGAAAGCGCTCAGATTTACAGAAAATTCGGACAATGTCTCCATAATTTATGTGCAGGAAAGAAGGAAAGAATAAGAACACAAGAAAAAATACATAAAAAATTAAGCGCATTCGGTTATATATATATATATATATATATATATATATATACAATACACACACACACACACACACACACACCACACACACACATATATATATATATATATATATATATATATATATATATGTATATTATTTCTTTCGGTTTTTGTTTACCTAAATTTATTTGTTATCAATTGAGAGTTTAGGTACAAAAATAGAGCATAAATTTATTTTATTGTATTTGTTCATATTCTCCGAGCATTTTAGGTTTAAATCCCAACTTATATTTTCAATTTTTCTCTTTGCTTTTTCAAAAATTAAAACATTTTTTTTCGATTTTTGTATTAGATCACTGATGAACGATTATTTCATAATATATATATATATATATATATATATATATATATTTATTAATTTTTGTACAACTATCTTACAAATGATTTGACTTACTTTCACTTTCTCTTTTTACTGATCGAAAGTTCGATTTGTCAACTTTGCTTTTTTCTCCTCTCATTTATTTTAGGTATTAGTAACGTCAAAAAAAGTAGTATAGATTATGTTGAAAGATTTGAATTGAGCATTTTGAATGGACAGGTATTCAACATATATTAATATTTTACATATATATGCATATATATATATATATATATATATATATATATATATATATATATATATATATATATATCGTATAAAACTAAAGAGTAAATTGCGTTTAGATGTTTGCATTGGTCGAAAAAGAAAGAAAACATTTATGTATTTCTCCGTAGTCATTTTCCGTGTGTGTATCTATGTATCTGTGTGCGTGTGTGTGTGTGTGTGTATGTGCGAGAGAGAAAGAGAGAGAGAGAAAGAGAGTGAGAGAGAGAGTGAGAGAGAATGCGTGTATGTGAGGTGCCATGTGGTTGGGTTGAAATTTAGTAGTCGGCCGCCAGGGAAAAGAAATAGTTAAGTCTTATCATAGGATGATTTTCGAAAGAAACGAATCGAACATTTTCAAAGTAAATGAATTTCAATACATTTAAATATTCTATATATTTTTTATTAAAAATTCGGAAGTCGATGAGAGTTGCAAACGTTTTCTGGTAACTCCTCTCCATGAAAAAAGTGACGGATTCTAAGTTTAACTTTAAAAAAAGAATGAAAGAAAATAAAGTCAATATTGCTTAAAAGAAGTAATTATCTAACATCATTCATAATTCCTATTTCAATTATGATATATTTTACATTATATCTAATTTGGATTATTATATTTAATTAAATTTATATATGTATTGATTATTATTCATTTCAACTTTTTCTACACTTACCTTTTTTCTCTAACAGCTTCTGTTTTTATACAACTATCTTAAGATCATATTTTTGCCTATCTAAGGCTCGATTTATCATCTTTGACTTTTCTACTCATATTTATTTTATTAATAGATAGTTTAAGTATTAGTACTGTGCAAAGGATAATATAGATTATTTTTGATGTTATAAATAGAGACTTCATAATCTTCGTGTATTTGGAGATTAAATTAAGAATAATATTTTCTTCTTTCCGAAAATGTTTTCTACAGTAATCAGATTTTTCCATCTTTACGCTTCTTTGTTTCTTTATGTGTACGACTATTTTGTCATTTTTCTTGCTTTCGCATGATCATTCTATTCATATATATATATATATATATATATATATATATATATATATATATATATATATTATAATTTTATCATATAGACAAAACCATTTTACTCACAACAAAGATCCAACTTGGTTTCAGTGCATTTTAACTGCACATCTACGGGTGAGGGTCGGAAATGCTGCGAACGTTAGAATTTATATATTTTATATATTACTTTCGTTCCCACCGCATCGGATATATATATATATATATATATATATATATATATATATATATATATATATATATATATATATAAATATGAATGACAGTAGGAAAATACTATTAATTGCTGACGCGTTTCGTCCAATGTGGACTTTCTCAAAGCAAAAAACGAAATGAATTTAATTAAACAAAAACGCTATTTTCATATTGTTAACTGAAAAAAAAATAACGTTAGTTAATGTCACGTTTAATTAATTATTATTTTTATTAATTAAATTCATTTCGTTTTTTACTTTGAGAAAGTCCACATTGGACGAAACGTGTCAGCAATTAAGAGTGTTTTCCTATTGTCATTCATATTTATAAAGATTGTCTTATCTACAGGTTAACTCTGAGAAATTTCCATATATATATATATATATATATATATATATATATATATATATATATTAGGTCGGACAGAAATTCCTGACTCCCTTAGGAAGCCGAAAGAAAACAACAAAATTTTATGGAGCAACACGAACATTTATTCTTCAAAATATTTTCGATCGTCTTCTGCCAGCGATTATCCAGCATCAGAATCTGTCCTAGTCGCCAGTCCTCGGTGGCTTTGAATAAACAATCTGTAAACAAGTCTACTTCACATCATCAAAAGTGTTGAGTCACTGGTCACGGAAGAATTGTGCCGTTGAGCGGAATAGGCTATAGTCACACTGAGCAGAATCGGGAGTGAATGGTGGATGTGGAGGAATCTCAACACCGTCCATCTATTTGAACTCCTCCTTAGTCAACCTGGCAGTGTTTGGCATTGCATTGTCTTGCTGAAAAAAGCCAGACCTCGCGTGATCAAAGCAGGATACTCCTTTAGTTTGTCGTCCATGTTGTCGAGGTGTTGGCAAAACAGTTTAGCTTGAATATCGCGGGCGAGTGAAACAAGCCCGAAATGCAGTATTCCGTGGAAATTCCACCAGACAGAGATCAATATTTGTTGTTTTCTTTCCGCTCCCTATCTTAGTCGGGACTTTATAGCCTATCTGGTATATATATATATATATATATATATATATATATATATATATATATATATATATATATATATATATATATAAGGTTGGCCAGAAAGTCCTGACTCACGTAGGAAGCGGAAATAAAAATATAAAAGTTTGGAGATCAACATGTATATTTCCAAATAAAGTCCATCATTCTCGACGATATTCTATCAACGATCAAACAGCATCCGAATCTGTTCCAGATTCCACCCCGCTGGCTTTGAATGAAAAGAACTGTAGACAAGCTTCCTTCATTTCATCAAAAGTGTTGACTCGCTAGTTCCGGAGTAAGTGTGCCATTGAACGGAATAGGCTATAGAGACTCGGAGCAGAATCGGGATTGAATGGTGAATCTGGAAAAATCTCAACACCGTCCTTCTGTTTTAAGTACTCTTTAGTTAACCTGGTAGTTTGTAACTTCGCATTGTCTTGTTGAAAAATAAGACAGACCTCGAGCGATCAAAGCAAGATACCCTTTCTTTAGTTTGTCATACACGCGTTCTGGCTGCTGGCAATACAGTTTAACGTCTATGGCGTGACCGTGAGTAACAAGCTCGAAATGCAGTACTTGTAAATTCCCCCAAGCAGAGATCAAAATTTGTTGTTTTCTTTGCGCTTTCTAAGTGAGTCAGGACATTTTAGCCAGCCTAATATTTTAGGAAGAGAAATGGAAACCTCACGTCCTGTCGACCACTGCTCCATTTCTTCCCCAAATTGATCACATCGAATACAAAAAAAAAAAAATATATATATATATAATAATCCTAAGTTGATTTTAATATCGAGTTGCAACAAAAACGAAAAGTCGTTTATCATTTGTAATTATTATCGAAGAGATCAAATATTGATTAAATGTAACCTATTAGAAATTACACAGAGAATGTCAATAGACAATAATCTCTTTGAAGTTTGTCGATAAACTAAACGTGCTTCTTTATTGCATCGAATGTTACTTATCTACCGAGAAAATTGCGTACAGAAATATATTCGTTTTACTCAGTGAATACTTGTGTAACGTGTGCTATTTTAAAAACGAGAACGACTTACCGAACAGGGAAATAGGGATTCAAATAAAACTAAGAGATAAGGCAACCTATTGGAATTGCTATGGAGAACTTTTTTTCTTAACGATTTCACCCAAAGCAACGCGAAAATGTGACGACCAAGCAAGGCACTGCTGGGAGTGAAAGAGAATGAAAAGACTTTAGAAGGAACCGGAAGCCTAATCCTAAACAGAACATAAACCACTAGTCCTGATTTAAGACAGTAGAGGAGTTTGAACAGGGCGATAGGGAATCTATCGAATCCTATAGAGAATAAATAAATAATCACCTTTCAGAATTTAGGGTGAAACGTTATATGTATAAAAATTACGTAGGCTTTAGAAGGATCCAGAAAGTCAATCCTAAACAGAAAACAAAGGATAAACATTAGATCATGTTCAAAAGAACGAGGAGAAGTGTGAACCGGTCGACAGAGGGAACTGAGTTTTATTGAGAATAAATACAAAGAAAATAAACTTTCAGAATTTAAACTAAAACGCTATAGGCATAAAGTTGAAGTAGGCTTTAGAAGGATCCTAAATCCTAAAGAGAAAACAAGATATGCAACTCTACTCTTATTCACAAGACTGTGGGGGAGGGTGAACCGGTCGACAGGTGAAACTATCTAGTTCTATTGAGAATCACGTACTAGTAAATAACCTTTCAAAATTTAGGCCTAAACGGTATATGTATTAAGTCCAATAGGCTTTAGA
>OZ038518.1:22981637-23001637 GCA_964036315.1 Acanthosepion esculentum | reverse complement strand
CAATATTTACTCAGTTTCGTTTTTATGGCTTTAAATTATATCACTTAGGATCTTCCATAGTTTACCTTCATTTTTAACTGTTCGTTTCAAGATTATTTTCAGCCTTCTTCAATTTGAAGATTTTGAAAAAACTCACGATGTATTTACTTCTCTTTATAAATGGGCGAAATTAAACATATAAAATGCCGAAAATTTACCCATCGCACCCTATATATATATATATATATATATATATATATATATATATATATATATATATATATATTACGCAAATCATTCATACGAAAAGCAGATAATGAAGTTAATGATATGGCAAGAATCACTCTCGCAAACAATTTTTAATAATAAAATCCATTAACCTCGAATCCGTTAATGAATGGTATGATCCTTGTTTATAAATTCCGTTTTTAAAAAGACGTGATAAAACGGGAATTTATAAACAAGGATCTTACCATTCATTAACGGATTCGAGGTTAATGTATTCTAATATTAAAAATTGTTTGCGAGCGTGATTCTTGCCATATCATTAACTTCATAATCTGCTTTTCGTATGAATGATTTGCGTAATATAAATTGAACCCGCACCACATAATTGATATATATATATATATATATATATATATATATATATATATATATATATATATATATATATATATATATATATATATATAAAGACAGAGATATATACAAATAGACAGAGAGGACATAAGGATCATTAGTGAATAGAGACTATGTTTCACTTTTCAATGCCATTTTCAGACAAAGAACCTCAGGGAATAAAATTGAATCATGAAATGAAAATTTATTTTTTGTATCCCCACAAGCAACGCAGGAATGCAACTAAAAAATAAAGGGTAACAGATTATGGAAGAATTAGTAACAGAAACGTTAATAAAGTGCGGCAAGTGGAAAGAGTAATCAGAAGGATGGTAGATGTCGATTGACATTGCATTTAAATTTTTGCAGATTGTAGTGAATTTGATCACCGTAGCATTTTTTAATGGCAAAATTGTGGTCAGCCTCGTTACACACAAATATATATATATATATATATATATATATATATATATATATATATATATATATTGTCATCCACAGACAGACTGTTTCGTTGTATCACAGCTCATCAGTGTGTCTAGACGTCCGGTTGCCTCTGGCTAGAATCGAAAACCGGCTGAATTCGCGTCAGTCGGAAATTTTACCCTGAAGCCGTTGGCGTACGGCAGAGAAGAAGGTGAATTTAAGCGTATTTATTTTTAGATAAACACACGGTGACTGAGAGAACTCGATTCGATTTACCGAAGAGTCTTGCTTTATTAGCCGTAATAGTCACTGTTTACAAACCCACACATCCTCCCCAGAGAGCTCAACCGAAATAAAATTTTCAGGAGCATATATGTTGTCATCCACAGACTGACTGTTTCGCTGTATCTCAGCTCATCAGTGTGGCTAGACGTCCGGTTGGCTCTGGCTAGAATCGAAAACCGGCTGAATTGGTTTGCTCTACGTCTGTATTGAGCTCTTTAGTTAGTTGTTTACTCGTATCGGGTTTTTTTCTTTGGGCCTTGAACCTGTATCTGTGCGATTATTTTCGACAGACTTCCATGTTCCTGGCTCTTTCTTTTTTAAAACCTTTTTTTCCCTTCGAGATTGATTTGGCTATTATTAAATCAAGAATTCGGAGGTTTTTCGACACAAGTATACTTACCTACATATATATATATATATATATATATATATATATATATATATATATATATATATATATATATGGGAGGGGTATGTGTGTGTGGAATTTCTAAAAAAAATTAGACGACATAAAATTCTATTTTAAATAAACGGAGCGTCCTGCTCAAACATCGGTATCCACTAAATGCTTAAAGTAATAATAATAATAATAATAATTAGACGATGATAATTTATTATGTCGATTAGTTTTTGTTGTGAACCTTTAGAGTTCACGGATTAATTTCTTGGTAGTCTTAGAAAACTGATTAAGAAAAAAAAATTCTTCCAAATTGTTTTTATTTTCCCCAAGTACTTCAATGTCATCTGAGATTCCATAATAATGTACTTTCTTTTCGTTTCTGGTATTGAACTGAGCAGATATTTATTTCGAGAGTATATGTCCTACTGAATGGGATTTGAAGGTAGATCGAACCTTGCTTGATTGTGAAGCTCTTCGTATGTAATCGGTTAATGCACCCCGGACGAGACCCTGTGTTTCACCTGCAAAAGAAGGAATATATACGTTTATTCGAGTTTTTCCAAATTTTTCACTTAAAGAAAACATTCACAAATATTCATATTGTACTTTTTGCATCCATTTTGTCATTTAAATGTTTCTCTAGAGACTGGAACAAATAAAAATCTCATCGAACCAATTCCGGATGATACGTTTGATTTTAGAGAGCTTCTTATTTCTATTCTCTAAATCCCTGCAAGGTCTGTTTTGCAACGTACCCTCTTGAATTGTCGTCAGGGAAAGTGTCCCCTTTTCTTGATTTACTGATATCGACCTTTTATTTTTAATATCTGCATTGTGGATTTGGTTTCAATACTTCTTTGCAATTATTGTTTGGCCAGCTGAAAAATTCCAAAGGGTATTATTCCACCAATCATAGAGCACACATTCATTGGAGGCGAGTCCGATTTATCCACGGATTCTGCTCATTCAAAAACTTATTTTTAGCTTTGCGTGCTTCGAACATTCTCATAAATGACGCATTTTACATTGCCTGTTACAATTCTATCCAAGAACGGCTTCTCTTCGTGGCGTAATAGCAAAGAAATCGCCGAGTAAAGACAATTGACCTTTATCTGTTCAGTCAGATACAGTGGCATCCACTTGCGGATTTTTCAAACGAATCCAATCTCTTCAATTTAGTGGAATGCCTTCCGATCTACGGTGGAACAATTTGCATGGATGCATGTGGAGAACAATGTTATATTTTGTGTAAAATTTCGGCTTTTACCTAATATCCCGTTCCTTACTACATTTATAATGTGGGTTACATAAAAGGAATAAATTATATTTTATTTGTTGTTTAAGATTTTTTACATGCTGTTATAATAATATTAATAACTTCATTAATACTAGAAACCCAAAAATTCAAAAGAGAATTTCAAATAGGTGAAGTGCAACTAAACCATAATACACCTACTTCAGCGGCAAAGAACTTAGAAGAGAAGGCAAATGTAAATGCAATGTACCAATTGCAGAAAAGATTCCAAGATAAGCTTTTTCATGGCCAATACTCTGCCCGTACAAAAGCAGCTGATGTAGACAAGCTCCGTACACATCAGTGGTTGCCTAGTGCATGGTTAAAAGTCGAAACCGAAGTTTTTTATTCTTGCAGCACAGAACCAATGCTTGCTAACAAGAAATTACCAAGCACATATACTGAAAAAGTATGTTAATTCGAAATGCAGATTCCGTGAGGAATATCTAGAAACAATTGACACTATTTTATCAGGTTACACGAAATAAGCCTCCGCCGAATACCAAACACGACATCACAGGGTGGGTTAATATCTGCACTGGAAAATATGCAACTTTTACGGGAAGTAAAGTGTAGAATAATAATAATAATAATAATAATAATAATAATAATAATAATAATAATAATAATAATAATAATAATAATTCTAAGCTTCTTTGACTTTATCTAACTTAAATACTTTCGTTTTAATATTTTCTCTTTGTTCCCCTTCTGTTTTTTTTATTTATTTACTTTTTTTTGTCTAATTGTCTGTTATCCTTTTGTTATTTTTGTTTCATTTCTTTCTTCCCCGGCATAATGTATCTCTGTCAATGCGTGTAGGTATGCATGTTGATGTATATGTATCTGAATATATATATATATATATATATATATATATATATATATATATATATATATATATATATATATAATATATATATATGTATATATGTGTGTGTGTGTGAGTGTGTGTGTGTGTGTGTGTGTGTATTCGTATGCGTAAGGATAATATTGATTGACTTTTTTCTTATTCATATGGCTACAGGTGTACTAATCTGACAATGTTCTGCTTTCTGACTAACTTCTCTTTGAGTGAAAATTTTAAAAAATGACCCGAAATGTAACTTTTTTCTTTTTCTTGACTCTACCCGTTTGTTTAATGAATTCTTTGATAGTTTTTTCCACCAAACTCTAGTGAGGGGTGGGTCTACCCTATAAAACTTGATAATTGTTACTCGCAATGGCGTTGGAAAATTGAAAATTGGAAAGACTGTTCTTCCGTCCTCGCAACATGGAATCGTAAATTTTATAAAATTTTTAAATTATATTTTTCTTCTCCTTTGATTTAATTCTTTGACTTTATTTAACTTAAATTCTTTCATTTAATAATTTCTTTTTCCTCTTCCTTCTGTTTTTTTCTTTTTGTATAACCCTCAATATTAAAGTCTGATATTCCACCTGGTAGTGGTCACTGTGACTTATAATAAGTTAAAACTTAGTATAGTCAGTGCCATGTCTATACGCATATGCTACCCGAATGTATACAATATTCAATTAGGAACTCTTTAACCGTGGATTTTAATCCCCATCCGTACTATCTCATGGGTTGGAAGAGCTCTCTAGTCTTCTTCAAGTATCGTCCTAGAGTTGGTACCTTGAGCATAATTACCCCTTGGCGGTTAAGGTTAAAACGCAAAATTCTACTAATGCCAATGATTACAAATGAAATTTCATACCGGATCGGTCGTCACCCGGGTCAACAAGGACCGCGTACCCCAGAGAGGAACCAAGTCTAGAGCCGAAAAAATCTGTCACTGGAACAAACTCTTCCAAAAACGAAGAGACACTAGGTCACCAAACCCGGACTATTCCCAACCTTCGACCAAGTGACTCAATGCCAAATCAACTAATAAAAGGAAAACGAACGAAATGGTCTCTCGAAGAATATCAGCAAGTCATGACATCATTCTTCACTGCACTCGAAAACACAGGAAAGTACACCACGAATCAGGTATCCCAAATATGGAGAACCATGGTAAGAAGTGACATAAGACCTCACCTCAACCCAAACAATGTCAATATCCGTAGGGACATTTGGCGAAACTAAAGACTCAAATGCAGAAATAGATAAGATAAAATTAGATATAAGACAGAATACTATAACCCATCACTCAAACTGTAATGAGATGAAAGGAGAAATAAGTAATATGACAGAGCAGTGGTTCCCAACCCCTGTGCCGCTGCACATTAGTGTGCCGCGGAATGATTACTGGTGTGCCGCGAAGAGATAATACCTAGAAGCCATTTAATTTCATTTTGTTTAATAAAGACATTCAATTTCTTAATCATGATGACACCGCTCAATTCAAAATCGCCGAATTTCTGGAATCTAAACGTTTCGCGCATACGAATTGGTAAGCGTTTATATTAGTCATGGGACGATTAATCGGAATATCAGGAGTTTTTCAAAGTATCGGGAATCGGCATCGGAGCTGAATAATTCAGACCCGATTTCGATACCAAAACGATTCCTAAATACACATGTTGTAAAGCAAAAACTTGTAACACAGAACTGTACTATGAAAGGTTTTACGTAATGCTCCTAACTCCCAAACATTTTCTTACATTTTCCTAACCATTTTTAATCTTTTCAATTTCAGGCTAATCTAACTTTATACACAACTGTCCCACTAACATTCACCATTATTATTTTATACCCTTTATTGAATACAGGATATGTTGATTTATGTGAATAAAAATTCTTATATAATATTCTTTGTTTTCTATTATTTTATTGCAAAAAGGCTTTACGAGTGGAAAATTTATTTTTTGTTATAGGTTTGCCGCGAAAATTTAAAGAACTCAATAGTGTGCCGCCATGTAAAAAAGGTTGGTAACCACTGTGACAGAGTATGAGGTAAAAACTAAAACAAATGAAATACGAAATAATCTCCCAGGAAATAAAATCGAAGGATCTACCTATGACATAACCTGTAGTTATCCAGATGATGTCACTGAAGATGACTCCAACTACATTAAGTTAGAATTCCTTGAAAACCACAAATCTGAAATCGACGAAGCGAAAAACCACGTCATCCAAGTACTCAGCAGAGTAACTCTCACGCAATTGTCAGACAGAGACCAGCTCCCCAAAATGCATATGATGAAGTCCAGTAAGTAAATTTTGAAAATATACAACGCTGCTCTGGAAACACTGTTAACGGAAAAATCACTGGGAAATATCACAGACGCCAACACTGTCATATACGCAACAGCTTTAGCAGTTGGGTCAAGACAATGAAAAACATTAACAGACAAAGAGAGACAGCTTGGAAGGCAAAACTGATTCGAGACATAAAGGAAAGCAGATGTGAGATTTCTATATTAGATGAGCTCACTAGAAACTCAAATATCTGCACACGCAAGTGTAAGATCAAGCGGAAATATAAAATTAAATACCTAATTGAAATTCCATCAATCAAGGAAATACTGAAAAAGAAACTTCAATTAAAGGCACAGAGAACAAGATGATACGAAAAACGCTGTACGTTCTATCGCCAAAGTAAAATATTCCAAACCCACCTCAAGAAATTTTAAAGGGAAATTGGAAAAGCACCTATGCATCTCAAAAAGCCACCATCTATTGACAATGTACAGATATTTTGGGAGAAGATTTGGAACAGCCCAAAGGAATATAACCCAAATGCAGAATGGATCCAACGTTCAGAAGATCGAATGCTGGATACACATCTGTAAGAGTGAGAAAATATAACTAAAAATAATGATAGGCAAGCTCTAACGAAGTCCCAAAAATGGAAATCCCCAGGAAATGACAAGGTGCCTAATTTCTGTCTCTATCATCTCTCATCAATACTTGCAAAATCTCTACCAACGCTTATAAATAATAAAAAATGTAATGAAATCACGCTATGGAACACTGAAGGTATTACATATTTCATACCAAAAACGAGTGAAACAGATGATGCGAAAAATCATAGGCCAATAACATGTCTCTCCACGCCTGTCCTGACGAACCAAACTTACTCTCTTTTCGAAGCAAACTACATTCTTCCACTGGAACAGAAATGATGTAGGAGAGGTTCATATGGCTGCAAAAATCAACTATTGTTAAACAGAACTAACCTGGAAAATTTAGGAGACGATATATAAATCTTAGCGCAGTGTGGATTGATTATCGTAAAGCCTTTTCTAGTGTGCCACACTCTTGGGTTCTTAAGACTTTTGAAATGTACAAAGTTTCCCCGGTGGTAGTAAATTTCCTTAACCACAGCATGAGAATGTGGAATACTACACTATACCTAACTCATACCAGAGCCACTGCCACCTCCAACCCTCTGAATATCTAACGCGGAATCATTCTAGGAGACTCCCTTTCACCCCTTCTGTTTTGTTTGTCCGTAACCCCCCTTATACATGAACTAAACAACAGTAGATATGGTTACAAACTAGACAAGAAATATCAATCAATTTCAATATAGTAAAATGTTTCAGTGACAAGATAAGTATGGACTTCGGATTAGATAAATGTGCAGAAGTAACATTCAAGAAAGGGAGAATTACAGAAACACCTTCAATAGATTTAGACATTGTCACAAAGATTAGGGGTCAGTAACAAGTTGAAGCCTATAAGTACCTAGGAATTAGCGAAGGGGGTGGTATACAACATAACCAAATGAAGAAGGTAATAAATGAATACTACAGGTGTACTAAATACCGAGCTGAAAATCACTGTTGTAGGTGGAGCCCTTGGATTGGTTGGAGAAGATTCCAGTAAACTCATTGATGTGATTCCTGGAAGCCCATCCCTTAAAAAAATGCTAAAATTGATCTTACGAGTACAGCCCACACCTTACGAAGTCCTTTGTCTATGTAAAATGTGAGTTTGTTTTGGGTTTTTTTTTATTTTCATTGGTCAGTGGAAAATGTCATGATGCCATTTGTAACCTTAGGTCTCTGGTCGGAACCCGGAAAGAAATGGGTACACACCAGAAATCAAAGCAAATATAATAATAATAATAATAATAATAATAATAATAATAATAATAATAATAGAGGGTTGTTGTTGTTATTATTATTATTTTTATTTTTTTTATTTCCTTTGATATCTGGCGTTTACACATTTCTTTCCAGGTACCGCCCAGGGACCTAAGGTTAGAAATGGCATCATGACACTTTCCACTGCAAAAAAAAAAAAATAATTACATAGATAAAGTGTGGGCTGTACTTGTCAGAACAGTTTTTTGTATCTCTTTGAGGCATGGACTTCCAGGGATCCCTTCAATCAGCCTACTGGAATCTTTTCCAACCAGTCCAAGGGCTCCAACTACAACAGGAATTGTTGATGTTCCCATGTGCCACATTTTTGAGATTTCTATTTCAAGGTCCTTGTATTTTGACAGTTTTTCGAATATCTTCAAAGACACATTGCAGTCTGCAGGGACTGCCATATCAATAAGGAGTCACTTATTTTGTTTGTGGTCTTTAATAACAATGTCTGGGCGGTTGTCTTTGATTGTTCTGTCAGTGTGTATTGTGTAGTCCCATAGAATTGTAACAGGTCCTATCTCCGTAACCGGGTCAGGGTGGTGTTCGTACCAATTTCTTCCAGTTTCCTTCCCATAGGAGTTGCAAATTTTCCAGTGCAGATATTGGCCCACTCTGTCATGCCGGGTTTTATATTCAGTGGGTGCCAATATCGTGCAACCTGATATAAGATGATCAATGGTTTCTGGATATTTGTCACAGAATCTGCATCTTGGGCTAACACAGTATTTTAGTATATGTGCTTGATAATTCCTAGTTAACAAGCATTGGTCTTGTGCAGCAATGAAAAAAACCCTCAGTTTCACCTTTCAACCCTGCACTACGTAGCCACTGATGGGTGCGGTTTATGTCTACGTCTGCTTGTTTGGTACGGGCAGAGTATTGGCCATGGAGCGGTTTATTTTGCCATTGTTTCTTTATCTGGTCGGTCGCATTTCTCTTTGCATTCTTTTTGAGTTTTTTGCAGCTTCAGACAGAGATGTATTTGAATTTCTGTGCCCATTTGAAGCTCTTTTATTATTATTATTATTATTATTATTATTATTATTATTATTATTATAATTTTCTGGCTTATACTCATATCTTTCTCAGTCCCAACCAGAGACCTACGGTGAGAAATGGCATTATAAATTTTTCCCCTGAGCATTATTTTCAGGAAAAACAAAAACAAACACCAGAGATCACACGTGACTTACATAGACAAAACCCTTCGTAAAGTGTGGGCTGTACTTGTGAGTACAATTTCTTTATATTACTTTAAGGCGTGGCCTGCATGAATCCCTTCAATGGTTCAATTGGAATAAAGTCCAATCAGTCCGAAGACTACGACTACAATTCTAATTGTTAATATTCTCATGTGCCACATTTCTGAGATTTCGATTTCAAGTTCATTGAATTTTGATAGTTTTTTGAAGGTCTTCAAAGATACATTACAGCCTGCAGGGAACGCCATGTCAATAAGAAGGCACATTTTGCTTTTGCGATCTCTGATCACAATGTCGGGGCGATTAGCTTTGATTGTTCTGTCTGTGTGCATTGTAAAGTCCCATAAAATTGTTACAGCTCCTATATCTGTAACCGAGTCTGGGTGATGTTCATACCAGTTTTCTTTCAGTTTCCTTTCTGTAACATTTGCATATTTAACAATTCAGACGGTAGTTGTCTGTCATGCCGGATTTTATATAGTGTGGGCGCCAATACCGTGCAACTTGATACAAGATGATCAATTGTTTCTGAATATTTATCACAGAATCTGCATTTTGAGCTAACATCTTTTTTCCCAGTAGGCGTGCTTGTTAATTTCTAGTTAGCAAGAATTGGTCCTGTGCAGCAAGAATAAAACCTTTGCTTTCAGATTTTAACAATGCACTATGTAACGGACTGAATATTGACCGTGAATTGTTTTATGCTGCCGTCGTTTTTATTATTATTATTATTATTGAGGGGTCTCCCCTTTTTACACAAATGGACTCACCCAAGGTATACATTTACTACTACCAGTGAATACCCGGACAGTCAGTAATAGAGCAGAGTTGGTCGGTAGAATAACGTAGCGGCAAGAGTCACAGTAACGAACCCTTAGACTCAGTAAGAAGTCATACAGCGATACGTCGATACCAAAGACTATCTATATATATTTGTCTACTAACCCTGCATTCCTAAAACTACTAACCTGTATTACCAGTTTGTATTATTACGTTAATACATTTATTTCCTACATTCATTCTTGGCGTTGTTATTATTTGATACCGGATTTCATCCCGGAATCCACAGCAATTATTATTATTATTATTATTATTATTATTATTATTATTATTATTTAAATTTCTGTTGTATATTCATCTCTTTCCGCGTCCCAGCCAGAAACCTAAGGTAAGAAATTAATTCATGACATCATCCATTGATCATTAAAAAAACTATATGATCATAGATATTTTACATATATTATTATTATTATTATTATTGTTATTATTTTGTTGTGGTTGTTGGTGGTGGTTTTGTTGTTATTATTATTGTTATTATTATTATTACTATTATTATTATTATCCAAACAGGCCAGTTTTTGAGACGACAAAAACGGACATCATCGTCGTTGACAAGAAATGAAAGAAAATACCTCCTTGACGTGGCTTTTCCCGTTGAACATAATATGGAGGTCAACGCAACTAAGAATCTCAAGAGATACAACGACATCCAGACAGAAGTTGCCATAATTTGAGACTCCCAGGAAGTTTTCGTCCCAGTCGTCACTGGGGTGCTGGGGTCTGTAACACCGAACATAAAAACTTATGTTAAAAAAAATCGGAATAAAGTATAGTATCTCATCGCTTCAGATTTCTGCGTTGATAGACACTTTGAAAGTTGCTACCTGACTGAGGTTGTACGACTGGATGGAGAACACCTATAATACAGCATCTCCAGTGGAAACTGAAGAATACACTAATATTATTAGTAGTAATTTTTAACTATTAAAAGTTTAATGAAGTCCTCTTCATACAGTAGTAATAATTATACTACAACTAGGAGAACATGCTACTGCTATAAATAATTCTTTCAAAATTCTGCGTCTATTCTGCTCGAAGACGACCACTTTTTATTATTTATGAATTTCCATGGCTTCAAAGGAAAGATAGTTGACGGGTTTCCCATCATCTTCTCCAGATTTTGAAAGTGATGTATGCGGCCCAAGAGCCACTCTGGGTAGAGAGTTACAGAGTAAGAGACAGCGCGCCAACAAAGATGATAATGTTACCTAGACTCTAGTAGGCCACCGGAAGTGAAAGAGAAGTAAGACTTTAAATGTAACCGGAAACCCAACTCTAAACAGGAAACAAGTGATATACTTCTATTCCTGTTCAGAAGATCGGGAAGGAGTATGAACGAGGCCATAGGCAAACCTATCTATTCCGATTGGCAAACCTCAAATTTTTCTTTCCTCCCAAATTGACTGTGATCCACTATTAGACAGCACACCCTGTTATTTTATTTAATACGTAACCTGATGGGAAGTTATAAGAAATGAATGTGTGTACTTAATGAGGATATAACTGCGAAAGTGAACGCAACAGACGAGTTCAGGATTTGAACTCGTCTCAAAAGGCCGTGTCACGAAAAAGTCTGCAGGCTGCTGATACAAATCAATTTTCATTAGCGTATCGAGGTTGCGCATTCTCCAGATAACAACAAAAGTAAAATTCTACTTCTTATTGTATGTGCCATGTCTCTTCAGGATGTGAGCGATCACGGCTCTTCACATCTTCTCTTCTGCAGACCTGAGTAAACTTTGTCTTTTCGCTAATTTCTGTTCTGCTAACCATTTACACAAACTGTTTAGGTAGGCTATGCTCTCCTTTCCTCTGTCCATCTTGCTCGTAATATGTCCTGTGGGTGTCATATATTCCAAACCTTCTTTCGTCATTACGTTCCTCTAAAAATCTTACGTTCTTTCTGAAGCTACTTATAAATGTGTTTTTGTTTCCTTTGACTCTAAAACTTCGTCGATGCCCAATTCTTGTTCAATTCATTGTATTTTCTTGAAGCTTTTATTCACGTATATTCTTCTGTGATTAGATTCTCCAGCATCCACTGTCATTAAGGTAGATCGATATTACATAACAGTTCGAGTTTTTTTTAATATCTTTCCAATGAAATGTTCCTGTTTCTTAATACTGTGCTTACCTTTTGGAAGGGATCTTTCAATATCCCAATGTACCTTCGGATTTCCAGCATGTGTTAAAACTCTTTCTAGATATTTAAATTCGTGCATTTGCTTAATTTTGGTAATGCAAATTGTAATTAGCGTATTGGGCGGTTTTATTGAAACCATGCAATGCCCTCATCTGAGAGTTAAAGTTTCTTTTCCTACCTTTTGTAGCAGTCAGTTTTATGCCTTCAACTACAGATAAAATGTATTGGTATTCATTTTGCTTTAAATATATATTATTGATTGGTGGATTTTGTTTAGCGGCATATAAACACAGCTATAGGTTATTTAATGCCCAATTCTAAATGTTTTGAACACAATTTTATGGGTTCGAATAAACCTATTTTGAAAGCAATTGTATGGCTTCAGCTACAGATAAAATGTATTGTTGGTCATTTGGCTTTAAATATGTATTATTGGTTGTTGATTTTGTTTAGCGGCATATCAACACCTCTATGGGTTATTTAATGCCGAAATCTAAATATTTTGAACAGAATTTTATGGCTTCAACTAAATATATTTTGAACGCAATTGTATGCCTTCAACTACAGATAAAATGTATTGTTGGTCATTTGGCTTTAAATATGTATTATTGGTTGTTGATTTTGTTTAGCGGCATATCAACACCTCTATGGGTTATTTAATACCGTAATCTAAATATTTGAACACACTTTTAGGGCCTCAAATAAATACATTTTGAACACAATTGTATGCCTTCAACTACAGATAAAATGTATTAGTTGTCATTTTGATTTAAACATGTATTTTTGAGTGTTCATTTTATTTAGCGACATATTAACACCTCCATGGGTTATTTAATGCTGAATTCTAATTATTTTGAACACAATTTTATGGCATCAAATAAATTTATTTTGAAAGCAATAGTATGCCTTCAGCTACAGATAAAATGTATTGTTATTCATTTTGCTTTAAAAATGTATTGTTGGTTGGATGATTTTGTTTAGCGACACCTCTATGGGTTATTTAATGCCGAAATCTAAATATTTTGAACACAATTTTATGGGTTTAAATAAATCTATTCAGAATGCAATTGTATGCCTGCATTGTCTGACTCTTGAAATAGACATGGCTGGTCAATTTCGTTTGCCAACCTAAACAAAGCGATTTCTAAATAAATGGATTTTATTTATTTAGTTTTAATAGTAATATTTTTCTCTAGTAGGTTTTCCGCAATCCATGCGATAACGGCTCGGATTGAGGAATCGTAGAGCCGAGTTCGAATTCCAGTCGAATCCGTTACATTCACTCACGTGCTAATACCCTTGGGAAAGGTGTGAATCCTCTTCTTCTCCCTCCAACTATGGGTAAATAGCAGGTCAGACTGGGTTCTATAGCCTTGGATGGCAAGTGGTCTAGGAGAAGGTCAACTCTGAATTCAAAACCATTCGGCGTCTGCACCGGCATCAGGCGGCCTCTTGGTTACTCCTGCCTCTGCGTCTGTGGAAATTCTGCGGCAAGTAAGAGCATATTCCTCCCTCCACTGGGATAGCACGCGAGGTGTGGGGACCGCGTGTGAAGTTCAAACTCCCTTGTTACTCCGTTTCAAGAATTCGCCGCCGTTGGAATCGGGAATGGCTGTCGCTCGACCAAACATTAGCATGGATCGCCGTGCTTGGTCACCCTTCGTTCCGGGCGCAATGAATTCCTTGGAAGGAGCCGGCTTAATCGATCCAGGGTGAATGCCGCAACATACATATATACATACATGCTAATAGACGAAAACAAATTAACGTACTGTTTAATATATGAACAGAGCATCTACCAAATACGAGTATATATATATATATATATATATATATATATATATATATATATATATAGGGGGAGAGAGAGAGTGTGTGTGTATGTGTGTGTGTGTGCATGTTTGTGTGTCTGTTTAAAGCTTGTATATGGATGTCTATATTACGTTCTCGTTATTCGATCGAGCACTATATAGAAAAGGGTCATTAGCGGTAGGATCTCTAACCGATGACAAATCGGTTGGCTTTGAAGCAATCTCGGCACACTGATGAGCTGTGATACAGCGAAACAGGCTTGTATGTATGTAGACGACTCTTTCTCTCTCTCTCTCTCTCCATATATATATATATATATATATATATATATATATATATATATATATATATATATATATATTAATCAGTTGAAAAGTTTCAAAGTTATTTGATACAAAATGCTTCTGTTCAAAGATTATTGATAAAATGGAACCATTTTTGAAGCAACAATGTTTTGGAAACAAAAATACTTAACATCAGAAAGACACAGCTATAATTTCTAGGGCATAATTTGAGGAACGAAGGCTTAGAAATCTCATACTCTTGAAGGCAAGAGGGAAAGAGGAAATCACCGCTTTTAATGTTTGAGTAAATGGATGGCGGAAAAAATTTAGGAGAATAAACATAATTTATTAAGCGATACAAAAGACAGGAAGTTTGGAAGACCATAGTTACCTACATTCTGAGGGGGGACAGCACATACAGAAGAAGTTTAATACTGTCCCTCCGATATCTAGTGTGTGCTTTTAGAATTTTGAGCTTTTAACGTAATCGTTTTCGCAATTGCGAATCACCAGGAATTATGTCCCTTGGGCAAGATAGCCTGACGAAGAAGAAAAGGATTCAAACCTTTCTCATGGGTATTAGCGCGTAAGTGAATATTTGGATCTAAATGGAATTCAAACTCGGCTCTCCGAGTCCTCAATTCGTGCAACTACCCATTGTTCTTCCTGCCTCTCGAAATTCGTTTTATTTTATTTCATGTATCTTATTTTTTTATTAAATTATTTTTGGTGACATTCGGGACGAATTATCCGTCTGCTCAAACTTGATATTGCATATCTCACTGAAATGACAACTTCAAATATTGCTTTTATATAACTGAAATCTTTTTACAGTTATATAAAAACAATCCCTGAAGATGTTATTTCAGTAAAAATATTTATGTAGTATGAAGTGTGAACATACGGAAAATTTGTCCCAAACCTTGCCAAACATAATTCAATAAAACTAAAAAAAAATGAATTTTCATGAAAGTTAGTGCTTGCATAATATAATAAAACATAGTATTTTCTTACTGATTTGATAAAAAAATCTATATTTCATATTTATTTTTTTAATTCCTGTAATTTTTCAGTAGGATTTTGAAATTCATCCCATTGCTATTCGTAATATTTTTTTATTAAATAACTAATATATTTGAAGAAATGGAAGATTTTAAGTTAATGTCATTTTCGAGTGTGAACATTTATAAAAATAAGTTTTTTCTTCATTTTAGCAACTATTAAATCATTTTTTTTATAGATGATCAAAAAGGGAATAATTCTATATTACAGCCTTTGAGTGAATACTTTTCTGAAGTAATGGATAGCAGCTTGGATTGAAGAATCGGAAAGACGGGTTCGAATTCCAATCGAATCCATTACATTCACTTACGTGCTAATACCCTTGGGAAAAGTATGGATACTCTTCTTCTCCCCCAGCTATGGGTAAATAGCAGGATAAACTGTGTTCTATAGCCTTGGATGGCAACTGGTCTTCCGCGGAAAAAAATGGCAGCCTACTGAGGAAAAAATCTGCCTCGTCAGTCATGTAACGAAAGATACATGATCGCCTCAGCGTGTATCACGCATGGCACATTACTGACTGAATATGATATACGATAATCAATAACTCTTAAATTCAGAATATTAAAAAAGACAACATTAGATATTTTATCACATCAAAAAAGTAAGAAAATAATAAATGATAAAAGCAATATAGTTAACACAAAATATTGCTTAACTAAAAAACCATCAACTTTTAATGTTGGATAAAAATTAAAATTATTAATTCTACAAACTTTCATGAAATCATATAGAAAAAAAAAATATATTCTTAAACTATTCGGTGTATAAGTTTAAAGATAATCTATTTTTAAGCATAAATAGCATTTTGTTATTTTTTGCAAATTTTAAATTATATGCCTCAATTTCTTAAAATCTTTCGCGGGATTTTCAAGACAGGGATTGAAATACCTATGTTGTCCTCTGACCTCACAGTGCATAAACAAATATTCTTTTCATTCTTTTTTAATCAAAAATAAGCTTTATGCTAATAAAATCCCGTTAATTACTAATTAACGCTAGGATGGCCAGCTACTTTGATATATATAAAATGGCTAAGGTGTCGTTTACGACACCTTATGATTGTTTTTTAATATTTCGCATGAAAAATAATCATATATGGTTAATGAAATTACTCATATGTTTGCAATACATAGTTTATTAAAGAATATTACTATTACACAACATTAGACCTCATTTTGAAGGAGGCTATAACATTCTTTCTACAATCCTGTAGGACCAACTATTTAGCAATATCTTAGATTCCACAATCTTTACATGTTACTAACAGTACCCGAGTTTCATCCTTTGCACATTTGCCGTGTTATGATATTATTTCAATGCATTTACCCTATAAATAGCCTAGGTGTAAAAAACGACACCTCGGACATTCAAGGTAAAACCTCAAATATCAGCTATTCCACTGAATATTTTTTAAAGAATTATGTCTGTTAAGCATCTTTGCTAAAATTCAATAATTGTCCATAAGCCTCAGCATCGAACCAAAACTAGTTATTCCATAGTAATTTGTTGAAAATTTGAAGGTGTCAAAAACGACACCTCGGCCATCCTAGTGTTAAATCTTCAAAACACATAGGATAAATATGAAATTTTTATGATATTTTAAAATTTGTTGTTTATAATTTTTGCCTCTAATGTCGGTTCGATTTGTTTATGAGTGACGAGTGAATGTTTTAGAAATGCCTAAAGATTTTATATACCGAAATTAATGTTTCTATTAGTACGGATTAGCGTTAGGCTATTACCATTCAGATAAAACTAGAATGAAAGTTTTGGTTACACAAACATGGTTTACCAGATTTTCCAAGACTCCGTTAGTTGGTTCTGCAAAAGAGATATAAAATCGAGAACGACTGCCTTATCTCTCTCTCTTTACGGTTTTTTTCTGAAACGCCAGTTCTCGACTCGAACCCGGGATGCGGATGTCTTCCTTTTCGTAATCTCATTCTTTCACACATACGGACACACACACGCGAGCGTGTATAACATACACAATTCCTATCGTTTAACTTCACCTTTCTTTTCAGCTATATTTACCTGCATGGAAACGTAGTCCGCTTCTTTGTTAACTAGTTAATAGTTGTTGGTTCGCGTCAGTAGGATTTTTTAAACTCTACTTGACCAAAAGCGAGGCAATAAAGCCACTAAGACACAAGGGATTACTGGGCGTGGAATAATTAGAAAACAGAAACATTACTATTGAACGAGAAAAAATAGAAGAGTAATCAGGAGGACACTAGATAACGATTGACACTGCATTTACATTTTTGCAGATTAGAACTGACTGGAAAACATGGAGCCGGAAAAGAGTTCCATAAGTGTGAGAAAACAAACTGTTAGCATAGAACTTACGGGTACATCGAGCTAATTAAACTGTAAATTAATGAGATCGCTTTTCCTGCTTAGTACTGCGCTTAAACTCATAGAGTCTAGGTATCATAGCGAAGCGCAATATTTATTTGTATATATGCACATAATGTGCCACAAGGCAAATGGGGAAAAAGATGGTCTTCTATTTTAAATTCAAATTTAGTTAGCCGCATTCGCTGAGCGAAACATCCCATAATATTCCATACATCAAAACAACGTATTCTTAAACTTACCATTCTTCCAACAAGGAGGCACCGTGGAGTAATTGATAGCGGCTCGGATTGAGGAATCGGAGAGCAGAGTTCGAATTACAGACGGATCCATTACCATTCATTTACTCTTGGTATGAATGCTATTCTCCCTCCAGCTATGGATAAATAGCAGGACAGAATGAGTTCTATAGCCTTGGATGACAACAGGTCTACCGCAGAAAGAAATCGAAAAATGCGTGATGGCCTAAGACTGACTGATTCTTACTGCATCCACCATAATGCCTATGTCTATATTTTTGAGATGAAGTATTATGTACACTATTTACATTATTCGGACTATTGTCCTCCTCTTTGTTGCCATATTTATTACAACGTTTCGGCCTTTCAGTATCTGTCTATATTTCTGAGATGAGGTATTATGTATACTATTTACATTATTCGGACTATTGTCCTCATCTTTGTTGCCATATTTATTACAACGTTTCGGCCTGTCAGTATCTGTCTATATTTCTGAGATGAGCTATAATGTACACTATTTACATTATTCGGACTATTGTCCTAATCTTTGTTGCCATATTTATTACAACGTTTCGGCCCTTCAATATATGTCTATATTTCTGAGATACGGTATTATGTACACTGTATACATTATTCGGACTACTGTTCTCATCTTTGTTGCCATATTTATCACAACGTTTCGGTCGTTTCGGCCATCTTCAGTTGGTTGGAATTTCGAAATGCCTTAACCAAGTAATGAACTCACAACGCTTTGGGTCCTGACACTGGATGTAACTAATGCCTTTATCCACTGTACCATGTGTCCTGTTTAATCCAGTGCAGAACTTGGAGAGGTGAATTAACAGGAGATAACTGATAACTGACATCCATTAGACATGGCACGTGGAAATAGAACAGTCTACCCACCGAGCGAAATAAAGGGATCAGTTCGACATTCCAGCAATCTGAAGTAGGCCGGAGCGTACAACGGCGGAAATGTTGTGATAAATATGGCAACAAAGATGAGGACAATAGTCCGAATAATGTAAATAGTGTACCTCAATGCCTCTATGAAAGTTTTAATAATCCCCATATGTACAATTCTTGGGGTGGGG
This sequence comes from Acanthosepion esculentum, assembly GCA_964036315.1. Lineage (NCBI taxonomy): Eukaryota > Metazoa > Mollusca > Cephalopoda > Sepiida > Sepiidae > Acanthosepion > Acanthosepion esculentum. The sequence continues at coordinate 22,982,546 of OZ038518.1, read as the reverse complement.
AGGAATAAAACTAAAATTTAAAAACTAAACACCAGCGAAGAGCTCATCTGGACAGTTACTATGAAAGTATTTACAGAAGAGGTACAGTGATGCAACGCCGGTGGGAAAGTGACTGAAGCCGATCCGTCAAGTAATATTGAAGATTTATCTTTAAATCAAGGAGCTGCAAGTAAATGGCAGGAGCACTGGGCCCTATGTGGCAGCAATAGCCTAAGAATGGACGAATGGTAGACATAGATATGTATAATAGATTCTGGAGAGAAACAAAAGGACTAGTACGACACAGTGAACCAACTTTCCTAGCTGGAAACCTAAAGAGACCACCATCCATAAATTTTTAGACAAAACACAGATGAATGCTGGGATTTCTTCCTAGCTAATAATATAGGCCGCTTCTCGGTTTCATCAGATTTAGTTCTGTTCTTTCTTGTCTTGAAGACAGAACGCTACGATCTCTTCTCTCTATCTCCTTTTGCCTGTTAACACTATTCTTACTTCTGAAATATTTGCCTTATTCCTGTTTTGGCATGCCGGCCTTCTTCGCAATCTCCAGGGTTATGGCATTACAGGTCGATTGTTTGACCTAATACAATCATTCCAGTCAAACGGTGAATTGAAGGTCGTTCTCAACGCATTCTCCTCCAGCTCCTATCCCACGAACGCAGGTGTTCCTCAAGGCTCCATCCTAGACCCTACTCTGTTCCTTATATTCATAAACGATCTTCCTGGCGCCATAGATTCCCAAGTTGGCATCTACGCGGATGACACCACAATTTACTCCTGCCTCAAAAACAAATCTAGTGTCGCTGACAAATTTAACCTGGCAGTTCGTCTCGGAAAGGACCTTCAATCGGTTGTGAACTGTGGCAGGAATTGGCTGGTTAAATTTAACGCCTCAAAAACAAAACT
>OZ038518.1:22969137-22974137 GCA_964036315.1 Acanthosepion esculentum | reverse complement strand
TGATATTACTATCACCCAGGAGACTATTTTGCCAATATCTCCATTTTAACTCTCTATATGGCTACATTTTTTTAGATGAGGTATTGTAATTATTTACATTTTTCGGACTGTTATCCTCATTTGTATTGTCATATTTCGGCCACTGGACGCTGCAGCCTTCTTCATGATCTATTTATATTTCTGAGATGAGTTACTGTAATTATTTATCCTATATTTTTCGGACTCATGTCCTCATCTTTGTTGCAATATTCACGACGTTTCGGCCATTGTACACTCCGGTCTTCTACATGATCTGTCTATATGTCTGAGATGAGGTATTGTAATCATTTACACTATTTATAGTGTTCAGACTCTTGTCCACATCTGTTGCAATATTCAAGAAGTTTCAGCCGTTGTATGCTCCGGCCTTCTTCTGGGTCTGTTTATATTTCTGAGATGAGGTATTGTAATTATTCACACAATTTACATTGTTCGGACTGTTGCCTTCATCTTCGTTGGCATAATGACGATTTTCGGCTGTTGTACGCTCCGGCCTTCTTCTAGATCTGTTTATATTTCTGAGATGAGGTATTTTAATTATTCACACAATTTAGATTGTTAGGACTTTTGTCCTCATCCTCGTCACAACTTTCGAAACGTTGTTAATATGGCAACGGAGATGAGGACAACCGCGCGAACAATGTAAATGTTCTGTGCTCTCTGTAAACAACAGCTATCTCATCTTATAAGCGATTATCTATATAATAGCATATATTCTCATGTTAATAATACTTCTTCTATGTGCAGTGTCCCATCAACAGGTCGGTGATCATGGCACTTCCCAATTTCCACTTCTTTGTAGCTCTTAATATATTGACGTTTTCCTCCAACATCAATTTACTCAAACTCTCCACGGAGGTTACGCGTTGCTCCCCCTCCCTCTATCTCTCTCTGTTGTCTTCAAGGTTTGTGGCCAAATCAGGTTGAAACACCGAATCCTGCATGATCGCAGAAGTTAAGCAACGTCGACTTTGGTCAGTACCTAGATGGGAGACCGCTTTAGAATAACAGTTGTGACAAGTTCTAATTCTTGTTAAATTCGGTGTACTAACTTACGCGCAACTACCCTTGTGAAAGGTACAAATACACCATTTCCCCGCCAAACTATGGGTTAAGTAGTACGACTTGTGTCATTCAACTATAATTATCTCGAAATAGGTTTACAATCGAAAAATATTTTCTCATCTTAAATAACATGCAAAGTGTTGATAAGGCATAGAAAACGAATATATATACTCAATATACGTATATTAGAACTTCTTCTATGAAATTTGTTTTTCAGGACTTTGTTGACCATGGCTCTCCACAATTTCTTGCCCTTTGTATCTCCTAATAAATAATTTATTTTTTGTTATCTCTCCTAAGCCTTAATCGACTATCCATTTGCTCAAGATCTCTATGTCATATGTTTTTTCTACTGTCCCGCTTGGCTTCTATCTGCCCTGTGGGTATCAATTTTTCTAAGCCCTCTTTCCTTATTATGTACCCTAAAAATGTCAGCTGTTACTTCCTAATGTTTGATATAACTTTTTGTTTCCATTTTCTCTAAAATCCAGTCCATGGTATTCTCAGCTTTCTTCTGAGGAACCACATGTCTGTTGCTTCAGGTCTCTTTTGTGAGGAGATTGTCTCTCATTCACTGCCATATAAGAGGACTGATTTTACGTAAGAGTTCAGTTCTATTTTCTTTCTTTCTGTTCCTTCAAGTCCCTTCTTCATCTATGAGAAAATTGTCCAGCATTCACTGCCATATAGGAGGCCTGATATTACATAACAGTTCAGTGCTCTTTTCTTTGTTTCCGTTGCTTCAAGTCTCTTCTTCATTTGTGAGGAGATTGTCCAGCATTCACTGCATATAGGAGGACTGATTTTACGTAACAGTTCAGTTCTATTTTCTTTCTTTCTGTTCCTTCAAGTCCCCTCTTCATCTGTGAGGAAATTGTCCAGCATTCACTGTCATATAGGAGGACTGATATTACATAACAGTTCTGTACTCTTTTCTTTGTTTCTGTTGTTTCAAGTATCTTTCTTCGGGAATTACAAGCCTGTCACCCGATTCCCTGTCTTTCAGTAGTGTATTCTCTTTTACAATAACACACTCTTCTTTCATCTACGGGCGTGTTGATGTTACTTCACTCGAGTACCACCTTTGTCTCTTTGTAACACTACAATATAGAATAACTGATATTACATAGTTCAGTAATCTTTTCTTTTGTTTCTCTTGATTCAAGTCTCTTCTTCATCTGTGATGTGATTGCACAGCATTCACTGCCATATAGGAGGACGAATAGTACGTAACAGTGCAGTAATCTTTCTTTGTTTCTTTTGCTTCAAGTCCCTTCACCTCCTGCATTCGTAGCCATATAGGAGGACTGATATTACGTGATAGTTTAGGACTCTTTTCTTTGTTTCTGTTGCTTCAGGTGTCTTCATCTGTGAGATTGTCCAGCATTCATTGCCATATAGGTGAACTGATATTACATAACAGTTCAGTCGTATTTTCTTTGTTTCTAACGACATTTTTTTTTATTTCTTAATATTTTGCATATATTTTGAAAGGCATATTCGCTCTCCTTGTGCGTCTTTGGATTTCAATGTCGCAATTTCCATCCTCTGAAAAAATACCTCCCACATACTGAGATTGTTGTAGTTGCTTGATTTTGGCATTGCCAGCTAATGTAGATATATATCTGTGTGATATTATATGTGACTGGCGTATAAGCTATTTCTGACATGGCTTTTTTAATCTACATTCTTTCCTTTTCCATATCAGATGGAAAAACTTTACACAAGAAACCTTTTATATCTGGCAGAATTTTGAGTAACTCTGTATTTACCGCCATGTTTTTTTACGTTCTTTTACTTGCCGGTTCTTTTCTGATCTTCTCTTTTCACTATTCATTTTTCGAACTATCAGTCAGGCAGATATTGACATTTTTCTGCTGTTTTCATTTTTATCTCATTTTCAGAATTTTTGCATATTTCTTCTTGCTTTCTCTCATTCGTCTACTTGATATAGATTTTTTTAATCATTTCACCCCAAGCAAGGCACGAATGCCACTAGTACGCAGGGGGTTACAGGGAGTGAAAGTGAAAGGGGAGACTGTGAATAAGGAGGATTTAGGAAAGGACAAAAGATGAACGGGATTCAAGAAGACAGATGATGGCGATTAAAGATGCATTTAAATTTTGTTAATCATTTCACCCCAAGCAAGGCACGAATGCCACTAGTACGCAGGGGCTTACAGAAAGTGAAAGTGAAAGGGAAGACTGTGAATAAGGAGGATTTAGGAAAGGACAAAAGATGAACGGGATTCAAGAAGACAGATTATGGCGATTAATGTTGCATTTAAATTTTGTTAATCATTTCACCCCAAGCAAGGCACGAATGCCACTAGTACGCAGGGGGTTACAGGGAGTGAAAGTGAAAGAAAAGACAGAGAATAAGAAGGATTTAGGAAAGGACAAAAGATGAACGGGATTCATGAAGACAGATGACGGCGATTAATGTTGCGTTTAAATTTTCTTAATCATTTCACCCCAAGCAAGGCACGAATGCCACTAGTACGCAGGGGGTTACAGGGAGTGAAAGTGAAAGAGAAGACTGAGAATAAGGAGGATTGAGGAAAGGACAAAAGATGAACGGGATTCAAGAAGACAGATGATGGCGATTAATGTTGCGTTTAAATTTTGTTAATCATTTCACCCCAAGCAAGGCACGAATGCCACTAGTACGCAGGGGCTTACAGAAAGTGAAAGTGAAAGAAAAGACTGAGAATAAGGAGGATTTAGGAAAGGACAAAAGATGAACGGGATTCAAGAAGACAGATGATGGCGATCAATGTTGTTTTTAAATTTTGTTAATCATTTCACCCCAAGGAAGGCACGAATGCCACTAGTACGCAGGGGCTTACAGAAAGTGAAAGGGAAGACTGTGAACAAGGAGGATTTAGGAAAGGACAAAAGATGAACGGGATTCAAGAAGACAGATTATGGCGATTAATGTTGCATTTAAATTTTGTTAATCATTTCACCCCAAGCAAGGCACGAATGCCACTAGTACGCAGGGGCTTACAGAAAGTGAAAGTGAAAGGGAAGACTGTGAATAAGGAGGATTGGAGAAAGGACAAAAGATGAACGGGATTCAAGAAGACATATGATGGCGATTAAGGATGCATTTAAATTTTGTTAATCATTTCACCCCAAGCAAGGCACGAATGCCACTAGTACGCAGGGTTTACAGGGAGTGAAAGTGAAAGAGAAGACTGAGAATAAGGAGGATTGAGGAAACGACAAAAGATGAACGGGATTCAAGAAGACAGATGATGGCGATTAATCTTGCATTTAAATTTTGTTAATCATTTCACCCCAAGCAAGGCACGAATGTCACTAGTACGCAGGGGTTACAGAAAGTGAAAGTGAAAGGGAAGACTGTGAATAAGGAGGATTTAGGAAAGGACAAAAGATGAATGGGATTCAAGAAGACAGATTATGGCGATCAATGTTGTTTTTAAATTTTGTTAATCATTTCACCCCAAGCAAGGCACGAATGCCACTAGTACGTAGGGGGTTACAGGGAGTGAAAGTGAAAGGGAAGACTGAGAATAAGGAGGATTTAGGAAAGGACAAAAGATGAATGGGATTCAAGAAGACAGATTATGGCGATTAATGTTGTTTTTAAATTTTGTTAATCATTTCACCCCAAGCAAGGCACGAATGCCACTAGTACGCAGGGGGTTACAGGGAGTGAAAGTGAAAGAGAAGACTGAGAATAAGGAGGATTGAGGAAAGGACAAAAGATGAATGGGATTCAAGAAGACAGATTATGGCGATTAATGTTGTTTTTAAATTTTGTTAATCATTTCACCCCAAGCAAGGCACGAATGCCACTAGTACGCAGGGGGTTACAGGGAGTGAAAGTGAAAGAGAAGACTGAGAATAAGGAAGATTGAGGAAAGGAC
>OZ038518.1:22929137-22964137 GCA_964036315.1 Acanthosepion esculentum | reverse complement strand
ATTTATTGAACAAAGTAACTTATAATAACAAAACAAAAGTCATTGAAACAAAAGAAGTTCAGTCGACCAATGATGACAATTCCAGAACAACGTAACTATAAACAATTTTTTCTATCCTCTGCCAGCCGCTATGATGGAGAAAGCATTACCTCGAACCGTCGCCAGTGAGACACGCTTCCAGAGCCATTCCGATTCGCGAGGCCCGTTCCTTAATCGAGACGCAATCGCGCCAATCCACTGCCACAGGCGTTAAAAAAAAATCTATCAGCAAGAGAAGAATATTTAGCTATTTTTTTTTATCTCTGCGTCTCGGGCGACGAACCCCGGCTCAACCGCGGACCTGATCAAATTACCGACCGAAAATGTATCTGCACATCCGTTATTAATCAGCGCTTGCTTTATATTGTTTAATTCTTTAAGGAAAAGCGTGCGAGAAGATGAATTCTCGTGCGCTCTCGAGAGGAAATTCTTAATAACACCTATTTTATATCTAAGAGGGCATTCACTAGAGAAATTAAGATGGCAAGAGTCTTTACTAGATTTTTTTTTATAAACAGAAGTCTTAAAAGTATTATTACTAAAATCGACGACAACATCTTAGAAAGGAAGTTTACTTTTTTCACTAAGTTCATAAATAAAATTTAGGAAGGAATTTTATAGAAATGTAGCTTTCAGATTTTCTATTTCTTTCTTGTTTTCAGCTAAAATAAAAAATATCGTCAACATAACGAACATATATTTCAGGTTTAATAACTTTACTAAAAACCTAGTTTTCAACATAGGACATATTATAATTGGAGAAGCATGGCCCGAGAGGTCTTCCCATACTTACTCCATCAGTTTGTGTGTAAATAGTACCATTGTGGGTATAAAAAGGAACACTAGTGGAGCAATCGTGCAATAGTTTTCTTAAAATATTGGGTTGGATTAATGGCGTGGAATTAAATTATATATATATATATATATATATATATATATATATATATATATATATATATATATATATATATATATATAATATGATAAAATATAGTTTTAAGGTGGATTATAGTTATGTTTTAAAGTGTTCAGTAGCATGGATAGAGCATAGGTTAATATTAAATGGGACATTGAAGTCAGCACCCAGAGGCGACGGTCTGTTTCGTGCTAAATACAATCGACTGGCCTGACAATTGTGTTTAGTATGAAATAGACTGTCGCCTCTGGGTGTTGACTTCAATGTCCAATTTAATATTCATATATATATATATATATATATATATATATATATATATATATATATATATATATATGGGAAGACAATATGCAACTTTTCATATATCAGAACAATTTTTGCAAAGCCTATTATAAAGTGGAAATCATTTTCCGTGTGACGTAATTTGTTCTGTAGTTTTTCATCGGAACTTTTCTGGTATAACTTTCCTTGTGTGTACATAGACGTGAATACAAATTTCCATAAAGGAGGTGGTCGCTGAAAATTTACATTTAATTTTTATTTGAATATGCTTTTTGTGTATCTCGTCTAACTGATTTCATTCAGTTTATTTTACCCTTGCATATATTTTAGCACATATGTTTTTAAATATCACATATGATAATAGAAATTCTGTCAAGATATGTTTCTGTTTCAGAGAAAATTAAATAGACTTGGTATCTCATTTTCGCTTTGTCGTATTTCTGATGAGTTTTGAAATATTTCCATATTTGCGCCCTCGCCAGACATGTAAGATTTTGTGAGCGGATAGATTTCCTCGATTATTTCGATCAGTACATGGCGGAATTTTTATTAGTTGAATTCCTATTATATACCTTGAGTAAGAACATGACTACAGTTCAAAACTGAAGCTTTTGAACAAATGTTGCTGAAATTATTAATCATCCAACTTCTGCATGTTCTAGTCTGACCTGAAAATGAATTATATATATATATATATATATATATATATATATATATATATATATATATATATATATATAGCATAATACTTTCACGTATACTTTCTTGATATGTATATAAAACAACTGAAAAGTTGCAAATTAAAAGAAATTGAAGGTTTTTAGTTGTGAAAGTATTTATTTATATATTTTATATATATATATATTTGATATTTCACATTACCCCGATCTTTCATCAGATTTCTGATGAAAGATCGGGGTAATGTGAAATATCAAATATATATATATATATATAAAATATAAATAAATGCTTTCATAAAAAACATTCAATTTTTTTTAATTTGCAACTTTTCAGTTGTTTTCTCTTTATTATATACATATCAAGAAAGTATACGTGGCTTCTCATTATATATATATATATATATATATATATATATATATATATATATATATATATATATATATATATATATATATATATATATATATATGTAAGTTATTGGGGTTACTTTCCTTGTTGGCTACCGAGTTATGTAATTTAATAATTTTTTATTTCAGCATCAACACTTCTTTTATACATGTTTCATTAAAGTAACTGACATGTTTCTACGGTAACTTTCCTTGTTGTCTGCAGGGTTATATAATTTTACAATTGTACATTTGGACTGCAATGTCTCTTTTATGAAGTTTTATTAAAATGATATGTATATGTTTTATTGAATATAAAAGACAAGAAAAATTATTTTGGGGGAGTAGGGGAGTGCAACAATTGTCCGTGTTGATAATCCTTGCATTTTCAAAACAGAAAAAATATAAGAATATTGGAGAAACAAAAACAAAATTATCAATCTTTTGATATTCAAAGGAATATTTTTAAATGTCTACTCTAATTAGTTCCTGCGCATGCATATATATATATATATATATTATGAAATGGACAATTTCCGACAATTATTTAAATATATTTTTATGTTTAACATTCTTTTTTATTGATACAAGTATTTAAGTAAATGCTCTGTTTATAATAAATATTATTAAATAATATTTAACGCCCTGAATGTCCGAGAAATTTTCATAGAAAATATTCGTCTTCCGACAGGATTCGAACCTGTATCCTATACGGAACCGTCATATAGCCTGACGTGCCAATGAGGATCGTTCGGTTGCCGAGGTCGAATTTATTTATTATAAACAGGGCATTTACTTAAATACTTGTATCAATAAAAAGAATGTTAAACATAAAAAATATCTTTAAATATATATATATATATATATATATATATATATATATATATATATATATATATATATATATATATATATGTTAAAGACAATAGTAAAACTGTAATAGTAGCCGACACGTTTCGTCCAATGTGGACTTTTTCAAGTAATAAGGCAAAGCAACAGTAAATAAGACAAATTAACAGTAATAAGGCAAAGCAACAGTAATAAGGCAAATTAACAGTAATAAGGCAAAGCAACAGTAATAAGACAAATTAACAGTAATAAGGCAAAGCAACAGTAGTATGGAAAAAAGTCTACAAACTAAGAATTAGGTTTGGTTTGGTTTGTTTTACGGCATATCAACCTCAATGGATGGTTTAAAGCCGACAACTTTTTTTTTCTGGTAATATTTTTATTTTGTCAAAAATCTATTTCTGTTAATATTTTTTCCGCAAAAATGTATAACTGGTAATATTATTTTTCAAATAGACATAGCTGGTAATATTTTTCAAAAACATATAGCTGATAATATTTTTCAAAAACATATAGCTGGTAATATTTTTCTCCTTCAAAAATTTATTTGTGGTAATAATTTTTTGCAAAGTATTTCTTGTATTAAAACCTATTTTTACACTTTTATAATGCCTTTTACCACAGTTTCCGGGTTAACTATTTGCCCATAACTGGGACTCTAACAGGTGCTACCACCCCGTGTCAGGGTGGAACTGGGAACACCAGCAATTAAGAGGAGGTTCCACGCTCCTCAAAGTGTCCTGATCAGAGGCGTTGCTGTTGGACGTAGTTTATCATCTTACCCTGGACGCGGATGTAGTTTATCGTCATATCCAGGACGCCCCAGTTGGTGTGTGGGGGTGTCTTACCTCTCTGCAGAGGTGCAGTCGGTGTATTATACAGCCCCAGCCGACACGGATGTGAGAATTAGTGTTGACACCCAAGAACAAGTTCGGATGAACGAACGCAGCGTTCTGACTTCAATACAAGATAGACCTGGACTGAATTGTATGAAATCGACAACTGGTCTGATTTTTTTAAACTAGGAAGACATCCCAACATGCATTTGTCTGCTCCTGTATATATAAATTTTGGGCGGGGTAAGTGTTTTGCAGTCCTTCCCAGCAAGATCTTATCTACGTATATTTCTTAACCATATCATTTTCTTTGATATTTTGTTCAGCCATGGCGATAAGAAGTCAGGTTAATTCTTCCATGATTTCCCAATAGCAGGATAATATTCAGCGGGGACAGCGCTTTCCATTCCAAATTTCCCCACCCCCTGCATAGGATCTGCCTTAAAAGGAATTCATTTAGTTCCATCATTGTACGAATGAGTTCGTTGTGTCCTTCTCTAGGTTTGGTGGCTTGTCAACCAAGGTTTAGAGAGGACCACCTTACCCTCAGAGATATCTTATCAGAACTGGGGGTCACAGCTAGATACGGGGGAGTTCTTGTTTTTTTTTGTTACCTCCAAATTTCCGTCTGAAACCTCAACAGACCGCAAATCAAGAGCTCATGATTATTGGTACAATTAGTTGATCATACTCAGAATCATTTTTCGCACTTCCTGTTGTCTTTTTGCAGTAAGATTGACTCTGTACAAAGCCCGGGTGTTTCCCGAGGTAGAGGATAAGTTAAGGGTTAGTTTATATGGATATAACTAGAAGAGAACGGTTAAATCTAGACTTGAACAGGTTAAGATTGTATTGATTCGCGCAGAGCAGTGGTTCCCCTGAAGAAGCTGTTAAAATGGAACTTCTCGCCAATGGAATACAGAGGGAATCTGGATGATTTGCTACTATGTAAGAGTCATGGCGGGTCCTAGCTGTGAGGATTAGAACTGGTGGAACGAAGGAATGTATTCATCCGAACATTTTTCATGGTAGTAGCGATAGAGCAATGAGAGGGCGCACCACATCCCGCCTTTGAGAGAGAGAGAGGGGGGGGAGAGTGGGTGGAAAATAATTATTCTCCAAAAAGGAGTCAGAGACGCTTTTGATCTGTATCAAGAATGGAACGTGTGGACTGGGAAATATTTTCGACCTCATCTGGCTCTTATAAATATAGAAGATAGCACGAAAGCCATCTTAACTCATCATGAGAAGGAAAAATGCAAAGTTTGTTTCTTTTACCGTCAAGTCTCCTCAACGTTTGAAACCGTCAAGAGTACAAAAACATCTTTCGTTTGCATATACATGTATATCAGGGCAAGTTGATTTTTCACTTCAATTAGAAAATTAACTTTTCACTCGATGGTGATACTTGGGTTTCATATATAATACGCACTGATATCAGAATTTAGATATTTAACTTTTACCAATTTCTGAGTATTCAGTTTTAAATATCGTCTAAAAAATCGAAGAACGCATCGAATGGAATCATATTTGTGCTATAACTAAAGACGAAAATCAAACACAAAATACTCAGAGGAAATAGAGTTGTCAGTGTCCTTCTTGTGGCTTTCACTGTCGAGGGAGCTTAACAAAACACACAGGTTTTTGCTTACAAAGAGACATTAATATTTTAATATTTCGAGAACAAATCTAAATAAAATTAAAATGTTTTATATTAAATACACTGAATGGAAAGTATATTCGCACTAGAATTCAAATTATGATTCACTAAAGGCAAAATATGCATTTTTTACTGTATTAGATATAAAAAAACAGTGTAAAAAATTGTAAAATATCATAAAAATGGCTACTCAAAGAATAAGATCATTTGTTAGATTATAACATTAAAACACAATAATGCCGCTGTGTACAAATTATAAGACAAAATGTTTTACATTAATACAAGATCTTGAAAATCACACTAAAATTACAACATTGTATTACCACATAATGTAGCTAAATTGCTCAGTATAATTTCTCTTTGAAGTAAATGAAGGTCTTATTTGATGGCACAGTGATTTAGTAATAATGTGCCATGCGTCTTGTCCATAGACAATTTGTAAAGCTTCAGTGTATTATAAATTTTAAAGGACTGTGCGATAAGGTTAATAATAAACCATTCCGTCCCGGACTTCAGGCCGGCTTTGCAAAGCAAATGGCCGACAACAGTCATATCAAAACCTGTGTGCTATTTACCTTTTGCGGATTTTTTCCATCAAGTAGCATTTTTTTTATTTAGTCTGGATGTTTTCCTGGCTTCTTGTTGTTGTTGTTGTTGTTATTATTATTATTTCTTCTTCTTCTTCTTCTTCTTCTTCTTCTTCTTCTTCTTCTTCTTCTTCTTCTTCTTCTATTATTATTATTATTATTATTATTTCTTCTTCTTCTTCTTCTTCTTCTTCTTCTTCTTATTATTATTATTATTATTTCTTCTTCTTCTTCTTCTTCTTATTATTATTATTATTATTATTATTATTATTATTATTTCTTCTTCTTCTTCTTCTCCTCCTCTTCTTCTTCTTCTTCTTCTTTTTATTATTATTATTATTATTATTATTATTTTTTCTTTTTCTTCTTCTTCTTCTTATTATTATTAGCTTCTTTTTCTTTGCATTTTTCTTCACCTACTTCTTATTATCTTTCTTCTTTTTTTTCTTCTTCTCCTTCTTCTTCTTCTTCTTCTCCTTCTTCTTCTTCTTCTTCTTCTTCTTCTTATTATTATTATTATTATTATTACTACTACTACTACTACTACTATTATTATTATTATTTCCTTCGATTTCTGTTGTATATTTATTTATTTCTGGTCCCCAGCTAAGGTCAGAAATGGATTCAAAACATCTTCCACTACTGATTTTTTTTTTTATATAGATAAAGCCCATCCTAATGTGTGAGCTGAACTTGCGAGTACAATTTTTTGAATTTCTTTAAGGCATGGGCTACCAGGGATCCCTTCAATGAATCTATCGGAAACTTTTCCCATCAATCTGAGGGTTCGAAATAAAACTGGGAATACGGATGTCCTCATGTGACACATTTTTTTCGATTTCAAGATCCATGTATTTCGATAGGTTTTTAAAGATACATTACATCTGCAGGTACTGTCATGTCAATAAGAAATCACTTTCTGGTTTTGTGGTCTTTCATCATGATGCTATTATTATCATTATTATTAATATTATTATTATTGATATTATTATTATTAATATTATTATTATCATTATTAATATTATTATTATTGTTAATATTATTATTATTATTATTAATATTATTATTATTTTACATCTTCTTTTTCTACTCCTTTTTTTATTTACTTCGATTTCTTTTCAAACTTCATTTTCTTATCTTTTTCTTTTTTCTTCTTCTACATATCTTTATCTTCTTTTTTCTTCATCTTTTCTCCTACTTTTATTATTCTCTTTCTTCTTCTTCTTCTTCTTCTTCTTATTATTATTATTATTATTATTATTATTATTATTGTTGTTATTATTATTTTCTTTTTCTTCTTCTTCTTCTTCTTCTTCTTGTCATTATCTTTCTCCTTCTTTTTCTTCTTTCTCTTGTTTCTGTCATGGACCTTTTATTCGTCCTTCCCTCCTTTCCTTTCGTCTTCTCTCCATCTCTTTCGGTTTCATTATTTTCGAATGAACGAAGAAAGCAACGAATGGAATCATACTTGAGCAATAACCAAAGACGAAAATCAAACACGAAACACTCAGAGGAAATAGAGTGGTCAGTGTCCATCTTGTGGCTTTCACTGTCGAGGGAGCTTAACAAAACACACATGCTCCATTGAAAGCTCGCTTGCATTAGCATCGTTCTTAGAAGAATCATCTGGTTGATATTGAAGATTTCAAACGAGGTCGACTCTTCCACTCTTTATACTGTCAGTGCTCTAACAGGAGAGTAAGGAGTTCAGGTGTACTGAGAATTGGTGTGTCTGTCCTTACTATTAACATACCTTTCAGGATTTTGTAAAAAATATGGCATGTCTCAATTTCATGTGTGTCTTGTTTTTCAATTTCATGTGTGTCTTGTTTTTTTTTTAATAAATTATATAATAGAATATTTATGTTTTAGGTCTGGTTTCAGAAACACTTTATTTCAATTCTAAACAACAAACTACATGGTTTCCCCTTCAAAGTAATCCCTTCCTCGAGTCTAATATCCTATTTCAGCTTTCTCTGCCACGCATCTATGCACTTCTTGAACGCCCCTCAGCTCCGTCTTTATGGTCCTAGTTCATGGCCTCCACGTCTTCAAAACGGGTCCCGTTGATAATCCTGTTGAGCGTGAGGAAAATAAAAATTTTGCACGGAGCAAGATCGGGTGAATAGGGTTGTTGCTCCAGTACGGTGATGTTTTTTTTTATCGGCCAGCAACTGCCGAATGTTCAGATGCATTGTCGTGGTGAAGCAGCCACGATTTGTCCTGCCACAACTCTCTTCTCTTCTCGCAAGAACAGAACTAAAATAAGAAAATTAGGAGAGAAGAAAGAAAACAAAAAGAGAATAAAAAAAAAAAACAGAAATAGAAAAGAAGAAGAAGAAGAAGAAGAAGAAGAAGAAGAAGAAGAAGAAGAAGAAGAAGAAGAACCCTTCCTTCTTTATCTTTATCTTCCTTTCTATTTACGCCACTAGAACCTTTTCTTCTGGAGCATGCTTAGCATGGCTGATGCTAACTTATAGAACAGCAACACTTTGCGCCTTCTTGGGCTGAGGTTTTTCTTTGGCATGAAGTGGAGCGATTCTAGTGAATCAATTGTGCTTAGAAGGTTGGTTCACTGTATCGTGCCAGACCATTTTTTTACGTCAGAGTCCATATTTCAGAAGAAGAAGAAGAAGAAGAAGAAGAAGAAGAAGAAGAAGAAGAAGAAGAAGAAGAAGAAGAAGAAGAAAGGTATAAGAGGAAGAATAAGAAAAAAGTTAAAGAGCAGAAGAAGAGAGAGAGAGATAGGGAGAGAGAGGGAGAGAGAGAGGTAGAGAGGGGGAGAGAGAGAGCAGAAGAGAGGGAGAGAGGGGGAGAGAGTAAGAGAGAGAGAGGGAGAGAGAGGGGAGTAAGAGAGAGAGGGAGAGAGAGGGGAGAGTGAGAGAGGGAGAGGGAGAGGGAGAGAGGGAGAGAGAGCAAAAGAGAGAGAGAGCAGAAGAGAGAGAGAGAGAGAGAGTAGATGTAGTTGTGCAAATGATAGAAGCAAATTAAGACGAGGGAAAATGGAAGCAAAAGTCTCAGCCCCGGCAACAGAAGTAGAAGAACGTTACAAACTCTGCTTTAATCGCTGTTCTTCTCAGATCCCCACCCTCACCTGGGTGGGGGTAGCTCCTGTTAACTATGAACAAATAGAGAACTAACCAAACTGGGGTTAAAAAACTTAAAGTATAGATTTTTTTTAAAAAATAATAAAAGAATAAATTACTAGCAGTAGATTTTAGTAAAAAGAAAATATTACTCAAGCTCCCAAGAAAATTAAATTTCTGGAGTAAATGACCCATAAGGTGTTAATATGCCGTTAATCAAACAAACAATCAAACGAGTAATGACATCTACGACATCTTTCTGAAAAGTAACAGATGTGGTTTCATAAAGTATTTATTTCAATTCTAAACAACAAACTACATGGTTTCCCCTTCAAAGTAATCCCCTCCTCGAGTCTAATATCCTATTTCAGCTTTCTCTGCCACGCATCTATGCATTTCTTGATCTCCCCTCAGCTCCGTCTTTATGGTCCTAGTCGATGGGCTCCACGTCTTCAAAACGGGTCCCCTTGATGATCCTCATGAGCTTGGGGAAAATAAAAATTTCACACGGAGCAAGATCAGGTAAATAGGGCGGTTGCTCCAATACGGTGATGTTTTTTTTATCGGCCTGCAACTGCCGAATGTTCAGATTTATTGTCGTGGTGAAGCAGCTATGATTTGTACTCCCACAACTCTCGTCTCTTCTCGTACACTAAACGCCGCAGGATCTCTTTAGGGACTTGCTGACTGATCGAGTGGGTTGCTTTGAAATGGAAACCACGTAGTTTATTGTTTGGAACTCAAATAAATTGTTTGTGACAATCCCGTCACTTTTCAGACAGACCTCGTAATTTCTTAATTAACACGCTTGAAATGAGTGCTTTTGTTACGGCATCTATGAGATTAGTAGATTCATTATGTCACCTTAAAAATTGTCGTAAGTTTCAAATTCCATTCTTCTGATTGGTTTGATTTGGTTTGGTTTGTTTTACGGCATATCAGTCTCAGTGGCTTATTTAATGCCGACAAGATTTTTATTGCTAGTAATATTTATTTTAACAATATATTGCATGTAATATTTCTCTTTTCAAAAATGTGTTGCTGGTAATATTTTTACAAAAAATTATTGCTGGTATTAAAACCTATTTTTATACACTTATAGTATTTTAACCCCAGTTTGGTTAACTATTTGGCCATAGCTGGGACCCTAACAGGTGCTACCACTCTTGGTTAGGCTGGACCTGGGAACACCAGCAATTAAAATCAGAGGACGTAATTTATCGTCTTACCCATGATGAGGATGTAGTTTATCGTCTTACTCAGGACGTGGATGTAGTTTATCGTCTTACCTATGTCTCGGATGTAGTTTATCGTCATACAAGGACGATCTTCTGATTGGATGATAATAATCCTGAGAACGATATTCGTTTTAAAATTTATTTTTCTAGAATATATTTTCTTTTATTTCCCTGAAGTAGATACAGTGTCACCATAATCAGTCTCAGAGAAAAGGCTTTAAAAAAACAATTCACCACAAGCAAGACGATAATGCCACTAAGACGCAAGAGGATACTAGGAGTTAAAGAGAATGAAAGGAACCGGAAACCCAATCCTAAACAGGAAACAAGAGATAAAATTCTACTCCTGTTCAAAAGACCTCGAAGGTGTGCGAAACGTCCAATACAAGTTCCATTCAGATAGTGCACTTGTGAAAATGTCTTCGCTTGTAGATGGTGAAAAGGGACAGAGGGCCGTATATATATCTACATATACGAGGACTGTCTGAAAAGTAAAGGTTCTGGCGTCAGAAATAATGTATTTCAATACCAAACAAGAAACTACATGGTTTCGCGTTCAAAGTAATCCCTCTCTAGTCGAATGCACGTTTCAAGCCTTCATTCTCGCGTTTCTATGCTTTGCTGGAAGGATTCTCCTTAGATGCCCTTCAGCTCCGTCGTTACAGCGCTCCTAATGGCCTCCTCACCTTCCAAAACACCCCCTGCCCCTTGAGGATTTCTTTGAGCTTGCGGAAAAGAAGGAAATCACACGGAGCAAGATCAAATGTATAGGGAGGTTGCTCCAGTACGCCGAGGTTCTTCTCGGCCATGAAATGCAGGATGCGCAGGGCGTTGTAAGAAGGAGAGCATTGTCGTGATGAAGCAGCCGGGATCTGTTCTGCCACAACTATGGCCACTAACCGCGCGCTGCAAATGCTACAGGATCTCTTTGCAGACTTTCTGATTGTAACTCCAGTCTCGGTACCTTTCAAGCGGATCTTTTACGTATATTAGCTGTGCTCTTCTTCACCATGGACCAAATACCAGCGGCATATCAAATGGATTGAACGATTCCACCAAAAATACATCCTCACATCCCAGGGATGATGATAAACTATATCCGACAGCAAGGCCTCTGATCGGGAGTTTTTGAGGAATGTGGGACCCCCTCTTAGTAAGATGTCAAGTCGAGATCAATTACAATACAGATCATTCTTTGTATTTTCTCAAGAATATCGATATATACAGCAAACGCACCAGACAAGATATGGCAACAGTATTCAATGCACAGACGAATGGTAGATTTGTAAATGTGTAAGATGGATTCTAACGAGAAATATTTTCAGGTACAAAAGAGTGACCAAAATTTCCTTGCAATAGATGCACCTGTTGATTCGCTGTAGTCCTTCTACTTAATGTCAGTCGATAAAGTGTGACTATGAAGAGGTAATATCATGATTTACTTTAGGCTAGCGTCAGCAATGCTTATGACAGGAGAGTTTTATTAATTTTATTTAGTTTTATTCATTCGTAATTTTCTTTAATTATTAGATTAACTACAGCGTGTCTAAGTAGAAATCTTGCCATAGTAAAGATATTTCCTTTGATATATATATATATATATATATATATATATATATATATATATATATATATAATCAAGAAAAGTTGTTGGTGTTGTTTCAGTCATTACTACTACATTGTTACGTTCAGTATTTACATTAGTCGGACTATTGTCCTCATCTTTGTCGCCAAATTTGTCACAAAGTTTCGGCCGTTGTACGCTCCGGCCTTCTTCAGGTGGTTGGAATTTCGAACCGAACCTTTTATTTCGATCACTGGGGTAGACTGTTCTAGTTCCACGAGCCATGTTTGACACATGGTACAGTGGATAAAGGCGTTGGTTAGATCCAGTGACAGACCCAAAGAGTGTGAGTTCAATACCCGGTTCAGGCAGTGGAGAACTTTCAGAGGGAAAATTACCAGGAGATAACTGATAACTGACATCCATCAAACATGGCTCGTGGAACTAGAACAGTCTACCCCAGTGATCGAAATAAAGGGTTCGGTTCGAAATTCCAACCACCTGAAGAAAGCCGGAGCGTAGAACGGCCGAAACGTTGTGAGAAATATGGCGACAAAGATGAGGACAATAGTCCGACTAATGTAAATACTGTACATAATACCTCATCTCAGAAATATAGACAGACTCTACATTCTTACGTGATATAAAATGGCGACAATTTACCCATAATGTCTCTGTCTGACATTTTATTCGTTAATTAAATCTAATCTTCTTCAAGTCTAGAATTAGATGACGTTCCTGTTATTTTTCCCTGTCTTACACTATTACTACTCCACCCATTATTACTCTGCCTCGAGTGTCCTTAATATTAAACCGGTGTGTGACGGAGAGGGTCGATGCACGAACTACGTGGTTAATATTCATTCTTGAGTTAAATAATTTAAAGGTATAGAAATCAATTTATTTATGCTTATTTAATGATTAGCCTACTACTTAGCACATTTAATATATATATATATATATATATATATATATATATATATATATATATATATATATATTATATATATATATATATATATATATATATATATATGTATATATATATATATATTTATATATATATATATATATATATATATATATATATGTATATATATATATATATTTATATATATATATATATATATATATATATATATATATATATATATATATTTATGTATGTTTCGTTTAATATGGCGGACACGGAAACGTTTATTAATTTTTTTATTTAGTTTTTCTGTCGTTCTCATATTTTTTGTTTGGTGTGTGCGAGGGAGTACAAAAAACTATCCATATTCAAAACGACACATGTAATACAACTCAAACAGTCAGGACATGAAAAAAAACAACAATAACAACAAAACAAAACCTCATTGAAAAGGCCTTCAAATTGGCCGAAATTGCTTGGGACAATAAACGCTAAAGAGAGTTGTTGCACTCACATTAATTTAATTTTTCCTGTCCGTATTATTAAGCGTAACCTGTTCAAAAGAATGATTATATATATATATATACATATATATATATATATATATATATATATATATATATATATATATATATATATTTATATATGTGTGTGTGTGTGTGTGTGTGTATGTGTGTGCGTGCGTGTGTGTGTGTATGTGTGTATTTGGCTTGATCAGGAACATCGTCCCTTAAGGAGCATTTGAACTCGTAAATAATGTTTGTTCTTTGTAATTTTGATTTTGCAGGTGTGTTATTAGTTGTTTTATAATAAAATTACCTGTTTAAATTTTTTGTAATAGATAATTAATTTAACACACTCAAAAATCTAACAGACACCATCGAAAACATACTAGTAGAAATTCAAGCATAATAAACCCATCCATATGAAAAAAAATGATTTTAAATAATGCAAGCCCTAATAGTAATATTAAAAAGTCAACACTCTCGTTTCATGAACTATGAACAAGGCGACAATGTTCTGACCGTGTTCGTAAAAGAAATACTTCCTAAAACTCTAGATACATATAAAATACAATCCAAACGTTCAGTTGAAAGTAAAACTAAAATCGCTCTTGTAATGGCTACAATTATAGCCGAAATCGCTCGGATATATAATATTTTCGGACAATCTTTACGGATTGGGTTCAGAAAAGAAAACTCTTCTATAAAAACAAAAAAAATAGATAGAAGCTTAATCGCAGTACCTTGTCAATCGTCTTTAATGAAATACACACACACACACACACATATATCTGTACACACACACACATATATATATATATATGGTAAATATCTGCGATAGAGCTAACATATTCAGTTGTATGGATATTAGTTTTTAACCCTGTTCAATTTATAATACATGAATCATTCATACAAAAAGCAGATTAGTGAAGTTAATGATATAAATGGCGAGAATAGATCTTCGCAAACAAATTTATTAAAATTACATTAACCCACGAACTTCTAGATGAATGGTATGATCACTGTTTTTAATAAATTCAAGTTGTATAAGGTCTTTTTTTGCTAGTACTTTCATCTGGTTCATTAGGACATCATCAGGCATGGAAATTGATTAGTTTTTTAATACATCCAGGTAATAACGGGACACGAAAGATTAGATGTGAATCGAAATATGCTTTTTTAGAAATGTTTTATTGTTAACGGTAACAAATTTTGGAGCGTGCGGTTGCAACGATAAGGTTGAATTTTTTGAAAATTTAAGAGATTGCGTTTTTTTTTTTATAATATGGTAATTGCAGAATTCTTTTGTTGTAGTAGTTTTTTTAGTCGATGTGGCATGAATTAAATTGTTCAATAAATAGAGCAAAGTCGCAGCCATTATCCCGAAAGTTTCACGTCGGATCAGTTATTTTTAGATCAAATATGTTTGTGTAGTTCAAATTATAATACATGAATCATTCATATAAAAAGCAGATTAGTGAAGTTAATGATATAAATGGCGAGAATACATCTTCGCAAACAAACTTATTAAAATTACATTAACACACGAACCTCTAGATTAATATTATGATCCCTGTTTTTATTAAATCTAAGTTGTATAAGGTGTTTTTTATTCGCTGCGATTTTTACTTTTTAGAGGACAGTTAATAGGATGTCTACATTTAGGATAAATAAATAAATACCAAAATCAGACGTCCTATCAGACGAAATATTTCTGGCACTTAAAAGAAACCAATCAAACACCTACTATGAAATGGAAATTAAGTTTTTAATAAATTAAAGGTGTATAAGTTCTTTTGTCATCCCAAACAAACACAGAAGAAAATTTTACCCCCCTCCACTACACACAAATAATCAAGCACAAATAAGCATAAATCGATCCACTTCTTAAAAAATAAATCAGTTTTTCTGATGATGGGTAAAGCGTGAAACCTACGGTTACAAACGAATATGCATACAACTGAATATATATATATATATATATATATATATATATATATATATATATATATATATATATATATATATATATATATATATAATGAAAAGATTTCACCACTAATAATACACCATGGAATATTAGTGTTTTATTATATCCTTACTCTGTCCTGGACATCGAGTTCTACCTGCATCATATCCTCTTGGAATTATTTTTATACATATATGTATGTGTATATATAATTGCATATGTATGTGTATATTTACCACTAATATTGTCAATATATATATATATATATATATATATATATATATATATATATATATATATATATATATATATATATATATAGACGCCTATTTACCTCTGCCCGTAACGAGTTTAAGCGTATCCCCAACGAAGCTAAGTCACTATTTGCTGCTCGGAAGAAGGAACGTATTGCATCTCGCAAATTCGGCTCCAAAGATTATTGGCGCCTCTGCAAGAGCGTTCTGAACAATAGCAAACCCTCCATTCCTCCCCTGTTCAATCAGTTTGAGGTCCTGACCACCTCTGCCGACAAGGCTGAATGCTTTGCTCGGAAGTTTTCTTCCAATTCAACGTTAGACTCTTAAGGGGTACCCATGCTTGATTTCCCTCCCAGAACCGAGGCCGTTTTGAGCGGATTGCACATATCCCCGTCGTTGGTATTGGGCATTATTTCTAACTTAGATCACCACAAGGCTACTGGTGGTGACGGGATACCAGCCATTGTCCTGAAGAAATGCGCGCCTGAACTGGCGCCTGTCCTCTCTAAATTATACAACCTCTGCCTCAATGAGTCTTGTTTTCCTGACTGCTGGAAGTCCTCAACCATTGTTCCTGTCTTTTAATTACCGTCCTATCAGTCTCCTACCCCTCTTCGGCAAAGTCTTCGAAGCCATTATCAATACCGAAGTGATTAATCACCTGATATCCCATGATCTGCTCTAAGACAAGCAGTATGGTTTCCGCTTTGCCCGATCTACAGCCGATGTACTTACGGCCATCACTGAATTTGTCTACCAAGCTATTCATAATAACGGTGAAGCTCGTGCCGTGGCCCTAGACATTTCCAAAGCGTTTGATAGAGTTTCGCATGCCGGCCTTCTTCGCAAGCTCCAGGGTTATGGTGTCACAGGTCGATTGTTTGATCTAATACAATCATTCCTGTCAAAACGCGAATTGAAGGTCTTTCTCAATGGATTCATCTCCAGCTCCTATCCCACTAACGCAAGTGTTTCTCAAGGCTTCATCCTAGGCCCTACTCTATTCCTCATATTCATAACGACCTTCCTGACGCCATAGATTCCCAAGTCGGCATCTATGAGGACGACACCACAATTTACTCCTGCCTCAAACACAAATCTAGTGATGCTGACAAAGTTAACCTGGCAGTTCGAATAGAAAAGGACCTCCAATCGGTTGTGAACTGGGGCAAGAAATGGATGGTTAACTTTAACGCATCTAAAACAAAACTCCTCTCTATTAACCACCACAGGAATCCATCCCTGCATCCCATTAGAATGTCTGAAGACCAACTTCTCGAGAGCTCCTCTCTGCGGCTGCTCGGTCTCACGCTGGCCGCTGATCTGAGATGGAACAAATACATTGAGTCAATTGCATCTTCCACCGCAAGGAAAGTTGCCTCCCTGTGCCGAGCCAGGAAGTTTTTCTCCCCGGAATCGATCCTCCAAATCTACAAATCGACTATTCGCCCTTACATAGAGTATTGCTGCCATATATGGTCTGGAGCCCCTGTTGTTTGCCTCAGGGTTCTTGATAAGATCCAGAGACGGATATGCAATGTAATTGGCCCTGATCTGTAATCCCGTCTGCAGTCGCTCTCTCACAGACGTGACGTTGCCTCGCTCTGTCTTTTTTACAAATACTTTCACGGTAATTGCTCGGAGGAGCTGCTTTCGCTGGTTCCTAGGCCTCATGAATTTAAACGTCCTACGAGGCTGGCATCCCGTTCCCATCCCTTCACCGTTGAAACTATTAGATGTAGACGTCTCTTCTACTCCAATAGCTTCTTGTCTCGCACATCTCGACTGTGGAACTCCTTTCCTTATTCCTGTTTCCCTGACAAATATAATCTCCAACTATTTAAGTGTAACGTCAATCGACATCTCCAGTTGCCTTGCTCTATCCACTTCCCTTCTCCACATCCTTTCACCTTTCATTCCTATCTACTCTCGCTCCAAATCTTCTGTAACCCCCTTGCCTTGATCGATCCACTATCTTTCTCCATATTCTCTCCTTTACCACTCCTATCTGCTCTTCCTCCAAACCTTCTGTAACCCCTTGCGTGCTAGTGGCCTCCAGCCTTGCTTGGGGAGATAAGCCAATATATATATATATATATATATATATATATATATATATATATATATATATATATATATATATATATATATATATATATATAGTAAAAAAAGAAAGAACAGTAAGATATATAATCCGGTGTTCTTATTGATATTTTTATTTTTTTTAAATGTAAATTTACAGAGCATAAATATTATAAAATTAACTGATTTAAAAATATGATTCCATCGCTACACAGGCATTACTATGTTTCAAAAACATAAACTAACAACTACACATTCAATTATATAATTAAATTAAAGGTATTAGTTCTGTTTCATTTTTAAGCGAATTTCGGGATAACTTAATTTGAATTCTTTTATAAAAGCACATACATTTATATTAGGAGCGGTAGCGTGTTCATTTTTGTTAACAACAAGTCTATCAAATATCAGTTACTTTCGGAAACCGGTTAATTCTAGGTAGGTTAGAAGTGCATTTTTCATCGAATTATGACATCCGTCCAACGCCTGTCATCTAGTTTATTTTTAAATGTTTTCGGCATTTTTTTCCGTTAAATTTGAACTTGTATGCATAAAGATTCTTTCTAAAACGGGTGTTTGGATTAGAATACGTTGTATCGAACTACAATTTTACAATATTAGTTTTACTTTTAATTACTAATAGACTATCTTTCATTTTAAAACAAGTAAATGTAATAGATTTACTTAAAAAATATTATTAAATATCAGATATAAGTATGTATATTATTAGTAGTTTAAAATACCAAATATAAGTATGTATATTACAGCTTTTTTTTATTAAATATTATTTAAGGACAATTTTTGACAATGTCGGCAAAGAATAGCTATATCATTTCTTTGATTAAGTAATTTTTTATTTTTTATAAATCTAGTAATATATAATTTCTCATGTATGCACAAAGGACATGGGTCATTTAATGACCTACATATTCTAGCTTTTCTTAATTTCCATTTCATAGTAGGTGTTTGATTGGTTTCTTTTAAGTGCCAGAAATATTTCGTCTGATAGGACGTCTGATTTTGGTATTTATTTATTTATCCTAAATGTAGACATCCTATTAACTGTCCTCTAAAAAGTAAAAATCGCAGCGAATAAAAAAACACCTTATACAACTTAGATTTATTAAAAACAGGGATCATAATATTAATCTAGAGGTTCGTGTGTTAATGTAATTTTAATAAGTTTGTTTGCGAAGATGTATTCTCGCCATTTATATCATTAACTTCACTAATCTGCTTTTTGTATGAATGATTCATGTATTATAATTTGAACTACACAAACATATTTGATCTAAAAATAACTGATCCGACGTGAAACTTTCGGGATAATGGCTGCGACTTTGCTCTATTTATTGAACAATTTAATTCATGCCACATCGACTAAAAAAACTACTACAACAAAAGAATTCTGCAATTACCATATTATCAAAAAAAAACGCAATCTCTTAAATTTTCAAAAAATTCAACCTTATCGTTGCAACCGCACGCTCCAAAATTTGTTACCGTTAACAATAAAACATTTCTAAAAAAGCATATTTCGATTCACATCTAATCTTTCGTGTCCCGTTATTACCTGGATGCATTAAAAAACTAATCAATTTCCATGCCTGATGATGTCCTAATGAACAGATGAAAGTACTAGCAAAAAAAGACCTTATACAACTTGAATTTATTAAAAACAGTGATCATACCATTCATCTAGAAGTTCGTGGGTTAATGTAATTTTAATAAATTTGTTTGCGAAGATGTATTCTCGCCATTTATATCATTAAATTCACTAATCTGCTTTTTGTATGAATGATTCATCTAATATATATATATATATATATATATATATATATATATATATATATATATATATATATATATATATATATATATCGCTCTCCCGTCGAACTCGACCTATGAGGATCAGACAGATCAGTTCCCAGAAACTGAAAGTCCGACAGCCACACAGGATTGGATTATAGTGGTGAAGGCTTTGTGTAGGGCCATCCGCACTTTTTGGAGGGACGAATACAGGGACCTGGTGCAACGAATGCCACAAGGTCCCCAAACGACCCTGCGCAGGTTTTGAATTCAGAGTTGTCCTTCTCCTAGACCAGTTGCCATCCAAGGCTATAGAACCCAGTCTGCCCTGCTATTTACCCATAGTTGGAGGGAGAAGAAGAGGATTCACACCTTTCCCAAGGGTATTAGCATGTAATGGAATCGACTGGAACTCGGCTCTATATATATATATATATATTGGTCTGAATTTATAGAAGATGGAATATTAAAAATGGAATATAAAAAATTAAGGTATTTTTAAAAACTGTGGAGTTAGGAACATTAGTTATGCACATAAATTTATTTCAGAACAAAAAAAAAAAAACATTTAAAAGCCTTTATACAATGACTTTTTTCAACGACTTTTTCCCGTCACTTGTTTTTCCACGACCCAGAAATCGAAGGAACTGCTCAATCATTCAAACGCTGAGCGCCTGCGTATTTACCAACTTCCGCTTTTTCTCTTAAAATCAATCTAATTTCATTGACATAAAATCATTTCCCCATAAAGAGCATAGAAGAAAATCGGTCACGCAAAATAAACAATATTTTCTGATCCCAGAGCCGGAAAAACGTAGTAACGGGGAACACATGGAAACAGATACTCAAACAAACATTAGCACTTGGTTTCTCGACTGGAGCCCATACGCAAAATCCCTGGCGGTATTCGTTAAAAGCCGAAAGATACAGCTCATGTTTTATCATTATTAGCTCAGAAATACGTCAAAATAATAAAAGCGAAGATAGGAAACCCGGACGATATTTCTCGCTAATAATAACTTCGGTATTTTAGTGGCCAAAATTTTATATTGATTTTGTTTTTTCTGTTTCCGGTTATAAGTACGCTAATAAATATTTCATGAGATTAAAAAAAGAAACGTTTTCAACCTACATTTATTCAGGAAATATTATTCATTTATTCAAATATATTTTTTGTTTGAAAACTTTGCTGAAAATCAATGAGAGCCAACGGCAAACGTTATTTTTTTTCACGAACTTTTAAACGAATTCTTATTCATTATCTATTCGCATTTTCTGAGACAATTATCTTTAAGTTAACTTTCGAAGTCAACCTGGAAATGAAATCTGTTTTATCCCAGCATTTGTCTTCTCAACAGCTTTTTTCCATATGAGTCAATCAAAAGACTGAGACTGCCTCTGAAACTAAAAATGGTACTTGCCACATATCTCTAATACAGTTAAATGGATCGGTGTCGACTCGCCGATGAAAGACATGATTACGAAGAGTAATTTGCTGATAAGTTAACTTTAATATATGTATAGCAGTAGTAGCGTGTGGACTCTCTATCTCACTCTCTCTCACTGACACACTCACACATATAGACAAACAGGCGCGCACATACATATGTATCTGTCAGTTTTCTCTCTCCCTTTCTCTTTTCTTTCTCTCTTTCTCATAGCGTTTATCGAGGTAGAATGTTAAATAAGAGGTAAGGTTGTTGCGCTGATATAATCCAAACAAGAGTCATTCATATTATTGGTCCTAAGCCTGGCATCTCGGCTTTAGCCATTTTCCCAATGCCGTCCCTGTGCCTTTTGAATAAATATTTTCATGTTAATTGTTCGGATGAAATTTTCGTTATCTTACCTAGACTTTATACATTTAAGTACATTACTAGATAGTCAAAAAGGTCAATGGACTGATGAAGTGGCTAGATATAACCTATTATTTTCGTTTATAGTACTTCTCACTTGTAGAACTCTCTATCTGTTCTTTGCAGTCAGATTCCATCTTCAAAAATACAAATTCAATGACTTCCCAAGTTAATGGCAAGCGGTTTTCATAAATTAAGTTACTGAATGAAGATAAATTAGTTTTGGGGGACAAAAATAACAAGACAATGAACAATGTTCCCTATAAGACAGTGGTCACTACCAGCAAAAAAACACCAAGTGACGGACAGTGACGAGAAGTTCGCCTCGAGTGCAATGCGAAAAAGGAGACGCCTTGTTGAATGTTCACCTTCCCCCTCACCTACTAAGATACATTTTGTAAAATACTATAATGACACTGCATTATTTTTTTTTTAAATTATTTTTAATTATTTCACACCAAGCCACTTAGGTACAAGGATTTACTCAGAGTGAAAGTGGATGAGAACAAAACAAAACAAAAAAAAAACTTTATTAAGGAGAAAAAAAAATAAAATAAAAGTTATATAAAAAAGATAGAGGATAACGATTGACATTGCATTTATATTTTTGCAAATCAAACTTGACTGGAAATTTGATAAGTCGATATACCGGAGAAGAATGTTCATTAAAACATTTGCCATGAAGATATTTATTGAAAAAACTCAAGGGAAACTCAAGTCCGATAACATTCCATATTCTTCGCTGAATATTTTCATCCATTAACGTCAGCTTTAAAATGATGAGACTTAATTGTAATTTAGTCAGTCAGTCATGTGACATTCGTGATACACGCTTAGGCGATCATGTATCTTTCGATACATGACTGACGTGGCAGATTTTTCCAGCAGTAGGTTGCCATTTCTTTCTGCATCCAAGGTTACAGAATATCCATTGTTACAGAACCGGTCTGTCCTGCTATTTACCCATAGCTGGGTAGGGAGAAGAAAATGATTCATACCTTTCCATAGGGTATTAGCACGTAAGTGAATGTCATGGATATGGCCGGAATTCGAACTCCGCTCTCCTCAATCCAAGCCGCTATCCATTACTCCACCGTGTCTCCTGCATATACTAAGCTTCAATCAGTAAATTCAAGGTACCAAAACAATTACTATCAAAATATTCTTAGTAATTGATTTATTGATTTCTTTTTCTACGGTTTGTCAGCAGTTTGCATCTTATTTAAAACAAGAATGTAACATGTTTTTTTTTCCGTTTTTTTAAATAATTATGGTTTTAGTGATACAAGTCTTACTAATTAACCCATAGTTGTGGGCGTAGAAGAATAGGTGGAATCATACCTTTCCTAAAGGTTTTTGCGCGCAAGTGAATATAACGAACCCAATGGGAATTGGAACTCGGCTCTCCGATTAACAATTCCAAATTAATTACCTATTACGTCACCTTCACATCCGAGATTACAACACCTGGTATTCTCAAGTGGTCACCTATCTAGGTACTGACCAGGCTTGACGTTGCTTAACTTCTCTGATCGTACGCGAACCGATGTTTCAACGTGATGTGTGCACGTAAGTATGTTTATAGAAATTCACAGGTAACTGAAGATAAGTTACCAGGTCAGGACCGATAACATTGCAGATTCTTCTTTGGATTCTGTCAAGATTCTCTAGAAGAAGCAGGCTTTTTTTATTATTGTGAATTGTAAATCGTTCTTTAAATCATAACAAATCTCGAACTAGATCTTCATTTGTCTCTTTCGCCATATGTCTTCTTTGTTAAGGTCTTTCGGGTTTTTTATAAAGATTCTTACCAATTGTTTTCTTTTTTACTCCGTTATCTATTTGTCTTATTTTCTCCATTTTTACCATAATGGCGGGAAAGAAAATATGTTTTTTTTTCTATCGATATCTCATCATTTTCCCTTTTGCCCCGCATTTTCCCTATTTTTATTCCTTCCTTCTTTTAAATTTGTTTCTAACAATATAGTGGACGTTTTTCCCGCTTCTCCTTTTGAGAAGTTGAACGGGCGCCATTTCGTCAAGGAGGGACGATAAGTAAAATAAATAGATAAAATCTGAAAGCTATCAGAAGCAACCGAGAGAAAGAAACGAGATGAATACGAACTTGAGAGGAGTCAAAAAAAAAAAAAGAAAAAGAAAAAAAGAAGCTAACCTAATAACAATAATATATCAATCATAAAATATTCCTGCAGTTTGACGTGTAGACTGACTCTCCAATCATAGCAAGAATACCTCTTCTGATAGTCTGAGTAGCTTTTGAACAAGGAAACATAACGATCGTGGTCGTAGCTTTGGCATCGGACCACGGATCGAAAGTGAAGGAGGGCGAAATATAAAAAAACAACAAAAAAAACACATAGGACTTTGGTCGGTAGCCGAGGAAAGTGGTGAATTTAATTCATCTTTTGTACTTACTTGAAAAAGAAAAAAAATGACGGACAAACCCGTCTCTGAAAGCAAATACAAGAAATATTTGCTACATCATTCTAACTTTTAACCAGTAAAATGGAATCAAACGCTAGACTAGAATACAGTTGTGGAAGTACAAATTAACATTGGTTTGTTTTTACGGCGTGTTAACTATTTGTGACTTACGGCCACGCATCACCTTGACACACAGGTTCCCGTACGATCACCGAAGTTAAGCGACGTCGTGCTCGGGCAGTATTTAGATTGGTGGCCGCTTGGGAATACCAGATATTGTAAGCTTGGATGTACGGTTGGTGTGATGATAATGGCTCAGTATTGTTAAACGGAGAGTAGCGCTTTAATTACAGTCGGGAAAGGAAGGAATCCACATTTCCACCGTGTATGTGTCAATTAGTAAGGCGTGTATCACTAAATGATTATATCTCCAAAAGATTTATGAAATTTGTAAATATTTTCTGGCTTTAAATAACCTGCAAAAGGTTGATAAGCCGTAGAATACGAATCAATCAAAATGAAATCAATGAAATACTGATTAGCTACGCAGGCATGTCTTTTAGATTTATTTCCATTCACTAGAATAGAAATGTATAGAAACTACTGTGGCCCCAATGTGAGGAATCAGTTTATATAATGATTGTAATATAGAATTGATCCCCTACTTTATATGCACATTATAATTTCTTGTTAGTTGATAAGCCATAGAAAACGAATCAATCAATCAATGAAATACTGATTAGCTACACAGGCATGTCTTTTAGATTTATTTACATTCTCTGGAATAGAAATGTATAGAAACTACCGTGGCCACAAATTGAGGGATCAGTTTATATATTGATTGTAATATAGAATTGATCTCCCAATTTTTATTCACATTATAATTTCTTGTTTGTTGATAAGCCGTAGAAAACGAATCAATCAATCAATGAAATACTGATTAGCTACACACGCATGTCTTTTAGATTTATTTACATTCTGTGGAATAGAAATGGATAGAAACTACCGTGGACATAGGAATGGTGATATTGGGAAGAATCCCAGACGCAGATTTATATCTAGACAAGATTCGATATCGGCACTTTGAAGAATTTTCCTTATAAGTTAAGTACTTTCTTTTGAATAAGTCTGGCATTCGCTCGGTCAAAGTTGTGGGTGAATTTTTTTCTATGTATAAATAAAGCATTTTATATATTGTTGTGTGTAAGATCCTTTTTACTTTAATCAATACCTTTTTTTTATTTCGGCAAGTTTCCCCAATGTATAGTGAGAAATAGTTCTATAAATTTATTTTATATACACTTGCTTCAGAATTATTATTGTTGTGTTTCTGGCCATATCCTTGATAGTTTTGGATATGGTTGTAATTATTTTCATTTTCTTCACATTGAAGAGATTGTTTTGGACAGCGGGTGTTAGGGAGTTTTATGTATCTGTTTTTATCGAGTTTTTTATTGACAATAATGTTGTTTGAATTTGTGGTCGTATATTTTGTATGCTTTTCTTTTAGCGTTGTGGATGAAAAGATAAAAATATTGGAGATTTTTAAAACGTTTTATTTGTATATTTCTTTTTTAGGTAAGTATTGGGGACTGCAAATTCTTAGCGCTCTTAAATAGAATCCTATAATTATTCACAATTTCATCTTGTTACAATGGTAGAGGTAGACATTGACCAGGTGATTCTTGTTAGGTGCATGATAAAATTTGTTTGGCCTTAAAAAATATAGCGTCATCGGTGATTGCATTAGATTTTTGTCACGCCCAGATACTATTGTCTCGATTTTCGATTAGATGTACTACAGCCATTCTCTGCGATGGACGTTACTCCAAGGAAGAGTACGAACATTGTAGCGCTACACGAACAAGCTTTACCAGTGAGCAAAGTAGTATAGACTGACCCCGAAACTCTCCTGATTTAAACCCAATTGAGAACCTCTTCTCAATCTGCACGGAACGACTTTGTGGAATGCACATACGAAGTACTAACATGTGCACAGGGTCACATGTCACATTTCATTGGAAAAATACGAAAAAAATACATTATTTACATTATTCGGACTATTGTCCTTATCTTTGTCGCCAAAATAATAATAATGTAAATAATTAACATAATACCTCATCTCAGAAATATAGACAGATACGGAAAAAAAATAACTGAATTATTCGTTTTGTTTAAATTAATTTGCACAAGGGTATATATATATATATATATATATATATATATATATATATATATATATATATATATATATATATATATATATATATATATACCTGTTTATGCATTTTGCTATGGAAAGTTTACTCAATATCGTTCTAAAGCACTGTTCTCTAAAAGTCGCTTGTTAATGTGCATCGTTGTTTGTAATATCCATCCCAAAATCTCAAGAAGCCACTTCCTTATTTATAAAAAAAAAACATCACGACATTATATTATGTTTAACAAATCAAAAACAACTGTTTGATTTAAATAAGATATATAATATAAGTTCTGTTTTATGGCCGTGAATGCTGGACAGTCTTCTCAACGATGAAGAAGCAACTTGAAGCACCATAAATGTGGTTCTACAGAAGGATACTGAGAATAGCAATGACCAAATGTGTGAAACAACGAAGTATACAAAACGTGGAAAAAAGAAAAAAAAGTGATTTATATTAACTTCAGAAAGTGATAGCTGAAATTTCTAGGGTACATGATGAGGAAACAATGCATGGAAATTTTGATACTGACAGTACAGTTTAAAGGAAAAACGGCCACATAAATTGCCTAACGAGTATATCGATGGTGAAATAAAGTGTAGGAGAGATAACAAAAAGACAGAATATATTAAGAGCTACAAAAGACAGGACGGAAATTGTGGAGAGCCATGATCGCCAACATCCTGAAAGATCACAGTGCATAGAAGAAAAAGAAGAACGAGATTGTTTAGGAAAGATAACAAAAATTCAACCTTTATTAAGGGATACATAGAACCAGAATTTGTGAAGAGCTATGGTCGATAACTGCCTGAAGGGACACGCCATATTGAAGAAGATACAGCTTGAATTGAATTACGTAATCCCAACTCAAAATAAATAAAGAGATTTGGAACTAGTATGGAGTACGTCCTCCATTTGCTAGTTTCTGTGCTTGTATTCGATTTTTCATGGATTTGATCAAGTTATCCAACAATCGTCTGATCCATATTTGCCACTCCTTTAGCAATGTTTCTTTAAGGGTTGCCACTGACGTGATTTTGGTTGCACGCTCTCGAAGTCTTCGATCAAGGTGCTCCAAAAGGTGCTCTATTGGATTCATGACAGGATTTTGGGCTACCCATGGCAGTGACTTGATTCCTTGCGATTCCTTCCAGGCCTTTGCTATTTTATTCGTATGAAATGGCTCTCAATTTTCTTGAAAATAGTAGACATTCTTGTCAATCTGATTGGTTTCAAATATTTGGAGTATTCCTTTCCCTACTATTTGGCCGTATTTTGGACCATTTAACTGTTGTCAACAAGAATCAGCTCAGATTCCAAACAAGACAGCGCCCGACACCATTACTCCAATCCTTACATGTGTTCCAAGTCTCATTCTGCTTTCTCCAAACATAAACCTATCTCGAATTCAAATATCGGCAGAATTTACTTTCATCTGACTGCCAAAATTCATAGTCTTTGCTCGCGAATTCTCTCGCACAGTCCATACGCCTGTTCCTGTTAACCTCTGAAATGAAGGGTTTTTTCTTGCAACTCTTCTTTGATAGCCTAGCTCTTTCAGACTCTTTCTTACTGCATATACCGACATCTTCGTGCTGTTGGTGACATCTTTGACGCTCTGACAACGGTTTCTGGTGACTTTCTCCTTCAGTGCCATTTTCGGTCTCTCAGACACGATGCTTGGTCTTCCTGAACATTGTTCCACATGACAATGGCTTTCTTCATTAAATTTCTTGACAGTATTATTAACTGTTTGATGATTAACCTTAGCAATTTCTCTATCGGACTTGCCAGACTGATGCCATCCTATTACCTGCCCTCGTTGAAATCCACTAATTTCCTTACTTCCACAAACTTTCATTGCAAGATATAAGTCAACTATTGTTCTTAGATGAGAGTAGCTTGATACTAACAAGGTATTGTCTGAAAAAAAAAAAAAGAGGCGGCGTTATTAAACAAGCCAAAATTGGTGTAATCAAGGGTGGCTAAAAACAAGCCCACTCTATATCGTGTAGTTTTGGTAAATATATATATTAAAACAAGATGTCAGCGTTATTTTCATTTTTGCATAATTTAGACGACAATTCATCTATCGCACCCTGTCTTCCTCGTCTTTTTCCGTGCAAATATGTTCATATATGTTTTAATTTCATTAATATTATTATTCAATTTTCTTTTCTTTTGTCTGTCTTAGGCATTCAGGAATTCGGCGGGAAAGCATAGGTCTACAAATATCCTTTGTAGCTGTCACTAAGATTTTTTCACACACCCCCAATGCATGCCGTTTACACACGCTCGTTAAGGAGGGTTACTCACAGTTTCCCTATGTCCCTCTTAACTATAACATGTCCTGTAAATTTCAAACTCTCTACTCCGTCTTTACTCAATACATACTGTAAGCTTGGGTGTGCGGCTGGTACAAAGAATTATGGCTCGGAATTGTTAATAAGCGAGCAGAGATCTAATTCCAGTCGGGTTCGTTATATTCACTTACACGCAAATATCATTGGTAAAGGTATGAATGCAACACCTCTCCCCTATCTATGGTTTAATTTAAAATTGTACGAATAAATCATTATTATCGAAAAGGAATTATTAAAATCTAAATGAACAATATTTTTTGGCCTTAAACAACCTTCATAAAAACCGTAAAAAAAACAAAGCAATCACTCAATCTTTCCTCAACAAGTGTCACAAATATACCAACAATTTATTTTTGATTGCAAATAAAACCTTCTCATTACTCCCATATTCTGTTCGTGGTATCCACAGCATTCTCCTGTAGAACCACATTATAGTTGCCTCCATTCTCCTCTTTATCTGTGAGGAAATTGTCCACCATTCACTGCCATATGGAAGGATAGAATTCATAGTTTGTCTGTTCACACTTAATAGTAAATTAAAAGTATCTTTCCTTTACCTGTAAACCAAATATCTATAATCTTTTATGTATGTTTTGTGTTCCCGAGATACAGCTTAAACAATACATAATACCGCAACCATATTATATCGTACTGGAAAACCTGAAGAATACACTCTGCTAAATTTCATTAAAATTAAACACGCGATACATTAGCTATGGCCGTGTTTTTACAGCATTTTTAATAGCAAATTAAGTATACACTTTCTTATGTACATGCGCTTATCTAAAGAAACACTTCCATATAATATCCCAACTATTATTTGTGTGAAAATTAATAAACATGCATGATACATTCTAGCAACATTAATAATTAAATCTAAACATGTATAACACAACATATATTTATACAACTCATTACACTACATTAGAACATTTTCATAAAAAACTTCTTCAAAGGTGAGGAGTCTATACGTGTCACATATCTTGATGGTAAATAAATAAATTGATGATTTTATTTTGAAATAAATGCGAGAAATAAACAAGTATATATAATTAAAAACATATATTTTGAAAATGACGACACCTGTTTTAAGCTATTACGACAAATTTTCAGGCAGTGTGTTCAGCTATGAAACCAAGGGAAACAATAAACGTATCTTCTACCGTCATTATATTAATTATTAATTTGGTATTCTAAGGTCATTCTATGAAAGAGATTTATATTTTAATATGAAGAAGAGAAACGTATATCTATTGATATCGTAAAATAATTTACTTTCATATTTTAAATCAGGATATGTTTGCCTTAAGGTGTTTTTGGTACTTTTCATTCGTTTTCGGGTAGGAAAATATTTACTTATTATTAACTAATAATTACTAAAAAAAATATACTTTTTATTTAAAAAGCGACTACATCTGCTTTAAGGTATAAATCCAGATTTTCAATCAATGTGTTAACTATGGAGCCTAATAGTACAAGAAATTTTATTTAAACCGTATTAATTACAAATGAAAATGCGTAATCTATATCATAGTCGGTAATGTCAGTGCGTCACACGTATCACTTAAAGGGACACAACTCTCAATAGCTAATCTCCTTCTTCTATATATTAAATGTCAATGTCAGTGTGTTACTGTGTTACACTTTTCCCAGTATACTCGTAGAGCCTGTAGCCGAACATATCATATCATTTTGGAAACAGACCGACTCCGTGAGCAAAATAAAAACATTCCGGACCGGATCCGGGCCCGCAATCTTGAAATTCTGCATTCACAACTTTTCAATATTGCGATTGTTTTTGGTGATTTTTTGCAACGATTTTTTTTTGTACGATAACAATTTTATATCTTGAAAATAAATTTGGGAAAAATCGAAATTAATTGTTAAACCCAGCGAAAGTCATCCAGGAAATAACAATAATTAGTTTTTGCGGAAAGGAAGTCCCTACGTACATAAAATTGTCATTACGTGGCAGCACAAGAATTATCACTGAACTTTTAAAAGGTAAGCTTAAATATTAATGCAATACTTATAATGCAGCAATCATTTTTGAGCTCTTCTGTACTTTATTTTTGCCTAGCGCATACGTCAGCAGTGTGCCTCACCAAAATAAATCTCAGTCAACAGAGGACCAGATTGCAATCAAAAGAGCCAAGGTTGCAGCGAGGGAAAAAAGTCCCCTGAAAATGAAAACCCGGATGCAAAGAATTAGGGACTCACAAACTCCTGAACAAGCCGAAGTTCAGTCAAGATCCGTCTACAGGAGCTAGCTTAAAAGGCGCCCTATCGAGTGGCATTTAAGCTAGCTCATTATTAATATAGAGACGATGCCAGCAGGTGGCATTATTGGCCGAAAACAGTATTCTGGATTGGCTCAAGACTTGGGTAGAAGGATATATTCGTAGGTTAGCACGAAATCATAAGACATCGTGACCGAGGCTATGAGCGTACTAACCTCGTTCAAGTATTGGTTACAGTAGATGGTGTGATCTCGCTCAGAAATAAGAACAAAGTTCCGCTAAGCATATTCTTCAGTGTACCGTGTCCCGTTAGGTCGTTGGCGATCATAGCTTTCCAAAATTTCCTGTCCTTGATAGCAATTGGTATTTTTTTCTTTTCGTTATATCTCCTAAATTCTATTCTATCATACAATTACACACGCTTGTTAGGTAGCTTCTACGTTTTCTTCCTCTGTTCTTCTTGCCTTCAATAACTCCCCCCCCCAATGAGAGTGAGATTTTTCAAGCCCTCTTTCTTCATGATGTGCCCTAGAAATTTCGATGTTAACTATAAGCGCCCTTTTTGTTTCAATTTTAAGCTAGTTCATTATTAATAAAGAGACGATGCCAGCAAGTGGCATTATTGGCTGAAAACAGTATTTTGGATTGACTCAAGACTTGGGTAGAAGGATATATTCGTAGGTTAGCACGATATCACAAGGCATCGTGGCCGAGGGTATTAATTAAACCCGTTTTCAGACCCGTAATGATGAAATTCTAGATTCCCTAATTTTCATAACCGCGATTGTTATTAACTATTATTGTTTTTTTTGGTGGGGGGGGGTTGTATGATAACATTTTTTATAACTTGGAAATAAATTTGTAAATAATTCAAATCAAACGGCAGCCAGAAGAACTTCCAATGCTGAGAATATGTGCTGACTAAGGGACTCTCAAACTCCTGAACAAGTCGAAGGTCCAATGAAGTGTCCTCCGCTGGATCTATCTTAAATGCCGCCCGATAATGCGGATTTTAAGTTAAATTAAATTTTGAGTTCTTTTCTAATTTATTATTTATATGTCTGCATAATGACTTGAAAAAAGAAATCTTCGCCAACAGAGGACAGATTGCAATCAAAAGAGCCAAGGCTGTATCGAGGAAAAGAAAGTCCCTGCAGCCTGGGGAGATTCCAATGCTGAGAATATACAAAGACTTAGGAACTCTCAAACTGCTGAACAAGTCGAAGGCCCAATCAAGAGTCCTGCGCTGGAGCTAGCATAAACGCGGCTTTTAACTTACTTAATATTAAATGATAATATTGTTAATTCATCTTTTTTATATCAGGAACTGATTGAAAATGTAACGCAACCTTAAATAAAACCATTTGCTAGCCTAATAGACGAAATGCTATCTGAAATATTTGAAAAGCTTCATTCACGCGAGTAGGTTGAGCATAAGAGCTATGGTGTCTTGTGATGAAGTGTTGGCTTAATCTAATATTTACTAAAAATCGTATATTGAATGTCGTGTTGAACGGACACGATTCTTTTTACATTGAGGCGGGTCTCCTAGTATATAATTTGTTTTTTAAAATTTCATCGACGACCTCCAAATGTCAACGACCTCCAAATGTCAACGACCTCCAAATGCCAAATCTGGATTTATGCTGATGACACAACTATTTACTCATTCTAAGCATGCCCGACCTGTTCCACAAAGTAAAACTGCCAACTGCTCTAAAATGAACGTCCAATCAGTGGTCAACTGGGACGGGAATGGCTTGTAAATTTTAACACGTCCAAAACGAAACTGATTTCATTTAAACATAGTAGAAAATTTTATCTTCCGGAAATTTTTTCTTTCATAGCACGTCTAGGAAGAAGCCAGAAATAGATTAATTTTATCACACCCAGGCAAAGGGTAGTCATATCAAATCCTGGCAAAAGCCAGTCATATCACATCCAGAAAGATGTAGTCATATCACATCCATTTCTGCTGATGCTAAACTCCAGTAGAGTAAAACTTTTTGACGTCTTGGACACAAGTTTCTCACTGAAATGAAATGGAACTATTGTATTGAATCAGATGCTAAATATACAGCTACGAAAGTCGTTTGAATCTTTTGTACCAGAAATTGTTTCCCGTCCGAATCCATTTTATACATTTATAAATCTACCATTCCTTTGTGCATAGTGTTGTGGGTCAGACCCCCTTTACACAAGATGGACTCGCCCAAAGTATAGAGAGTTATACGAGAGTCCAGAGAGAGAGAGAGAGAGAGAGAGAGAGATAATTACGGCTTCACTTACAGAGACTTGTACATATACTTACTACTAACCCGCATTTCTGGACTACTAATCTTCACTTCAAGTCTGTATTTTTACGTTTAATACACTTATTTTTCTATCTCAATTACTGGCGGTGTTTATTTATTTGTGCAGGATTCCATTCTCGGAATCCACAACACATTGAATATTGCTGCCATGTTTGATTTGATGCTCCTGCTATAAATCTCGAGATTCTTGATAAAATTCTAGAGAAATATATGTGATGTAATCGATCCGATCGACTGCGTTAATTTAAGCCTGTTAATAAACTAATAACTAGGTATCACCGTTTTGTTGTTGATCTAGCTACAGGCAACCGTACGTTCTATTCTATTACTCTCTCTCTTCTCGTACTTCTTGACTGTGGATGTCCCTTTTTTGTTTCGTGCTTCCTTGCTATCTACAATATTCAAAACTGTAAACGCAACGCCAATCGCTATAATCTGTTTTTTTAAATCCTGTTATTTTATTTTCCTTTCTCATCTCGTCTCCTCATTTAAGTTTTTTTTATTCTCTTTCACTCCCTGTAAACAGTTGAATATTACTGCAATATCTGCTCCTACTATGTATATGAACCTTCTTGAAACAATGCAATGAATGCTCTGTAATATAAACGATACAGACCCTTGCATCTTAACTTCCGTCACTTTTTCATGACATAAAACATAATGGAAAACAACAAGATACGATATCTATGTAAATTGATGGAATATTAAGCTTAAGGAGGGATGGAATATAGTAAAAAAATGTTTCAGGAAACAGGAAATCGTGGAGGAAGTTTACGCATAAATAGGACATGACTCATGAAAGTGCAAGAAGATCTGTAATTCTGATGACAACAAAACTTTAAAAAATCAAGGATAATTGCAAAACTCAACATAAAACATTTTTTGCATTTTCTCTTTCTATTGCCCAAGATGTCCAAAAAGTCTAGAATTTAAAATTTATCACAAAAGCAAATGAATAGGCAAATATGGGGAAATTGTTACAAAATATGAAATACATATAGAACTAATTTAATTCATCGCTATATGGGCATCGATAGTTGCACGAAGCACATCAAGACGGTACTCGATTTCTTGCCATGTTCGCTGTAGCCTCGTCAATGTTTAATCAGTTGACTTGGGT
Source organism: Acanthosepion esculentum (assembly GCA_964036315.1). Lineage (NCBI taxonomy): Eukaryota > Metazoa > Mollusca > Cephalopoda > Sepiida > Sepiidae > Acanthosepion > Acanthosepion esculentum. The sequence goes on along the minus strand of OZ038518.1, from coordinate 22,929,940 downwards.
GCCTGTAAGAGTTCTACATTGTAATCGTACCATCGCACGTTCTTGTGTAGAATTTTGTGCTGTTGAACGTGGCAGCTTTGTCTAGCAGCAGTACGGATGGACATTATAGTAGAACGCTGAAAGGCTGTCTTAAACGTTCGATTTTTTTCTCAGATCTCTTCTCTTTATCCAAACACTGTCCCTGTCTCCATAAATTTCTTGTGCCATGTACGAATCGACGGAAGTGACAGTGGATCTCTTCCATACTTTGTTGTATAGTTTCGCTGAGTCTACGAATCGTATTTTGTTTCAATCAACCATGACACACATACCTTTTTTTTTTTGGAGGAGTAGCCATATTTTCGTGGTTCATTTAACAGTAGCTCTTTCATCAACAGGTTGAAATACACAAATGCAATCGGATTAAAACTTTGAGAACAACTGAGTACATAGAACAAATCTGATTAAGATATCTCATCAATTGCCTTTGTAATATATTTTTTTTAATTTGTAAAGAGACTTTACGGACAATATATATAAACCCCGACCCAGAGGCAAGAGAAGAATATTTTGCACCTTCAGGAGAAGCGATATCACGTTCGGGGAAAACACGAAATGACACATTAACTGATATTGAAATGAGAAATTCCGCTGTTGAATAAAATATAAGTTCTCATTACAATATAGAAATATATGGCTTTTATTTTAAAGTAGTGTTATCACATCCAGACAGAAGGTCGTCTTACCTCATCAAGGTAAAGTTAAGTCTTACCGCACCCAGGGTAGTCATAGCACTTCCAGGCAAATGCCAGTCAAATCACACC